>VXAK01026523.1:34306-53160 GCA_013399435.1 Arenaria interpres
TTTTGAATTGCTCTGGAGGTGTATTTCATCCGTCAAGTCAGGCCTTTTGACAGCTAACACCTTCACCCAGAGAACTCAGAGACTGAGGTATTGCCCTTGCAGGAGCACTACTGCATCAATATTGTGATGATGATGCATTGTACATATGTGTAAGGACATACAAAATTTACTCTGATGAGTGAGACCTCTGCAAGATATAAACTCTTTGCAGCACCAGTTCCAAAACTCACTTTCTGAGAGTAGTGTCCTTTTTGCCCAAGAGATCTCATAGAGATGATAGAAGCACTTGACTTTCCGTTTCTAACTCCCCAGAGACTCAGTGTAAACATACAGAAAGAAGAGAAACTTAAAAAGCTGTATATGTATAGACTTCTTTGAACTGTTCTGTAAAGGTACATTGCTAAAAACTTCATAGATTGTAATTAATGGATCTGTGATTTGTAATAGATAAAACAAAAAACTTTACCATGACTCACCAGCAATTGTTCTTGCAGAATTACAAGTTTCAGAAACTCTCATCCTAAGCAATTATTTGCCTAGTAAAATAAAATATTTCCTTAGTATCTTTCAAGCCAGTCGTGAATTCATGTGCTGCATTAGGTAGTGCTGGAAAACTTCAGCGCTACATAGAAACTAAATTACAAATTTTGGTCTGCACGGGATGCTGCCCTTTTGTCTCATCTGGGACCTTTTTTTTAAAAAAAAATGTGACTACTTGGTGTAGCAGTGACTGAAAGCTGTCATGTTATCATTTTGCCTACAAGAAAGCAGATTAATGAATGTAAAGTGAAAAAAAGGTTTTGGTAAATGAATATACTTTTTTTTTTCTTATAAAAACATCTTTCTCTGCAGTTACGTCGTACCTGCTGTGTTTCTTGTTTAGAAAGATGTAGATGTGGGAGCATAAAAAAATCCCTCCCCTTCCCACATTTAATCTGTTTTCCCTGGCTTTGAAGATATAGTAATTTCCCAGTTATAAAATATTAGTTTCCTTCCTCTGAGGGTATTTTCCTGTAATTTGCATTGTTATTTGTTTGATCTGATGCAGCACATAATTTCTCTGAGTATGCAGCATTGAGAATTTTTTGCTACTTCCTGTGGGAACCCCTCTCATGTTTCCTGGGGTGATCATTCACCTTAAATGCCCATAGATTGTGTAAAGGCGTATCCTGCATTTATTGTGCTTCCAGTGTCAATTCTTTATTTCAGTAAAATGCAATAACAAAAGAGTATGCTAAATTTTCAATGTGCTTCTACTTATTTACTCTGTTAAAGTCTTAAGAGTCAAGAACAAAAAAACATTGCAAGGAACAATCCTTCATATTTCACTATAAACTTCGTATGTATATGTTTATATGTATATTGTGTATGTTTGTTTGAAAGGCTTAGTTTAAAGTGAGCACAATGCCAACAGAATCAACATCTGTATCTTCAGTGCTAGCCTAGTGCATAGAAGCCTCTGAAAACCATTAAAGCCCCTGGAAGCCTTTGGTGCTGGTCAGGATAGGTTCATCTGAGGTTCTTTGTCCCCAGCCTAGAGGAATACAGAAAAGTGAAAGGGGAAAGATTTCCTTCTCCAGAAACAGTGCCAGGATATGGGAACATTTCTACAAGCAGATATTTTCCTGCTGTATTGTTAGGCTACCTCAGGAGAATTGGATTTGCTCTTCTAGCATGTTAGCCATTGTGTTCTGGTTGATTGTTTTCTAGTTTTTGGCAGTACAGTCCTGTTCCCAGCCTGCAGTTACTGTCACACAGAGATTAAATCCTTTTATATTCTTGAATTTTTTTGCATAGCCAGCCAGAAACCTGTTCAGCTCTGCACTGAATAACCTCCCTCATGCAGCACCATTTCTAAGGGCCAATAATATAGCTAGTGCTGTATAAACACAAGGGGCTATATACTTGCCTCTACCTGTAAACTGCAGACATGAAAACTGAGTTTAGGATTAAACATTTTGATAATGTTTTTTTTTCTCCAGGTATACCTCTTGAACTTTTTTCAAAGAAATATCAGCAATTCTTACGCTGTCTCATTTAAAACCCATTCTTTGTAGGAGTAATATATAAGTAAAAAAATGAACAGCTAGGCTGAATAGGAGGAGAATTAGATAGCAATGGATAGTTATTACCTAAAAAAAAAAAAAAAAGAAACGGGTATGGAAACTTACTACTGTAAAGATTTCAGCAAGAATATTTAAGGGCTGAAACGTATTTTGGTACAATTATGTACCAGGTTTTGAAAGGGTCAGTATCTGCATATTTGGACAGTTTGTCCTATCTACCTTATGAGCCTGCTTTCAGACAGAGCGATGGACTGTCTGAAAACACGAGTCTCCCTGTTGCTCAGAGAGGTGGCTGCTCTCAGCTGGACACATAACCTCTAGGTGGATTGTGTTCAGTGCCTTGAATCCCACTTTGATTGTTCTGCCTTGTCAGGGCTTGACTGCAGTTAAAAATTGTGTAAATTGGCTCACATCACGTATTCTTCTGTGGGGGTGGAATTCAGGAAAAGTTTGTCAGGTGTGATTGTTGCAGCAGTCCTAGGGAGATTGTAAGGTCCTTTTTAGTCAGGCAGATTGCTTGACTGTATCTCAAGTCTTATTTTTCATATTAAAAAACAGTTGGCTCTGAAAATGATAGGCACACGATGAAAATGAGCAAATATAATTAGAAAAAAGAATGGTAATACTAATTCTGCATAAATCCCAGCTTGGTAGTGTGTTCCTTAGAGGATTTGATTTTTGGTTGGTTAGTTGTTTGGTTTTTTTTTCTTTCTTGTTTTTTTAGTTCAAGAAAGGATTTTTTCATTGTAGTTTATAACAGGAATAATTGGCAGTTAACAACCTGGGGAAGGGAGAGCACATCCATCTTATACGGTGGTTTATTTTGGTTCTTGAAAATACTGGCTGGTCAGCCAGCTAACAGGAGCGTTTCATTTTGGTCTGTCAGAGGGCTCAGGGAAATTAAGCTCCGATGCAGGTTGAGACTCAGAAAGCTTTTTTAGAGGAGGTGCTGCGTCATGGAAACATTTCTGTATTGTCTTGTCTTTGAACTCATGAACAGAAGTAAAAGTGTCTTTCAAGCATATCGGTGTTGGCCACTTTTTGTAAAGGAGGGCATTCATCATGATGCTTTAACTTTCATTAAAATGTTAGTATAACAAAACTGTGTATCTCTTTGTACAACTCTTTCATGCTCAGCAGGGCTACTGGTAAAGCATTGCTCTACTGAGCTGAGGTCCTGCATTTTCCAAAATACTAGACTTACTGTATAAACATACCTGGGTTCTGGTTGAAGTCAGGTTCTGAGACAAGAATGAGTTTTGAATGGTGCTGTTGATCTGCTCTGGGTTTTTTTGGGGGTTGGTGTTTTTTTGGTTTTTTGGTTTTTTGTAGCTCAGCTGTCAGAAGAAGTAGCAGGACCTAGAACATTCTTCAACTGATCTCAGGCCATATGTAAAATAAACCACTGTCTTAATCGTGTGATATCTTAATGTGTCTTTTCCAGAGTGGCAAAAGTAATGAAGGTTCCTGTGTATGAGACGCCAACAGGATGGAGATATTTTTCCAATCTCATGGACTCTGGACGTTGCTCACTTTGTGGAGAGGAAAGCTTTGGCACTGGTAAGTAATACATAGTCAAAAATTTCCACAGACTTTTGATGATAACTTTTAATTTTCCAGGATGCCTCAAGCTGAATCCAAACGAACCAGCAAATTAACTCTGTCTTGTACTGGAACAGAGAACTGTCAGATGTTCACATCTTCAGGGTCTTCTTGCAACTCTGGTGTCCAGTACCTTGAAGTGTGAAAATTGGGGAAGATGGACATTCAGAAGCCAGAGGAAATCTTATCTCAGCCCTGACAGCTTTCAGAGGTGCCTGGCACTCTCTTCTGATTTGAACATGATGCAGAAAAGTCTCGCTGGTTCCACAGCTTTTCACAGGCTGCAACAGCATTTGGAGGGATTTTGCCTGTATGAAAAAAAACACATGGCTTTTCCTAATGTGATTCAGTGTTCAAAGAATGAGGATTAGTATGTCTAATCAAACCTGTTGCACGCATCTCTTTTTGGAACATCACATTTACTCAAAAGTCAGATAAAATCATCATTAGAAGAAATTCAGTTACATGTCAGCATCTGTGTTTTCCCTAAGTATTTCTCCCTTATCTGTCCCAAGAACGAGTCAAACAATAGAATGCAGAATGAAAGACAAATCTGAGTCCTCGTGAATTCAGTACTGACAGGAAACATTAGACCAAACAATTAAAATATGTAGTCTGTAAGTCTGCATAAACGTGGTTTTCATTTATGAGAAACACTGAATAAATTTCACAGAGGGTTTTTTTTTTTCCTTTCCTGGATGCTGGCACTGAAATTCTCTCTTCTTTTTATTTATTAGCAGGGTTCTGTTAGAAGTATTTTTGAATATGCACATATCAGAATAACTTATGCCTGGCTAATAATTTATTCTATATTTTGATGTGAGTTCCACACAGTTCTTTATTTTGGTGTATAATTATTGGTTACAGCTTTTTATAGAAAAGTATTATCATGCATTGAAACTTGGTTACAAATTTCTTTTTGTTTTGATTGAGTTAAGTCTAGTATTAAGTTTGTTGGTTGAGGTCAATTACAGCAGAATGCTGCTTTTTTAAAAATGAGCATACCTTCAAGACACACTTGCCACTTTATTTGTTAGCCTGTCATTAACCTTTCTGTAGGTATCTGAGTGGACTATGATGGAAGAACCACAAATGTGTTAGATTTCTTTGGGTGTGCATCTGTAAAAAGTAAGAGAATTTAAATTAATAATGAATGTTCATTTTATTTATTTCTGTTGTAAATGGGAACCAGTGTCCCTTGGTTATCCCACGATTAGCAACTTGGATGTCTTAGCTTAATTACTGTGACTGGCACAGATTTGTATCTTTTGAAAATAGATTTTTTCAAAGGGTATTCTGCAAGGTCATTGAGTGAGTTCTAACTTGGAGTGAAGGGCAGGAAGATCTTGTACCTTTCAGAATGTACTGCCATTTTTTGTGGTGTGTTGTTAGACTGCATTTCTGTTTGCCCATGACAGATCTGGACTGGGGAGTTTTCAACTCTCACTGCTTTTTGATGCTTTTTCACCAGGCCAGCTCTATACTCCTTCTGTCTAAATATTGAAGTTCCTCCTGCTCATCCAAAACCAGATATTTCCTTGAAACTTGGGTGGGTCTTGAGACATCAGTATGACCCCATGAGCACCCAAATTATTTGGAAAAAACCTCCTGCCTTCCTCATCATGCTGAAGAAAGGGAAGTGTGGGTTTTGACTGGAAAGAGTTTGTAGGAGTTTGATGGTGAGTTCCTGTAGGCTGAAGTACCTCTGGGTGCATTAGCCCACAGAGTGCAGCATCTCCTACTGCATGCAGTTATATCTGTAGAGCAGTGGTGGCCTCTATGTGCCATGTGTCATGACAAACCACTGCCTCAGGCCTGTTTCTTGAGAAGTAAGGCCATCTTCATCTGGTGATGTGAAGCATGACTCATTCAAATGCTTTCTTTCTCAGAGGTAAGCGAAGAATCTTGAGTTGCTTAGTAGAAGCCTTGTCTCCTTTGAGGAGACTTGTCATTAAAATTTTATGTTGCAGTTATAAAAAAATGTCAAACATCAAATTTTACTGGCACATTGAAAAGGCATGTTCAGGTCTCACTAAGCAGGCTGTTCCAAGCATTGGTGAACTTTAGCCCTGCGTACCAGTTATATAGGAGTTAAGAGAAGTCATTTCAGGGTTTGATCTACTGAAACACTGAGGGCATTGTGACCTGTGTTGGCCTGACTTTATTACACCGAATATCAGATGGTTGTGGAATTTGGGAAAGAGGGACAGGTATCTCTTAGCGGTCAAGGAAGGGCCTCTGGAGTTTGTCTTTTCTTCTAGGTAGGCAAGATAATTCCTCTGACTTCTTTCTGGTTTTCCACTTAACTTTTTTCCTTCTCTTACATCCTTCTGGAGGGCCCTAAAGCAATTACATTTTGTACCGTAACCTGTCTCCTGATTTTGAAGCTCCTGTCTCCTCACTTCAGACCAGCCTCTGCATTCCTAGCACTCTCTGTGTTCCTGTCTTCATCTGGTTCTCCTATCCTATCATTAATTCTGCAGATTCCTGATAAATTCTGTCTCTTGTGCATTCTAAGCGTGCTTGAACAACATGTTGCTGGCCAGCGTTGCGAGCTGCTCTACAGCTATATTTAATCTGTTCATCCCAGTACGTTCTGGTCAGATGAGCTGTGTTGTACCTTCAGCACTTCAGTTGCAGAAAGCTTTCAGACCTCCCCTTTAAGCCAATGCCATCTAAAGACTAGACTGAACCCTCAAGATTCAATCCCATGGGCATCCAGACAACTTAAGCACTGGGTTTAAATTCCTCACTGTGTGTGTAGTTGCTGCGTAAATGAATCATGACGGTGTCTGCAGGACAATTATACAAGAACTGTGATACCTAAAGTTTGTTTTTCTCCCTGCCTCAGTTTCCTTATCATCTTTCAATTCAATGCAGCTGTCCGAAAATATCTCATATGCCAGGAGGTTTATTTGTAAAACGCAGCCTGGTCTGTAGATGACCAATACTTTAGCAATGTGAGCTGTTCTTAGCGATAAATATTTACCTTATTGCAAATCTTTTAGTAATGTCCTAAGCTGTGTGACCCTCACAAGTTTCTGCCAGTATTGGGCATTTGAATCAATTTTACAGCTTTCCCCTCAATCATATCTATTTAGGGAACTTAAACTTGGCACTTCTTTGGCCTTCAGTGTGAAATATTTAAAGAAATGTACCTGATCCGAGTGGGAAACTTGAAAGAGAAAGGGATTTTACAGATCCACATTCTATCATCAAAGTAACCGAACAGCACTAGAGACCAATTGCTTCTGTACCCAGGTAATCCAGCCCAGCTGGAATTTCCAAATAATACAGAGCCTCGGTTTTATAACATCAGGGATTTTGCTCTGGCAAGTAAATAAAAGCAAATTTTCTGCTATAAAAGGGCAAAAGATTTTGAAAACATCCCATAGGGCCGTGTTTCCCAGACTTGTTTTCTGGCAGATGATCTTGGAGCTCAACCAATGCTTTAAAAACTTCTTCCATTTTTGTAGCAGTGTGAGGAGCTTGTCAGATGAGGTTAGTAGCTTTCTGGTTCTATGACTAATGCCCAGGACACAGTTCAGAGAAGGGCGTCAGCAGCAGCAATTAGTTTCTAAATTTCATCAGCAAACTATTAATCAGCATTAGGAGAGCTGTGTGGCTGATTTATCTTTCTGCCGTTTAAGCCACTTCAGTAAGTGCTACATCTTTCATAAATTTACATGCTTTATCTCCAAATTTCCAGATGCCATTAACACCAGCCGCCTTCTCCTACAAGATTATGTGGAAGAAGAACTAGTGGGGACTTTGAAGATGTGCTGCTGCTGAAATACATGAAAGCCGTAAAAGAGCTCTTTGGTGGTATCTGTTACAGTAACACAAATCTAAAATAATCTCATTAGCTTGAATAAGGGAACAGATCAGACTGCCCCTAAATCTCCATTTGCCTAAAATATCGTCAAGTTTTAGATTGCTGGGTGATAAATGTCAAAGAACCAAAGTGTGTGCAAACAGAATGATTTACTGTGATTTCGTATACTTGCTGAAGTTAGATTTTTGTTTTAAAATCACACTTACAGAATGCAATACGCTAGATAGAGTTGAACAATTTAGGGAAAAGCAATTACATTTTCTTCATGCATATGACCCTCTGGGTTCACTGTCTTGGACTTGGAAATTTCAGATACAGAATAAATTAGACCTGTAGAAGACAGCCTGCATGCCCAACAAATCTACAGTATCATAAAAATCATAATATGAACATTTTTGCATTATTTTACTTTATGTCTCAGGCTACTGGATCTCAAGACTTCTCTTGAGTTTAAACCTGTATAAGCTGAGTACTTCTTTATGAATGGGAACATGCTCTGAGATTTTATCCCATGTTGTTTACTCTGAGTCAGACAACAGCAATTGACCATTGCAGTAGTAAAAAATAACTTTTGCTGCTTTTATATGGAAAAATATGTGACAAATTAACTTAAAAATAAGCTGTTGAAATAGTTGCTGTTATTATAATCTCCCTCACCGATGGCAAATTAAATATGATGGGATAATCAGGAAAATATTTGCTGACTCCACTGCTCTGTTGCCTCTTCCTGCTTCAGCTCCTTAAAAATAGGCCGGAATTAATTAATGCCTTGGATGTTTCAATTAAAAGTATTACTGAGAATTATCCTGGGATAGCTGAGAGTCCCCAGCAAGCCAGTAGGACTGTTAGTATTGCAATCTCAAAAATACATAGTTGTGAGGCACCTTTTACTGGATCTCTTTGCATAGGGCATCTTTGCCTCTGCAGATCCACCATAGCAGATAGTGCATCTGTAAAGCAAAGAAGAATGCTGTTAGCTGAACGGAGACAGCAGAACGAGCTCCATCCCTACAGTTTCTACCATGTGGTAGAAATAGCTACAACCATGTAGTAGCAATAAGTGAGAGAGGGCAAAGCCCCAGCAAAGGTACAGTAGGTGAAAAAACAAAGTTGACTAACAGAGTTGTGGTAGTGGGTTTTAATTTGCTAAAAGAAATTAAAACAAGAAATAAAACAATGTATGTGCATATAATAACCCGGTTGGTGGATATGCTGCTGAGATAAAAGAGGCGGAAATAAAACCAGGTTCTGAGAAATCCCAGTTGTCAATTTTCCTCCTCCTAAGAATAACAAACTGAGACACTTCTTGGGCACATAGGATTATTGTCCCTGTACTCAGATAGGCTAGTGTTTGTAATCAGTGATTTTCGATTCTGGAACAGTTGGGTTGTTTCCAGCTTTTCCATCCAGACTTTTTTCCTCTGGTTTACTTTCTTCCAATGCTTTCTCTTTCCAGAGAAGCAACAATCTGTATGTCATCCTGAAGGACACACAAGGACACAGCACATGCCAAAGCTGCTAAATGGATCAGAAGAATGATACGTGCATACACTCATCCCTCTTCATACAGATTTATGAGCTAAGTCATGCCAGAACAAGGCTCAGCACAGCAGAGACCTTTCCAAAAATTCTTCTCTCCGTGCTTCACTGGACCATTTTGGTTCAGTGAAACACACTCAAAACTGTTAAATCAAAACCCATCTCTTCTTTGGTGTTCAGTTCAGACCATTGCACTCTTGTCGTGATGTATAGGCAATTTTGCCGAATGAATGCTGTGCCTTTCCTTGTAGGATTTGATGGCTTGCAGTCTGCAGTGTTACACAACAGGAGAAACACTGGAACAAATTGCTGAGGTGTTTAGCGCAATACCAGTCCTCCACTTCTTGCTGGTGTCTGTTGGGATGCCAAAGCATCTAAAGTTGCTGGTAATATCAGCGACAGANTGCCCAGTGCAGGGCTGATGCCCAGCTCCCCACAGCGCTGCCCACGGGCCCACATCCCGGCCCCATCCCCAGGGAGGTGCCTGATGCCTGGGGCTGGGGCTACCCTGGTGCTCCCCCGTCTGCCTGCTCCCCAGGCAGGGAACCCCGAGCCTGACAATTTTTGATGCTGCTGCCAGGGGAAGGATGGACACCGGTGGGAAGTGACAGCTCTGTTCTAGGTCTGTCGTTTGGTGGTGGTGTCAGAAACCTGCACTGGCACTGTTATCTGGGGATGGACTCTTGGCTACAGTGAGAGTGATTGTGACCGTGCCCCCTGCTTTGCCTATGAGCAAAGCTGACATTACTATTCGTAAGCCTTACTGCCGGTGTTTCTGTGGAAGGCGTCCTTCAGCTGATCTAAGCCTTACCACAGCGGGGGAGTAGGAGAGGTGAGCATCTGGTTGTCCGCAGGGCTGACTTCCCGTGATCTGTTTTCCTGTCATATCTGAAGCTCTATCTGAGAGCTCATAAATAACCCTGCCCTTTCTCTTTCTGATTAGTCTGTGCTCCATGCTTTGGCAGCACCTGGGGTCTGGAGCGGGGAACAGAGTGAGCTGCTGCTTTTTCTACAGCAGCTCCTGGAGGACCAGTGCGTAGCTCTGGGCACTGCAGTAGGAGACTCCCCTTGATGCAGAGAGCTTCATATTACAGATCAAGGCAGATAAAAAGTGTCAGAAAGTAGGTATTCTTAGTAGCATGACAGCTACTTTGCAGATGTGAAGGAACATTACTGTCTCTCTCAGCTCTTAAATCCATCTACAGTATTTTATGTCCTTGTTTTCTGCATTACCTAACTCACAGACACAGACCCAATCTTCACATAAATCTTTTTCCTCTTCATAAGTCTTCAGTCATCATTCCTACATAATTCAGATATTGTGCTGAAATAGTAATTGGCATTTTGTTAACTCTGCGGTAGATAACTTGCTTAGTGTTAGGTTCAGGTTGTTGGAGGTCTACACCTCCAAGCTTGAGCATAACACAAGAAGTGTAAGTGCCAGGCAGAGCCGTGGCAGGCCCAGGATGATGAGTTCCTAGTCGATATGTATGAGTAGCAACTGATACAGTGGCTGCTACGCTCTCCCAAGCAGAGGGTCTACAAGTCCAAGGCAGCAGCAGTGACTGGAAGATGGACACCAAGACTGAACTCTAGGATAATCGCAGTGCCTCTCTGCATGTCTTGCTATTTTCCTTGTACGTTTTTAATTTTCTGTTGACAGTTTTTCACAGGATTAACAGCTTCGGTGCGTCAGTTTATATTGTGGGAACCATGTCCTCTGCCAGTACCAAACCACAGCCGTTTTGACAGATGACTGTGTAGACCTTTCAGGCTGCTATGTAAAGCCACAGCACTGCAAAGCAGTCTTACTGCCGCAGAATTTTATGTGTGAGGAAGGAGGGTATTTCATAAAACAGATTTTCAACCTAAGACTTTGTATTTAGATTCCTCTCTGGAGGATTTTGCTAATATCTTCTAAGGGCACAGATAGTTCTACTGGTTGCCTCCCTGATTGGCAGGTAATTCATGGAGGAAACAAAACTTGTGTTTTTTACTGCACTTGCTTTGTACTCAGGGTTTCAGTAATATGTGACTAGACAGAAGATTATAAGGTTGCAGCTAACAAACTGCAACCAAATCTAGTATTATTAAGCCAGAGCAATGGCTGCATATTTGATGTCTCTTTGAGTTTCTTGAGTTTGTTAGCTTTGTAGTCATCGTCAGCATCTGCTGAGTGTTAGGTGTCTTGGGTCTTACTTTGTGTTAATTCTCATGCTTCCTTGTGTTTTGTTGGTAATCTGGGTTAGATACATACTGCCATGAAAACTTTTAAATTATCCAAAAGAGAGGGCACTTGCTGACCAAGAACCTTCCCATGAAACAGTCTTTTGTTAGAAAATACTGATTTTACTGACACTTTTTGCTCATTGGTACATTCCAGTTTTAACAGGCAGAGCTTAGCTTCATAGAAATGTTTCTGGTTAAGATAAGTTAGATGACTCTTGCAGAGCAGTCTGTTACTCCAAGTTAGCATTTTGGCTTTGGATTAGGGAAGTGCAAGATCAGGTCTGTGCTCTTTTGAATTCAGATAATAGACTTGAACTTGTGCCTCCCTTATCTGAGAGTATGTGCTAAGTCCTGTGGGGTATTCCAAAATTGTCCTTAGTCTCCATTGTTGCATCAATTTCTGTCTTCATAAATATAAACCTAGGAAGGGATTTAGATCTGACCCTCCAAACGTCTTTACCACTGAGAGGTATGGAAAAATACAGAAAGGGGATAAAGTGCTATTCTCTGGTTTGGGTTTTTTTTCCAGAAACGTTTTTTCAGGTTCTTGGTTTTTTGTCCTGATGGGAGGTCATGAACATTCTGGAAATCTTCATTTTTTAATGGAATGGGAAAATTCTTTCTCTGCAGCTCGACAGATGAACATCTGCAGAGACAAGGAGATGCTGTTGAACTTGACTCACATAACTCAGAACATTCTGGTTCATGGCCAGGGGTTTGCCTATCTAGCCCCGTTCTGGGAAAGAGTACCAGAGATGTGAAAACACCTTTTATGCCAATGAGCGGGAACATGACTAATAATGTTTTCCTACTACTACCATTTCTATTCACATATTTTTATTTAACCTTAGGAATACAGACTTTGTCACATATAAATAAATCCGATTTTAAATGTCAGTTCTGATTGTCCGTCTGAAATGTATCAGAGTTGCTGGGGTTAGTACTGTTGACTACTGTTATGCGACACATGAAGTTAAATGAGACATTTTCCGAGCCTCTTTACCTTGTTATCTGAGTTGCGGTGATACCAAATGATGTGCTTTACATATGTCTCTCTAGGGTCTGATCACCTTCGAGAGAAAGATGGACTGTGGGCTGTGCTAGTTTGGCTTTCAATCCTAGCAGCTCGAAAGCAGAGCGTGGAGGAGATTGTCAGGGATCACTGGACAAAATTTGGCCGGCACTACTACTGCAGGTGAGAAAAATAAGGAAAGAGCGCAGGAAGTTATGCGGTTCATAGGACGATCCTGCTACAACTGCGGCTTTTTTAGCTGTGCTCAGCTGCATTTAGGTGTGCATTTGCTGTGTCCACAGAATGAAAATTTTCCACAGATTGCCACTCTTCTGTAGGCAGGTTTTTTCTGATGAGTAAGTGGCAGCAGAAGTTACTTACTTACTGAAGGAGCAGCATGTATATGTCACTTCTACTACATGACTAATTGAATTTTCTGATGTAGAATGGCAGAAAGATTTGACTTATTTATTGTGGAATCTGTAGGCATAGCAAAATCAAAATCTCAGCAAGATTTACTCCTGCATTTGTTTCTGTATGTGCCTCTGTGTTAGAAGAGAACTACTTTTGGTGAGAACTGGAACTATGCCTATTTCTAATTCAGGAGAACTCCTCCAAAGATCCGAACATTTACTTATTTTTATTAAGGTCTCAAAAGGGTGAATTCTAACTGTCATTTACATCTTAGCTTCTGCCTCTCTTTTTCTCTCAGAATAGACTTAATCCAGAAGAGTTTATATATATGTAAGGTCTTTTGCACTCAACCGTTCCTCAAAACTTGTAGCAAACTTTTCTCTTACTTCCCTTGGCTGTTGAGCACTGCACTGATTGCGTCCTTAATTTGGAAAAGATAGCTGTGTACTGATGTTCTCTATGCTGCATTAGAAACTGTGAGTTTTCTAAATGATTTCTGTTGACTCAGAGTCAGGTGGCCAGTGTAGAACTGTAGTGCACACGCATGATGGTTAAATTGCACAGAACTTGCATACCTGTGCTGGTTTGATTTGCAGTCAGTACTTCAGTGGTCCACCTCTGGTTTTTGAAGTAAGCACTAAATTGCTAATTGTGAGTATATTGAGTTCTGTGAAAGCAGAACTTTTTTCTCAGCTTTAGGGGACTTAACTTCTTGGTTCTACATTTTTTTTTTTTTTTGTATATGTGCAAGGTTTGATTATGAAGCACTGGAACCCAGAACAGCGTATTTCATAATGAGAGACCTGGAAGCTTTGATCACTGACAAGTCGTTCAGCCATCAGCAGTTTGCTGTGGGTAACAATATCTACAGTGTGGAAAGAACAGACAGCTTTGAGTACATAGATCCTGTGGATGGCACTGTGACCAAAAGACAGGTATGGCTGTGTAGTGATGGAGTAGCAAAGTTTTGCAACTGTCATGTTGTCTCTAGCAGTGTTGTTTCTAACAGTCAGCTGGCAAGCCTCTCCTAATTATTTATAGGATGGTGTTTTCTTTGCTCTGATAGATGCTGCATTTTCTACTTAAGATTAGCTCGGTCTCGATAAGATAATCCACCTCTGGTTTCGCTTGCACTTGCTTTGCATAACTGGAGGCAGAGGTGTCACAGAGAATGTAGGAGGCGATGGAGTTCCTGTTGACAGCAGTGCATGTATAGGGAGGGTTCCCTTTCCTGAACAATTCAAAGTGTCATGTAGAAAGACAGTCTTTCCTTTTTCTGTTCTCTATCTGAAATCTCCACTTGCTATACATTAGAAAAAAAATTTAAAATGTTCTTGCTCTTGCTGACCCACGGGATTTGCATAATTAAGGCACATTATCTGTTGTAGCCAATAGCATGCAGAAGACTTTAGTGGATTGTACCATATGTGGGCACATTTGACTTCTCTAGCCCAAATGACCTGTTCTGTGTTCCTTTTGGGCTGTGTCCATAATGAGATTCCTTAGCTGTCAAGAACTGCAGTTCAAACTGTGCCTTCAGTGTTTTTAAATTCACAGTGTGCTCAAAACTAACCATGTACTTTTGCCAGGTATAAATGCATATTCAAACATCTTGAATATGTGCCATGACTCATATTAAAATGTGTTTTGATTTTATGCTGTTTATATTTTTATTGTCCTAGTTTCTCTGGTTTGTAAATTACTTGACCTGACCAGACCCTAACAAATGATATTACAAGCCATTAAAACTATTGTCATGCCATTATGCTCTGAGTCTTTATAGTTTCCATTCATCATTACATTCAGCTAATACAAGCAGCCCACCTGCCACCGAGCTACTCTCTTTGTGCATATTACTGCTGAAACAAGATACGAGGATGTTGTCGTGTCCAAGTCCACTGGAAAATTACAGGCACAGCAGACGTGTGGCCCTTGTACTTTTAAAAAACTCCTTGTGAATTTTCAGTGCACTGTTCTTCCCCTTAATTTTCATCCAAAGCCCTTGTCCTAAATTGGAATATAATTACTAATCACATCACCATGTAACACAAATAGAGAAACATGACTTGGCCTGTTTTCAGATGGAGCCTGAAAGTGAGCCCATAAAACCAGAAAGCGTGTCTTTTCATAGGGAGAAGCATGTATTTATTGAGAGCACAGTTCAACCAGCTTGTCTTTTGGCAAGGACACATTCCTGGCTCTGTGTGTCTGCAGCCTCAGTGGGATTCTCTGAGCACAGTAAAGTAAAAGAGGACATTGATCCATGCACATGAAACAACAGTCCACTGCTGCCATTTTCCTCAGGTAGCTTGCTCTGCATCTAAATACAGATGTCTCTTTCTGACTGTCATGAGCTTCATGCAGATTTTCCAGCTACATTTTCAGGAACCTGGTCAAAGTTTTGTTCCCCAGTAGGAAAGGGAGAGATTTATATTCAATATAATTGCACCGTGTCTCATAAATGAGAAGTTGGCTGCATGATAATTCATCAGTGTTAATAAACAGCAGGTTCAGAAAACAAAGACAGCAACAACAAAATAGGCAGTCAACAACATGCCCCAGCTGTGGCTTCTAATTCATTCTGATTGTTGAAACTCATGAATATTGTTTATCACAGTACAATAATAAGGCATGAAATTAAATGAAACATTCTGCTGTTCTTGCAGAGTGTTTTTATTTTTAAAGTTCTATTGTGCTAGCCTTTGCGCACACGAGCACGTTAACAGCTCCTGAAGATCCTGCAAGCCAGAAACGGGACCAGTTGCATTTTTTGGTGAAATTTTAATTAGAAGGATGAGAAGTATAGGTTGACCATTTATAACGGTTAACTCTTTAATGAAGGGTTCTTTAACCTCTTTAATGAAGGGTTCTTGCATCCTGAGATTCACAGGATAAAACTCTGGAGCTTTGTTATTAAAAGTTTGTTAATGTGTTCTCATTCCTGTGTTAGATTTGGGATGCAGAGGGTTCTGCATGAAGTCTTAGGTTTTTTGCATTTCAGTTTGAGCAAGAGTCAGGAACCAGGCATTGGAAAAGCTGGAAAAAAGTTACTATGGATAACTCTCCAGAGATATGGCAAAAATTCTTCTCTGTTCGGAATGATACTTCAATTGTGTATCAGCAATAAGGTATTTCCCATCAGAATAGTGAGTATGGCCTGCTATGCACGTGGGACACTCAAAGGTCCATAGAGGAGCAAATAAAAATTTTGATAATCTCAGTATTTTGAAGTAAAAGTATAACCATTTCCCATGCTCCTAATTTATATGCATTTCCTATGTCTAGCATGTTGCTGCTAGGCTAGATTTTCCATTGGTATTACTCCATGCTCTTTAACAACTTTTTTTTGAAATCCTGAGGTATTTTGCTCTCTTTGCTCCTTAGTCTTGTTCATGCTAATTTATTATTATTTATTTAATTATGAAATTGGTAACTGGAAAAAGCCGAAACCACTGGAAACCAAGCTACATAGTACAACATGTAATAGGTTTAGTTTTCTTAGTGCTTCATAGATGCTAATACATCAGTATGCTGTTTAGCTGGATTGTAATGTAAAAGGAGATCCCTGTGAAGCTCCATCTTAATCATATCATCTTCAAAGTCAGTGGGTTAACCACGGAACATAATTTTATTTCAGTTTCCACACAGCTTATTAATATCCATTACCAGGACCAATTTGCCTAAAATAAATAATCTGCAGATGTTCAGTGTGGGAGTGTACTGAACCTTTTCATCTGCTTCCTCCAAGAAAAAAATAATCTGTTCCCATAAGAAAACATAATTCTTGTGACAAATAGTGTGTCCTATTTTATTAAAGCTGGAAGTTATTCTGTCCACTGGGCTTTTCAGTGTGTTACTCTTCTTTACAAAATTTTATATTTCATGGAGTTGACATTCCCTATATAGTAAATAGCAAATATGTGGCTTTAAATTAGTGGATCTTATGTCAGGTGAAAAAAGACCATCACGACAAAGTAAGTAGGCTGCTTGCAATTTCACCGGCTTGCTTTGACTTTGCTGACCACAAAAGCTCAAAAACATCAAAAAGGAAAGTTCTTTGTGTTAGACTGTCTATTCTGTAATAAGTGGAGAAAACCAGTTTGGTTTTGTCTTTACAAAAGATGCAGAGTTGCAGGTTATTCTCCAGGCAATGCTGTTTTATATTTATTTGGTAACAGCATTTTTGGCTGGGTTTTTTGGCTTTAACAAATCTTTGTAACTCACAGCTTTTAGGTATAATTTCCAGAAAACAGTGAGGAATATAAAAATTTAATAGCTGTCATTAATTTGTGTGGCCTTCATGAGTCAAATTCTGTCAGTGCTTAAATCACTGTTTCCAAGGGACAGTCAAAAGTCAGATTTTTTGCTGTTAGGCTCTCTGAAAAATGATTTAAACTAAATCTCCAAGTGCAAAAATCATGATTTGAAGGTTGAGTTCGACAGTCTAGCTCTAAAAGCTATAGCATATGATTTCTCCCTGGCACTTGGGATTGTTTCTAAGGAGTATAGCCACTGTTTCTCTGAAATTCCCTTTTACAGAGTATTTTCAGCTGTATGGCAGGAATCCTAGTCTTACATACAAACATACCCAAGGAAACAAAGTTTTCTACTTATACTTTAGAATATTGGAGCACTGTGTTGCTTACATCAGTGTCTTCTCAAGCTGCTGATAAAGCTGGAAGAGTAAAATGCGTTTCTCTTAATTATCTTCTCTCATTTTTAAACAGAAGTACCAAGGATCTCAGTTTATATGCTAGGCATTTGCCAACAGTGGCACTAAAAGGGGAAATAAAGTTCAGTGGCATAGGAAAGGTGGCACTTAGCCTAAGGGTACCATTCCAGAAGGGGAACTAGACTGTGCGTTATTGCAGAATTGGTAGAGTATTGAAACACTACAACTATTTAACTGTGACATTTAGTCCTTTGACCTTAATGACCTTCTAGAAAGACTGTCATCTGTGGATCCAAGTCTGTGGTTGGTAGAAGAATGTGTTCATATATACAGTATGGAAGGAGGGAGGAGGAAAGAAAAAAAGAGGGGAAGATGGGACCAAAGAGCAAACTCAAGTTAAATAGTAATAAATCCTTTTTATTCTACAGACAATTAATGTATATTAATTAGTGTACTTGAAATTAATTTAACAGCTTACGTTAAGTTTTGCAAGTTAAGGGAAATGGAAAGTTAGGACACATGGAAAATAAGGAGGTGATGGTGACAGCCAGCATGGCTTCACTAAGGGCAAGTCATGCCTGACAAATCGATGGCCTTCTACAATGACGTTACAGCGTTGGTGGATTGGGGAAGGGCAACTGATGTCATCTACCTGGACTTGCGCAAAGCATTTGACACTATTCCACATGACATCCTTGTCTCTAAATTGGAGAGACATGGATTTGATGGATGGACCATTTGGTGGATAAGGAACTGGCTACATGGCTGCACTCAAGGAGTTTCAGTCAATAGCTTGATGTCCAAGTGGAGACCAGTGACGAGTGGCGTTCCTCCGGGTTCGGCACTGGGACCAGTGCTGTTTAACATCTTTGTCAGCGACATGAAAAGTGGGAATGAGTGCAGCCTCAGCAAGCCGATCAAGCTGTGTGGCATGGTCAGCATGCTGGAGGGAAGGGATACCATCTAGAGGGACCTGGAAAGGCTTGAGAGGTGGGCCCATGCAAACTGCATGAAGTTTAACAAGGTCAAGTGCAAGATCCTGCACTTGAGTTGGGACAATCCTATGCACAAATACAGTTTGGGTGGAGAATGGTTTGAGAGTGGCCCTGAGGAGAAGGAGTTGGGAGTGTCGGTGGATGAGAAGCTCAGCATGAGCTGGCAATGTGCACTTGCAGCCCAGAAAGCCAACTGCATCCTGGCCTGCATCAAAAGAAGTGTGGCCAGCAGGTCACGGGAGGTGATTCTACCCCTTTGCTCTGCTCCAGTGAGATCCCACCTGGAGTACTGCGTCCAGCTCTGGAGTCCTCAGCACAGGAAGGACATGGACCTTTTGGAGCAAGTCCAGAGAAGGGCCACAAAGATGATCAGGGGGCAGGAGCACCTCTCCTATGAAGACAGGCTGAGAGAGTTCATGTTGTTTGTCCTGGAGAAGTGAAGGCTCCAGGGAGACGTTATATCAGCCTTCCTAAAGGGGGCCTACAGGAG
>VXAK01026525.1:0-28109 GCA_013399435.1 Arenaria interpres
TTCTGTGTTGCAGCCACGCAGGCAAACGGGAGTGGCTCCGAGGCAAATAACTGTATTTCTGCCCCAAAACAGCCACAGCATCTGCCCCTCAGGTCCTGCAGCCCCATCCAGCCCATCCCTCCACTCCTGCCCCCCCATAGTCCTGCCTGCACAAAGCAATGCGAGGACCAGGGCTGGTTTGCACCCCCCCCGAGCTCCAAGCACGTTGTGCAAGAGCAGTGGGCACCACTGCTGTATCCCAGGGCTGCAGACACAGCTTTCAGCCAGCTGTAACTACTTTGGGGATTTAACTCAGCCTCATCTCTCCCTCCCCCAAGTTTGCTGGCCAAAGCTTTCCCGGGGAAAAGCGCCCCACGGAAAAAAAACTGGGAAAACAAAGTGTGTGCGTGCCTGGCAAAAATCCCCAGCCCCAAGGGCTGCGTGGCTCTGGGGTCACGGGGGTTGTGTGCCATGGGGAAAGGGGAGCCAGCAGCAATCTGCACTGCCAGCCTCCCCAGGCACAGAGCTGCTTCTTGAGGATGGGACCTACCCCCTCCCCATCCTTACCCCTGGGGGATGTGGATGAGGATGGGACCTCCCCCTGCCCCACGTGAAATGGGGCTGGAAAAGAAGGGGTGAAGGAGGAAAGCCAGGGGGGAGGATGTTGGGAGCACAGCATAACGCTCCTTTCGCGGGAAACACACCCAAGGGGGCACCCACACGCTCTGCTCCTGGAGCTGCAATAACGCCTCCCAAAGTGACCCAGGTCCCAGCACAGGCGTAAGAAGTCCAATTTTCCTTCCATTATGAGCAATTTTCTGTTTTTCAGTGACTGTTAGGAGGAAGTCAGTGCGAGGGAGCTCAGATCAGCCCAGGTGCTGCAGAGAAAAGCTCCAACCATACCCCGCTTGCTCTGCCTGCAGCTCCCACCTCATTCCTCCGCTGCAGCTGTGGGCTCCCAGCCACAAGACATGGGTATTTTTTAGCCAACTGATAACATTTCGAACAAGATTACCTAAACCTCCACGTTCCAAGCCAACAACCTGTGGTTTGGAGAAGCTTTCCATAACAGGGCAGCAATCTGGATTACATCTGAAGGTGCAGCACCCACCAGTGAGCTCCAGCGAGGACCACCACCAGCAGAACCGCTGCCCTCCCCTCCTCACTGCCTGCACACAAACACTCTCAATTTCTCTTCTACCCTTCAGCATCTCCTGTCCTGGACCCACAACGAGCTGCTATTCCCTGCCTGGCCAGGTAGATGGTGCTCAGCCAGCATGAAGAGGGAAAGTATCCAGGCTGGAAAAATTAAGTTGCCTCTGATTAAGCCAATAACTCAACGTGGTTTCCGCTGACAAATGTGGAAGGTCCCGCTCCAGCCCCAAACAAACGGGACCGACTCAGATCCTGATCATCTGTTTTAGACTTTTGCCTTTCGCTTCGGGCTGGAAGGTGGCAGATAAACCGGTAGCGACCATTTCATCCAAACCGGCGCTTTCCCAACTCTCGTTTTCTGCTGGAAATTCACTCCGCTGCCACTTCGCCCCCCACCTTTGACCAGCTCTCCCCACACATTTCCCACAACCCCAAAACACAGCAAAGCCCAGTGCAGCAGGAAACAATTTGCCCATTTTTCCCCCTAGAAAGCCAGGGGTGTGGGGATTCGGGGGGGGGCCACAACGGCAGGGGGGCACGGGCTTTCCATCACATCACATCACCCTGGGGTCACCCTCCTCTGTCGTGCCGGATGTAGGATGTCTAATATTTCTCCGGTTCTGTTTTAACACTCACACCATCTTGGGAGCAGGAAGCTTAAGCCATTTCCTGCAAGGCATCGCTCTGCCCTCCAAACATTTTCAGCCTCGGTGCAAGCTGTTTTAAAACCAAGCCTGACAGCTGGAAGTGCGAAATCAGAGGAGGGGCTTGTCGAGGGAAAATTCAGTTTGCGAAACCTATCGAGTCCCCGCTGCTGCAGAGCAGTAAAATAAATATCGCTGCAGGCAAAAAAAAAGAGAAAAATTAATTTTGCATGCCTGAAAATGAGACAGAAAAGCAGAAACTCACATCAATGTTCCCTGTGTCCCTCCCTGTCTCCCCAGCAGAAAGCCACAGCCACGTCCCCCCCTTGTCTCTGCAGCCCGTGATTTGAGGCTTTCCCAGCTTTGCTCTCTCAGTGGAACCCAAATGATGGTTTTGGTTTGCTCGCCCTTCAAACGACCATCCCATAGACTGTCTGTCCCACAAATGGGCTGAAATAACTCCAGAGAGACCCTTCCCGCTCCTCCAAATGGAGGAGAAGCCAAATGCTCATTCCCTGAAGCTCCGCAGAGCAATTTTGGGCCGTGCCAGGGCAGAGCTGGAACCCCAGCAGAGCCGGGTCAGCAGAGCTCAGCCCCATCCCCACCTCACCCTCAGCAAGGACCACTCACCGCTCAGCCACGTCCTTTCTCCCCCTGCCCAAAGTCACACGTGCAGAGGAAGGGTCCAGTCCAGACCTGGAGAGCTCCTCTTCCAGAGAGGAAGACTCTGGCCACGCTGCCCAGGGCTTTTTGGACAAAGCCGGTCCGAGACTGAAGACTTTTGGATGGAGCCCTTGCCAAGCAGGAGCAGTGAGGAAGAGGAGAGAGGTAACACTCTCCTTTTGCTTGCTCTGAAGCTGAGAACAGACACATGTTCTGGGCACAACACCAGAGATCCCCTTTTGCTACTGCAATGGCTTCATGGAGGAGAAAGAGCCATGGGGCCGGAAGGGCAACAAAGTCAGGCTCTCCTATCTCTTCTTCCTCTGCTCCTCTCCTTCAAAACCCGTGCTCCTGAATGCTTTCCTCGCTAGCTGAATTGGATTAAAATAAGGAGCTGGTTTTACTGCGCTGTCTGAGCTTCAGAGAGGTCCCCAGGCACCGCTGGGGATGGGATGGCAGGGAGGTGCCAGATGGTGATGGAGAGCCCTTGGGAAGGAAGAGCAGGGTACACTGCTGCTAGGGACACCAGGACCAGCTTCAGTCCCAACACAAGAAAAGAAAACAAATCCTCCAAGACAAACATGGGCTCTGGGGAGATGCTGGATGACGGTGGCCAAGGGTGAAGGCAGATGGATGGCAGCCCATCGCCTGCTGCTGTCCCTTGCTGCTCTGCCCCATGTGTCACACGTGAGCACTGGTTGCTTCCTCCCAGCTCTTCTTCTCCAGGTGACGTGCACAGACACGTGGCCTTGCTAGAGGAAACAAAGCCAAGCCCCAGAGCCCATGCAAAGGCCTCTGCTTCACCGAGCTCCCACCCACAGAGCTGCTCCTTTGCAAGACATTTCTGCCCAGGAACCAAAGCCACAAAGCAGAGAGGAAACCCCAGAGCTCCTTCAGGGCCGCACAGGAAGCCTTCACCTCCCAACCTCAGGCCATGCATTCCTGGGCTGTAAATAAACTTTTATTTACTACACAAAGTAGGGCAAGGAGGACCGTTTCCTCAAGGGATGGTGGGAGGAATATCAGCATTACGGCAGGATCTCAGATTTCATCTGACTCCACAACACAACTCCTGGAGACCTCAGTAGGAGCCACACAGGGCATGACAACAGCTCTCCTGTGGCCACATCCCACCCAAGTCCTCCTTGTCTCATCGTTTCCAGTCCAAACAGGAATCTCTCTAGGCCACGGCTCTGCCCAGGACCACCAGGTTTGGAGAGAGCATGGCTGGAGCAAATTCACCTCCCACATCCCACAGAGCAACACGCAACCAAGATCTATCCTCCACAGATGAACCACAAAGGATCTAATGCTGCCATCCAGGACCACCCGTGTCTAACGTGCTGCGTTACCAAGGTCTCCTCTGCATTTCAGAGCACTGAACCACCTAAAGCCTGGGCATCATCCTCAGCACTTAGCTGGGTCTTCTCTCCTTCTCCCAGGCCACCAAAATGGGTGGACAGGGGATCTTGGGGGTGGCGTGACCCCAGGGAGGTCCTCAGCAGCCTGTGAACTCGGCCTCCCATTTCCACCCCCTTTATCTGTGCGTTGGGCTGTAGGAGGAAGCGAGTTCAGCCAGAGTTTGTCTAAACAATTATGTTTTATCAGAAAAGCTGCTCAGATCTACTCCTTTTTCCCAGGACAAATCTGGACAACTCCAAGGTAATCTCCATTCTCCTTCCTATCTGCACAAGATGGAAGCAGCGAAGGAGGACATGAGGCAAAGAGCATCCAAACACCCCACCAGTGCCTGCTCCACCTCCCTCAGTGTCAGCAGTCTCCATCACTCATACATCAGGAGGCAGCATCCACCCCCACATCTGCTCCCCGTACACCCAAAGTTTGCCTTCCAAATCCTTTTCCCTCCTCCAAACTACAGGTTTTTCAAATTTAAGATAAAGGAGACTGAAGAGCTTCTAGACTAGAGAAGGTTTTGATACAGAAACCCTTTGATACCCTCCCCTCTCCTCCTGGACAGCTGAGGACCTCTCTCTTTGTAAAGCCTCTCCAGTGAGCTGGGCAGAGCAGCTTCTCCCACCTTGCATGACCCCACTGCACCTCTGTGACCAGGGCCAGCAATCTTCTTAATACCAGCAGAACCCTGAAGAAGAAGGGACTCGATGCAAGGACTGAACCCAAGGCATCTTGGCACGTTCACCAGCTCCTTGTTACAAAAGGAGAAACTGGAGCAGGTAGAGGAATTCACCCATGACAATGAGCAAGTGAACAGCAAAGGCAGGATCCTCCCCAGGCTCTCCTGCCATCCAACCTTTTGTCATCTTCTCACTGTTTTTCTGGCTCTCAGTCCCTGAGCTTATTTCCATTACAGATGGGAGTGATTTGCCAGTGAACGCCCCAAGTACATCACACATGTGATGGAGGACAGCAACCTCTACGCCGTAACAGCATGAACCTGGGCATTTGTAGCTTCAGAGACTGTAACCAGGGACTCGTCCTGTATTTCCGTGTACCTGCAGAGAAGGGTTCAGAGGACACCATCACCTTGGTGCATGAGTAGAAAGCAGCACAGCCTCCTCAGAGCAAATAACAAGCAGAGTAAACAAAAAATCTCATCCAGACTCATAATGTGCAGGGGAAGCAAACACGGGCAGGGGCTCCGGTCCAAGCTGGGCAGGGCAATACCTGTGATGTCCCTCCAGATCTGCCCGTCCCACATGAAATACACCCCAGGTGCATTCGTGCTGGAGCTAGGAGCAATACCCTACAATTTAAGATTTGTGAGCTACCTTAAAGTTGTAATTGAAAAAGCTCCTTTCAAGAGCTTACGTATCATTAATTTTTATCACTGCCCCCTCCTCTTAGGCACCATACCCTTTTGGATTCGCATCTAATCTTTTTTCCCTGAGATCTCCCCAAACTGAGCTTTTCTTTGAGAGTGGGGAGGAATGTCTGTCCCACTCCAGGCAGAGCAAGAGAGGAGGAGAGGGGAGAAGACAGAGCCATCACAAAAAAGTTGAAGTACTATTGATAAGCATCAAAGGCAGTCTGACCTGTGCACTTAAGTAAATGATTGTCCACAGCGACCTGTTTGCAGAACAACCTGACACAAGGGGACCGGGTTTGCTGGGGGGCTGTCAAGCGCTATTGATAACAAGGGATTAGCTGCTTGCACAGCTCTGTCCTGCTGCAACATCCCTCTGACTCTGGAAATAATACAGGGGGGGACAAAAATTGTCACGCCCAAATGGAGACATCTTCAGCTGAACTGATTGCACAGGCTCTCTTTACATTCAGCAGAGAAAAACAAACCCTTTGAGGACACAATTCACACCAGCCTAAGGGAGACATCCAGATGATTAACTCAAGTGCCACGGAGTGCATACGGATGAAGCCATGTGCAAGGGATCCTTTGGGAGCATTCCATGCAAAGGTCTTGCTCATAAATGGACACTGGTTGAATTCACAGAGGCAGAGGTAGATGCTCAGCTCCCACTAAATATTTTTGGACCCCTCGGAAACACTAGCCGGGGCCACGCTAGAGCCGCACCACTGAAAGCCAGAGAACACCCAGGGGCTGGTAAGTCCTCCCAACTCAGACGTAACCTGGACACCGTCTCTTGGGCTGAAAAGCTAAACACAGATCCAAAGTTATGCTCATATTTGCCAGAGCATCAACAACCTTTGAACTTCAAGGTGTTGAAAGATGCTTTGTTTCAGTCATTCTTCATCCCTGTTGTACAAATTGCCTTTGCTATGCAAAAACCAACCCACCGCTTCCATACAGAAGAACCTGCAGATAAGTCAAGGAGGAGCCAAGCAACCAAAAATCCCCATGCCGTCACTCCTGAACTGGCACAGCAACCTTAAATCTCTGGTTAAAATTATTTGCTTTTCACAAATGGGTAAACATCTGCAAAGTTTTGTTGTTTGCAAAAATGTTTTGGATCAGACCCTTGGGTCCAGCTTTGTCTCTCGATTATGTCCGGTACTATCTTCATGCCAAGATAAAACAATTCAAAAGAGTAAAATATTCATGCCTGTGACGCTACAGAAATCCAGGGAACTTCTGCAGAGACCCATTCAGAAGACCAACGAAACGAATGGCCCAAATTCAACTAACTTGAAGGAAAGCAGCCCTCTCCCCAAGTCCCTCCTCTAAAACCTGTAACAGATGTAAGAAAAATTGGGCCCAAAGAAGTCTGAGCACAGGCTGCAATCCAAGACCAGCTGCTTCTTCCATTTATAGCCACATTCACTTCAGCTCCGTCGCAGCATCTTGGACAATACAAAAGTGTCTGTGTGCCTGTTTGTTTGCTGGAGGAGTAAAGAACACAACTGGCTTGTTGTCAAGTTATCTCTTTTGCTCACAACAATGTTTGATCTTCTCAAAACAAAGTTATCTCTCTGCAATCTCAATTCAGTTCCTCAAGTCCTCTTACACAGTTTATAGAGTTGGCACCGCACCCAGCCTATGGTGTCCCTTCGACTACTGGCCAACAGAAACATCTCAGGCAGGGACAGAGGTCTAGAAATAGTCTGGAAGAAAATGATTTCTTAACTACAGACGGTTCATCACCATTGCCATCACTTCCCTCCCCCAGCAGACAAGTCACAAAACGAGCGGCCAGGCCTTACTGCGGGAGATCAAAGCAAACTCTTTGTTTTATCTTGGTCAAGATAACGGATTTTATTTGCCTTATCAGCCTGTAGGATGAATAACCTAAATGTGAGAAAGCTTGAAGATGCCAAAGGAGCTGATGGGCGGGGAGCATGTTCCCCAGCACGACTGCCATGGGCTCCAGACGCCCAGATACCGCAAGATAAACAGAGCAACTCTTGGGTCTGTTCGCGCACGCCACCCTCAGCCAGGGTTGCATCTCCCATCACCTTCCAGTGTCACTTATACGTACACAAACCCAGGGGCAGGCAGGAGCGCTCACCCACGTTTCTCAGTTCAAAGGCACCTCTCTGCCCCGGTTTGCACGCGTGGAGGTCCAGAGCCAGGAGGGTCCCACAGCCACACAGGGCTCTCACCCCAACACAACCAGCACCGGTCCCACCAGCCTGCAGAGAGCCCACGCTCCAGGTGCCGTGCCGTTGGTCACCTTCTGCCTGGAACAAGAGGCTTTGACCTCTACAGAGACACGTTCCGCCTCAGATGATTTCTGCAAGGTTCAAGAAGCAACACTGATGCACAGTCCAGCCCACAGACCTCAACCCAGCAATGGAAGAGACCTGCCAGGACACCAAGCCCACCACCAGGAGGGCTCTGCAGTTCAGCATCCACGGGTTCGCCCTCTCCTGGGCTCAAACAACGCGAGGCAGGGAAGTGGGAACAGTAACGTTTCCTATGGGAAACTATTCCTTTGCATAATGAATCTCCGCTGGGGAGATCACTGCTTTTCCTATGGGCCCTCAGGGACTTCCAACGGGGCAAAGGAATTAGGAATCCTCCGTGTGATTGTGCCTGGGGGTCTGGCTGCCCGTGCTGGAGATGGGGGGGAGGCAGGCTGGCTGGCCGGGGTGTACCCTGCGTGGCTGGAGCACCCACGTGGGACCACGACGGCATCCAGATAAAGTGTGCCCACGCAGACATAAAGAAGGCGACACGTGAACGCCAACGTGACTGGAGCTGAACGTGATGTAATGAGTTTGGGAACAGCTTTCCCGGGGGGGGCAAAGATGTGCAGCAGAAGTACCATCACATCTACATCACCTGGCCTCCTTCCTGACATCCTCAGTGCCCAAAATACACCCCAAACGGAGCGCACTGTGGGAGGGGGAAAGCCGGGCGGGCAGGAGGCCATGCACGTGGCGTCTCTGATCAGGCAGCGTCTCCAAGATGGGACGCAATCATCTCCTCCTCACATGCTCCCGCTCCTTCGTTCCAAGTCCCTGGCGCTGCAGGTTTCCATTTTTCCAGATTATCTCATTTTTGGCACCTGACTGCACGGACTGGGACTGCGTTTCCCACTCAGCCCCTCCATTTGGTATCTCGGGCTGTAGGCGCTTTCCCGTTAAAAATAATAACAACAACAACACCACCACAAAAAAAAAGACTACCCGTAATCTAGCCCAAATGTGTCAGCTGGTTTTAAGGAAATGTTTCCCTACAGCTTTAATCTCTTTGTGCAGTTAAATTGCGGTGCAGCTCGGGGAGCTGGAAATGATTACTCACTGTGTCTCCGCTCAGCCTTGGCCTCTTCATTGCGGGGAGCGTCGCCGTGTTAATTGTCATCCAAATCCCTCTAACCCTCAGCTCCAGCAAGGCAGCCCAGCCCCTTGCTCGGCGTCCCCCTTGCAGGACAGCACAGAAGAAAAGTCACCCCAAAGCTCGAGTGGCTTTGCTTCTCCATCCCTGGTATCCTCGGCAGGATGGAGGCCTGGGGCTGACTGGTGGGGGGCACTGGGCTGCAGCCCCCAGCACATGGCAATGTGTCTCTGGTTTTCAGATACGGCCTTCACAAGGAGCTCAGAAGATGTGAAAGTTTTCTTTTTCTGTATTTTTATTTTTTTTAAATTTTAGTTCAACTCTATGGGAGCCTCTAAAATAGTGAGTTCTAAAGAAAAGGCTGTCCATAGGGGCCCAAGGCTGGAAAAAAGAATGAAAAAGTTGAATTGCTCACTCTCCTGCTGTCATACTGCTTGTTTTACAGCAAAACAGGAGGGGGGACCCTGCTGCTTTTTATGAGGTGCCTGGCACCACACGTGGCTGTCCCAAAGGGTGGCATCAGACAGCGATGGGACGAAGACTCCAAAACAGCTGGAAGCTCAGAGGTGGTTCAGACCATTTTGCACATCACCGTGGTAGGACTCAGCTGCTGCAGAAGAAGGTCAAGTCCCAGTTCTAGGTGAACATTCCCATTGTTCCTATTTTGCCAAGCTCTAGAGCATCCTTGCAAGAAAGGACAACAGGGGAGGAGAACTGTGGCCCAACCAGTTGCCAAGAGCAGGAAAACAGAGGGCAGGAGCAGGGAGCAGAGCCGCGGTGGAGAGAGCCTGGCAGCGTGCCGTCCCCGGGGCCCTGGGCAACGTGACCACAGCAGCTTGTGCGGAGACAAATAGGATCATCAGATCAAACCAGCATTCACTTCTCATCTGGGATTGCTTCTAAGCCATCACCTGAGATCCCAGAACTGAGCCTTCCCCACAAGTACAAACAGTTTCAGATTTGGGGAGAGCAGAGACAAAGTATTAAACTGATGTGGAAAACTAACCTTTCTGGGATGAACAATGTCTTCCCTCCCACCCCTGACCACCACCGGGTTGCAAGGCATGAAGAACAATCGAAGAACAAAACGTTCAACCACACATGCACAACACCAGTGTCGGCAACGGGGGGCACCAGTGGAAGGGGATGCTGAGGCAGGAGGATGCGGCAGGATTAGTCACAAGGGGCTCAATGCCGCTCTTAATTTGGACACTAAGATTTGTGAGTCCTACACATTAAAGACAGCCTCCTGCAGTGTCCGAGGCTGCAAGTTACGAAACAGCACTTCCCCTCACCTTTTTTTTTTTAAATGTTTATTTTTAATTGCCTGTGTCTCTTTCTGCCCTTTGCATATTCTCCCCTTGCCTACACCCATTGCACAACCCTGCTCAGATTTCTCTGCACGACTGACTACAGCATTCCACGTTGCCTGGTCGTCCCATCCCATCTCCTTGTCCCAGCTGGGAAGCACCAGCCACCTTAGGGACACGAAGTCCAGCTTTGCCCAGGATGCTGGTGCAGTGGTACATCACACCCATGATGTGCATCCATGTCCCACCTCCCTATCACCAATGGCCCAACTCAACGTTAAACATGTGGGAGAGTGTAAGGACTCAGAGAGGGAGAAGAGGGTTAGGGAGGAGTATTTCTTGCTCTTCTGCCCCACGAAGACACCTCCTGCCCTCCTCCCACCTTGAGAACCACGGCTCCAGAGCGGGCTCAGCCCACGCCACCAGCCTCACCGCCCTAATAAAGTTCAGCGCTATAATTACTCCTTTCCTTTGTGGTTTGCTCTGAATTGCCAAGCTCTCGGTGATTGCCTGTCTCCTCCGACCGGCCTCTTCCTGCACAACACGCTCTCCTGCATACCTTCGGCAGCGGGACGAGGGGTTAATGGCAAGGCAGCTGAGCCCCAGCAGCTGGGAGAAAGCAGCTCCCAGCAGAGGGCTGAGGGCAGCTGGAGGCAGCTGCCTGTGTCCCCTGCTCAGCTGTTTGCACCAGAAAGCCACCGGGAAATGGGACCGAGGGGTGTGCAGTGCCATGGGAGTATCTCTCAGGTGCTCCAAACCCTGGGAGCAGCAAGAGGGAGCAGGACTTCACACCGTATGTTTCCTCTGCTGCAGGCATCAGGGAGCCAACATTTTCACTTGGAAGCATGTGGTGGGGCCAGAGGTGCATTGGACCTGGAGAGCACCAGCAACGTGCCTGCACATTGGTGACCCACAGGGCTCCCTGAGGGTCCTTGTGCAGCCTCCCAAAAACTCCTCCATAGCCAGTGACAAGGAGAGACGGCATCCACCCACCCAGCATCACCCCAGGGTGGGTGTTGTGGACCACGGGGAGGAACGTCCTGAAACAGGGTCCTGCGTGACAGTAGCTCAGGGCAACCTTGAGTCACAGCGATGGAGGATGTTGGAGACAACTGGGAAGGGGACACAGGCTCTGGCAGCAACTCTGGGCTGTACATCCGTGCTGACATGGAGGGAGAAGGAGCCAGAGCCCTCCCTACCCCCTCTACTTCATCTCCTGACTCTTCTTGGAGGTATTTAGACTGAAAGCCCCTTTTGTACCAGTACCGAGGGCTGGCTGCTCTGCCAGGCAGCCCCCAGACAGCTGGGCTCTTGGTTAAAACTCATCCCCAGCAGCTGTCCTGGGCTTCTGGAGTCCTTTCTGATGCAAAGGGCCCTCCCTTTCCCTCCCAGGCAGCTGGGGGATTCAGCAGCTTAGATGGTCTTCTGCTCTTAAAGTGCCCAACCATTTGTGTCTCAGAGCCTGGGAAGCTCAGAGCAGCCCAGATGCAGCAGGATGAGGCTGAGCATCCACCCACAGGAGATGACAGGCCTCCTGGGCACCACATACACGGCGGCTGGGGACAGTTGGGAGCCCCAGGCTGACCCCATCACTGGGCTGGGTCTTAGAGCTCAGCCATGCTCATCTGGAGATGGAACAACCTCCTGGAGGCATTTGTCTGCTCTTTAAAACCCAGCTCAGAAAAGCCACACCTAAGCCATACACACGCACAGCGAGAGAAACCCACCCAAGTCTTATGGGTTTGGTATCAGCTCCACCATTGGCTCCTGATTTGATTTTAGACCATGCACACACACCGAAAGCCAGCCTCTTCACAGACCCCGCTACTGCCTTGTGACCAGGGAGAGGAGATGGAACAGGGGTCCATCCCATGGTGGGGTGAGACAAGGGCACGTGGTCCAACTCCAGGGCCAGGTATGGACCTCCCAGGTCCTTGCTCAGCTACCACACACCATCCCACAACCCCCGAGGAGAGGCACAGGGTGGGAATGTGGTGCCCTCCATCCGACCGCTGCATCCCTTGCAGGAGAGAGCTCGTGGGTGATGGGGAACGGAAAAATAATTAACAGGCCAGAAGAGAGGAAAAAAATATCTCCAAAACATCAGGGAGAATAAATGACGGCTGGCGGGGGAGGGAAGCTGGCTTAAATACGGGATTAATTGAAAACAAGATAGAGCTAATATAAGCCAGGGCTCCAGTTTAATAGTGGCTCTGGTCCATGATGTTATTAGACTTTGGCTCCAAGGCCAAAAAAACCCTGACTCTTGCTAATGAAGAGGCGGTTTCTGCCCCACAACCATGAGCAACAACACTAAACAACAAACCATCACAACAATGCTTCCACAGTCACCGCCTCTCCAGCATCTCAGAGGCTTTTCTAGATGCTGCACAGGCGGGTGGCTCCACACACGGGGCCCGAGCCAGCAGAAGTGTCATTTTCTGCAAGCACGCAGGCTTTTGGCATTATCTTTTTAATTTCCTTATAGGCTTGATAGCCGTTTTTATTCAAACTGACAGCTCTCTCAGCCAAGATAAGCCCCAGAGTAACAGCCACGTATGTAGACATATCTGAGCACAGACCCAAGACCAGCCTCAAAAGGCGTCACCACCGGAGCTGAAAGAGCGGAACACAACGCTTGGCATCCCCACAGCAGGGGACAAAGATATCAGCGAGCATTTCACCCGAGCAGCTCTACTCACCTTCTTCTCTCTTTGGTGGGCTCTCCATCAGCACTGGCGGTGGCTTCGGCTCTGCCTGGGGAGGCTGGGGGGCCAGGGGAGGCTCCGAGCTCTCTGCCTGCCGTGCCGGTGGGGCTGGGACCTCAGCAGCCTTTGCTACCTGAATTTCCACGCGCTTGGTGGCCGTGTCGGGCACAGGAGCATTGGCTGTCTCAGCTCTTCGCTGGGGCATCTCAGGGATCTTTGATGCTGGTGCCTCCACCCTCCGGAGACCCGGCTCCTGGGGCTTGCCGAGGGTGATCTCAGTCCTCCGTGGGGTGGGCTCGGGGGGTTTGTGCCCCAGCACATCTGCTCTTTTGAGGCCAAACCTCGACAGCCCTGAGGTGGAGTTCTCCACCTGCTTGGATGAGATGTCAATGGAGATTTCTGTTCTTCTGGACACCGGCTCGGCCAGTTTGGGTCCAGAGAGCTCCACTCTCCTCAGAGAGGGCTTGGGTGATCTTTGGCTTGTGGGGTCTGCATGTCGGGCGGATGGCTCTGAATTCCTGGCGCCGAGTTCCTGAAACTTCTGTGTGGAGCTGGACACGGTGGACCTGAGTAGGGTGTTCGGGGTCCGTCTTTGTGGGGTGGAGGAATTTGAAGACTGATCTACCTCCTCGACCTCAAAAGATCTTTTCAGAGCTGGAAAACATGAAAAGGAGTTGAGAATTTAGTTATCATCTACCTGAACATCTCAAGAGATGCCTACAGACACTGCCCGAAGCTCATAACCCCACTCCTGAGGGTGAGGGTTCATAACCCAATTTAATGTAGTTGGGGACTGAGGACCAGGCTCCGCCTCTTCAAGCAAGTTACAAACCCAGCAACAAAGCAGAAACAAGAGCCAGAAAATTCAACCTCAGAGCAGAAACTATCCCTGTGCTGCCCTCCATCCCCCTTGCACCCCACACATGCTCAGAGGGGAGCAGAGGGCCCCACGGCAGAGCAGAGCAGGGCACAGGACTCGGGGACAGCCAGCGGTCCAGCGCCCAACACCTCCCCTCTCACATCCGAAGGATGCGCAGATAAACACAGGCTTCCCGATGAGCGCTGCCAGCAAAATCCAAGTTGGGAACAGGAAAACAGTCCCAGGAGAGCATCAAATTCATATAAATCCTGCAACAAAACCAAGGGTGGCAGCCGAAGAAGTTCATATCCTTAAAAACGAATCCTAGAGATCACCCGAGCCGAAGACCGAAGTGCTTTGGAAACACTGACACGAGACCCTGATGCAAGGAAGGAGCCCATCGGGAAGGACAGCCTAAAATCTAAGCAGCATCATCCCCATTTTACCCATGGGGAAGTTAGGAGGCAAAGAGAGACGGATGCAACATCAGATTGGATGTTCCGATTTAGGCTTGAAGAGGCGGCAGCCCTGCCTTCGCCGTGCCCCAGCACCCTGCAGGATCCACCCCACGCTCTCAGCTGCAGTCGAGCAGACGCACAGGTCCCCCCGCAGAGCGGAGCCGCACTCAGAGGAGCGCCCATCCTTCGGCTCTGCCTGTCACACGGGTCCCCCCCAGCACGCAGAGCTGCCTAAGAATGAAACCCCCAACCCTGCCCCGAGCCAGAAGCGTGGAAGGAATCCTGATGGACGGCTGGTGTCAGACCCTCAGCTCGGGGGCACAAATCATCCCTGAAGGAAGCCTCCGTCCACAGAGTGATGCTCCTATCCCAGCCATACACGAGGGCCTGTAGCTGCCTGCCCACGTCCTTGCTCATGCCTGGACATCCCCGTGTCCCTCACACAGCCCTTCCCACCCCTCTCTAGCCAGGCCTCTGGAAAGAAGCAGATGCCCTTAAGCCCAGGAGACCCCCTGCTCCATGCAGGCTGAACTTCACGGGAAGGGGAGAGAAGCCCTGCTGGATCCCACCCAAATGCCACGGGCTGCCCATACACCCTCTGCCCCCCAGCACCTAGGCAGGCACAGGGTCAGGGCAGGATGAGACACAGCCCTGGGGTCCCAAAGCAGCCCCATGAAGTGAAGCTGAGCCAGCATGGTGACAGCCTCAGTACGATGACAGCCATGCTGCCAACGACTGGCACAAGCACCAGCAACGAGACCACCACCCTTTACATCAACAGGATATATCACCGAGATTTAGCCTTTAAAAACCTGGGCTTGAGATCACACAGGATGCCAGGAGCTGGAGGGAGAGACTGGAGCACAGCCTTCCCTGGTCCCAGGATGTCCACCCACCCCTGGCCACTCCTGAGGTGGAGCTGGAGAAGAGCCACCATGCGGGGAGCACCTCCTCTGCTCCACGGGGCGGCTCCGATCCGCCCTGCGCGGGGCCAGGGGGTCTGGGGACACTTTGTCCCTCAGACACATCCATTTGTTGGAGAGGAGCCATCTGGCTGGGCTGGGTCCAGCTGGTGGGACGGGGGGACATCCACATGGCAGCTGCCCTGGCTCTGCTCCACCAGCAGACTGCGAACGCAGCTGCTGACACCCACCATCTCCAGCTCCGGCCAGGGCAGGCAGCAGATGCGGCTGACACTGTCCTGGGCAGCAGGGGACCAGGCCACCAGGACAGCGGTGGCCCCATCCCGTGGCAGCAGCTCTCAGGGGTCCCAAAGGAGATGGTGAGGGAAGTGAGACCCTCGGAGCTGGGACTCACATGTCGGAGAAGCCACGCAATGGGGAGGCACACAGGAGCTAAAGTGTTAGGATACAGGCTTTGGGCTGCTTTCCCATTTGGGGGAAGAACACACAAAAACTGTTAAATATGAACAACAGGCTCCAAAACCAGCCAGAACGGGCACTGCAGAGGCTGGGACCAGGACCCTCCCCAGGATGCTCCGTATTAGTGACCTGGCAAAAGCCCCCCCGTGCTCAGGGACAGACAGACACGGCACAGACACACACCCACGTCTCCCAGTTGTGGTTCAGACCCCAGCATGGGAACTGCTGGGAAGAGATGGGTGCCCAGGATGGGCTCCCAGGGAGGGGGTCCCTGCTGGGGTGGGCAGGGAGGGACACACGGCGTGATTCACCCTCAGCGTTAACCTGATGGAAACAGCACCACGGCCATTTCACGGCTGCGAAGAGAGGAAAGTGCTGAAGAACAACACGTAACATCCACCGTGTAAACCCCAGGAAGGGCCCCATGAAGGGCACTTAGTGACAAAACGGTCTGTCCTGCATCTCAAAAATATTCAGACGTTGGTAGAAGGAGGGAAGGAGGCAGTAACGAAAAATAAAGATGTTTTTCCTCTATTTTATCTGCTCTGTTTTCTGCATCCCGCAGAGCCCTCCCAGCCATGTCCCCTCTGGCTTGCAGAGGTGAGATGCTCCCTGCGGCAATCTCTGCCCCGTGGTCTGTGCTCAGCACAGCTCATGCTCTGCAGGGTCTGTGTCTTAGTCTCAGTTCCCAGCACCCCCAGAATTAATCTTAAAAAAGTCCCACACTGGAGAGTTGTTTCAATGTGTCCATAACCCTCAGGTCTCCAAAACTGAGCTGGAGCTCAGACTCTCCAGGACAGACTTTTCTATCGTTTTCCTTCTCCATCACACCCTCAATTCAGAAATTAACATTTTAGCTATTTTTTTCCCCAAAATCTCAAGTTTAAAACAATGCACCAGTCAAGCCCAGTTTGCATTTTGCAGGGAAACAAAGGGAGAGGAAGGGACGACCCAACGGGGAGCCTTTCCCCGGCCTCGAGCAGAGCCGGGCAGGGCAGAGCAGCGGAGGATACAGCCCAGCCAGGCGCTCCCAGCTCCCTGGTGGATGGGATCTCGCTTTTGTCCACATCAGGCTCTTAAACGTGCTCGTCCTTCCTCCAGCCAGCTCAGCCTCTTCTTATCCTCTTCAACAAAGCAGCCTAATAACCTCATGACAGATGTGTCTGGAGGAATAGTTTGAAAGTAAATGCTCTCAAGGAACCCGATAGCAAAGGAAACGCTGGCAAGCATCTTTCCTTAATGAACATCTCCCTGGAAATTTCTCAACATTGAGTGGTTTGAGGATTTCCTTCTGACCCGATAACGAGCTCTGGATTCGAACAGCCCCACCGATCTCCAAGGTTCATTGCACGAACCACTTCCATCATCTCAGCTCCTTTGAGTCCCCCTGCCACTTGCTACAAAGGCAGTGGTGACATCAGTGATCAAGTGGTGGGTTATTGACGGCAGTGCTGGAGCTGCTGGGCATGGCCCTATCTTTTGACATCAAACCTCTTAAAGTGCCCCAAGCCGGGGAAGAACCTGCCCAACACCACCAGCATGGTTGTTCTGGAACACAGCCATCGCCTGCGCTTGTTGAAGGGCTGGACTGAATACAACACCCATACATGGCTTTTCTCCAGGCCTTTCTGGGCCCCGCTGCAAAAAGGAGAAAAAGGTCAAAGCCCAGACACAAAGGGGTTCAAAAAGCCTAAGGAAGAGCTGTAAAACCAAGATTACAGCCAAGGGAGACCCAAGCCATCCACAGAAAGCCTCCCATGCTGTCACCGTGGCCCCAACGGGCAATAAGGGGGTACTCTGAGGAGCTGTGAAAAGAACCATCCAACCCAAGAGAGGGTTGGAAATGGCTCAGCACAGTTTGTGACAGCAAATTCACATGGACTCCCAGGTCCCAGAGGCATTCTCTCCCCAATGGTGTCACCAATCTGCCTGGGGACAAGCCATGAGCTTTCCCACCCGGGGCTCTCTGCAGGATGGGGTTTGCATCTCATGCCTCTGGTTGCACGGGGATTTTGGTACCCAGCTTGTGCTGCCAGCACGCTTGGCCACTGCCCTGAGCCCAGCATGGCCCAGAGAAGGTCAAACATCCCATGAACAAGAAAGGAGAGGGACTGTGACCCACAGGGCTTGTGTTTCCACCTCTGAGACAGAGACCCACTGCCCTGAGCGTGATTCTCAGGGATGCCACCTCCAGTGACACTGGCCCTCAAACTCCTCTGCTCTAGATCCTCTCTCTCTTGCTCCTTGCACAGAGAAGAGAAAAGGACCTCAGGAAGCAAAACAACTCTCGAAAAAAGAGAAAAAGCTTAAAAATAGCCTGTCCTGCCCAGAGCCAAGAAAGGAAAGTAAACAGCCCCTGCTCCAGATGACCCTCCTCCTGCTTCCTGCGGGGAAGCTGGCGTATTCCTTACAACAACAGGAGCCGAAGGCAGGGCAGCGCTGAGGGGCCCCGCATCCCGCTCCCACCGCGCCGTGCTGGGGTCCCACACCAGTCGTGGCTAATGCTCCAGGTCCCCACGGGGCTCCGGATCCACATCTCCCTGATACCCTGGGCCAAGGTGTCCCTGTCCCGAGCAGGGTCTGGGATGGTCCCGTTGCAGGGTTATCCCCACTGTATTTTCCAGGGGATTTTCGGTGCTAGCAGGGTTTCCCCAGCCCCACCAGCAGCATCCAACCTGCTGGCGGGTGTGGGAGGCAGCTGGCAGGGAAAGAGGCGGAGGTGCCGAGCATCGCCCTTCCTCTTCTTCCTCTGGAGGTGGCGGGGCGTGAGCACAAACCCGTGTAACCATCCACATGCACTTCCTTTTAACCAATTCCAAACCAATTCGGGCAGCTCCAGCTCAATCTGCCACCACTGAAGGCAGCAGCTCCCCTCCCACAGCAGGGAAAGCCCAAAATCCCTTAAAATGAGATTTCCAACCACTTCCTTTCAGATGCAACCCCCACCCCTGCCAACCTCTGCCTGCAACCATCTTCCCTGGGCTGGGAACAGCTCGCTGTGGTGTCCCTTGGGGAACCAGACCTTTGCAAAGCCCTCGAGGTAGCAGGGTTTGGTTCAGCATCACCAAGATGCAGCTCCGCTCCACAGGGACAACCAGGCAAGAACCAGCTTTAAAAAACACCGTTATTAATCCTGGCAGATGGGGAAGACACGGGCTTTCCAAGACAAACCTGCTGCCGGCAGCTCTACCCACTCCACACAACAGCAGCACCTCCTGAAAACCCACAGTCTTGACCCAAAAACGGTCCCTGCCAGCCAGGCACTTTGGGGCAAAAAAGTGCATGTCTTCCTCCCCAGTTTGAATGCTCCCCAAGCAAGCATGGGGCCTAAAAAGCAGCAAAATATTTATGTGTCCTTCTATTTTGTGCTGTGGCGCTGGGGATGTCTGCTCGGCACGGCCGCTGCGTCCTCCCGGTCACCCCACGGCCAGGCACAAGCAGGTCACACGCCACCAGTTAAAGCTGCTCTTTAGGGATCTTGCAGACTGGGAGGAGGGGGCAGAGGTCTGGTTCAAATCCCAGTAGCTCATACGACAGCCAAGATTTTTCCGGAGAAATCACAAGCAAGCAGCAGGGCCGACCGAGGCCTTGTATCTACACGCCCCTCTCCCAGAAGATGAGTCCTTCCTTGGGGGTCCCAGCCAAGCCAAGGGTGCCCAGATGCCATGAAGGGCTGTGGTTCCTGCCCAAGGGCTCCACGTGTCCCAGTGGGAAGCACCGGGGTTACACCGTGGCTCATCCCACTCTGGGCACCCCATGGGACCCAGGGTGGGTCAACAAAGGAACGTCTGCTCCTTCTTTCTTCCCTTTTTAAACAGAATACCCCAAATAACAGTCGAGGTGATGCTTTGTACAAGGAAACCTCTATGCACAGAGCTCAGGAGGAGACCAAAATAAACAGCAAGGGAGGCTGGCTCCTCCGGGACCCGCTTCGCAACCGGAGCCTCGGGCTCTGCCGTGGCCACAGCGCCCAACTGCTTCCCATTAAACATCCTCTGCCCCTCAAGTGGTTTCTGTAACCCAGGGGTTACGTTTGCTTGCTTGCTTAAGCACAGAAAGCTTTTCTTGGTTTTTTCAACACATAAGAGCCTTATGGGACTAGGGCAGCCAGGCGCCCCGTTATTTCACACGATACAATGGTACCGTTTCAGCGCGCTGACTTTCTCTAAACTGCTACCAGATGGTCACCTCCTGTTCCTGGGGAGGAAACGGGGGGAGGCTGCAGGTCTCATCTTTCAAGGAGCCCTTGGAAACCCAACACAGCGTTAACCGCTCACGGCCCTTAAAGCTTCCCAGACCCCTGTCACCAGGCAGCAGGATGCTCACAGCGGTTTTCTGGCCCAACTCGAGTGCAATGAGCCTGTTCACCCACGTTACCAAGGGGCCATCTGGGTTTGGTTTATCTGAACCCCCTGTCCATGATGCCGTTGAATAGCTGCCGCCATCCCTAACAGAGGTGGATGCATTTTAGTGAACTAAAGGCTCAGTTATAGGGACAAGAAGGATGTTCTTCATATATCTATACGGTGCATATACGCTGTACATTAAACCCAAAGGTCCCACAGCAGAAGAGGAAGGGAGCTGCACTCTTGCTGCAGGGTCAGTGCAGGCCATCTCTACACCATCCTCAACAACAAGATACTCCCAAGTGCATCGAGCCCCTCCATGGGGTCAAAAACCTGGGGCTGAGATGGAGAATTCACCGGCAGGGCAGGCAGCAAGTGACGCTACACACGCTGGTGGGGCTTTGCGAGTACACAGACAGCTTCAAAACAGCCCAAGAAATTCAGATCCCCTCTTACAGCTGGAGAGATGAAGGCAGGAAACTTTAAAAGCACCTTTCCTGAAGCTACTGGTCATCCAATGTAAGAGAAAAGTCAGGGTTGCTGGATCCCATCCCTGTGCTTGCGCCAGGAGGTTTCACACCTTTCTTTTACCAATAAACCAAACTTATTGCAATACATACATATACATAAATATAACAACAATCTGCTGCTGTAGCAGGACTCTGATGCCATCCTGGGTCAGGTTAGGAATGGTTTATGCACAAATAAATCCTTTTCCTGACTTTACAAACAGCATTCAAAAGAAGTTCCAATAGGTTGCATGGTCTGACACAAGTCACGAGTAGAAGACAACGCTGGCAACGTGCTGGCAACACGCAATGCCTTCCTGAACGGTGCAAACAGTTCCAGAAACTGAGTTATGGAAGAAATTTGGGGATAAGTGCAAGTTCAGGACTCTGACATTAACCAAAGCTTTTCAAGCAGCATTTCACTGACACGCAGTAAGCCACAAAGACAGACTGAGACCGACACAGCAAACCCCTCATTTACCAGAAATGAAAACGCAAAAGCAAAGTTGGGACTAAGAATAGAAAAACATAAAATCCACACTCAGATTAATTCAAAATCCCAGCTTCCCAGTCCCTATAATGCAGTTCTAGAAAGGTTTTAGCTTTGATTCTCCATTACACTTTGGTTTATATAACCACTGACCCTCAGCAAAATGCTTCCAGATCAGACCAGTATATTTTACATCCCTTATATTAATTTCATACTTGTACAGAAAATTGCATAAAATACAGGGTATCCAGCCCAGCAGATTGCATTACTGTCTCTCTGCAGCTTTTGCCTTCGGTCTGTGCTCCAGTTTCCTTTCAGAAGGGGAGGAGGAAGGAGGGAAATAAATCTTCTCTGCGCCTCCCAGGGGACTACAGATTTGATTTGGTTCACTAATATTTCTAAAACGCCTTAAAATGATTACCCAGAAGGCAAAAGTATGATGCAGATGGTCTTGCAGACCCCGGACCGCCCTGTGCTACCAGCTTCGGGGCTGGCTTGGTGGGTGCCAGAGCTGGAAGGGGTGAAGTTGCAACATACTGGTTAAAAAGCTACAGAAAAGGGAAAATTAGTAAAAGTGGCTGAAGGAGCGAGCTGGGAGCCATTCAGGCCCACGGCACTGCCTGTGCTGCCCGCTGATTGCTGGTCCACAGCCTCTGTTGGAGGGGACACCCAGCACCGCAATGAGAGTAGTTGTCCAAACGTCCTGAAGGCTGGCAGAGACTCCCAGACCACCCCTCCTTTCTCCTCCCTGGCAAACTAAGCATGCTTTTAAAAAAAAAAAAATAAAATAAAAATCCATCCTTTCCACATTTCCCCATATTTGCACTTCCAGTAACCAGATGAAAGAAATACTGAAGTCCCAACCCCAGTCCTCACCATGCTCCTTCCCTCCCAATGCAGTGGAGCAGTGCCAGCATGATGCTGTGTGCCAATGCCCTCACCACTAACCCATGACTCCCAGTGCTGGGACAAGCTGGAGAGCACCCAACCCACCAGCAGCAAGGGGCTGCACAATTTTGTGATGCTTACTCAAACTGTCACCTCTACTGAGGGAGGATAGTGGCACAGAGCAATGTGGTCATGGTGTCCCCTGCCCTGCAATCCACGGGATGTCAGTGGTGGCAACACCCCAACTTGCCCTGGCTGGGGTGCCACCAACAGAGCATCTGCTGCAGTGCTGGGAGGATGCCGGGGGACAGACAGCCCTGACACTCATGATGTATCACCTTTCAGCACGCAAACCATCCAAGAGCCAGCTTGGACAGGCCCTCCACCTAACTCACCACTCTGAAGGTGTCCCCAGGAGCCCCAAGTGCTGAGTTCCGTCCAGCAACCTCATAAAAGCAATCAGGGTAAAAGCCTGAGTCACAGCCATCAGGAGATAAGAGCTCTCATTAATCTGGAGGCAGCTTTTCAGAATAAGTTGAAGGTAACAATAAACCCCTTCGTTTCCCAAGGGCTGCTCCTCACCACCACCATTTGAGCATCAGGGACAGGAGCGAGGAGGGCTCTCCTGCACCCACACAGCAGTGGGTACAAACTGCTGATGCCTCCATGAGTAAAGCAGAGGGGGGAGAGGTCCTAATGACATCCTGCAGGGGTGAAATGAGAGGTGGCCAGGACACAACCTTAGCTCCATGCTGAAGGGCACAAGAGCCCACAGACAGCTCTCCTGATGGACACTGACGCCCACCAAACAGGCACATCCCCATCAGGAACCTGACTCAGACACATCGACTCATTTTACAGCCTTCAAACAAGCTTAACCAGGATTTAGGGTCACTTGACTTGTTACTTCCACGTTCCACCTCTAAAGACCAGGAAGGTGCCAGAGCTCACTGCGGCAGGATGGAGGGATGAACGTTGGGAGAGGGAAAGTGCCTGCATAATGGTCCTCCAGAAAGACATTGCCTTAAATATCAAATATCAGAGCTAGAAACACGAATATCTGGAGTGATTATGGGCTCTGAAGTCTCCATTATTGTCTTTGGATTTATGACAAGTCCCAGTCCACGCTTTTGCGGCTGCTGTCTGGGTCCTGGCTCCTGGGAAAACGGGCTGAGCAGCTCCCTGCAAGGAAGGGCTGCAAAACAGAAAATAAATTAGCACCCACACAGTGTGGCCACAGGACTCCCAGAGGTGCCAGGACTCTCACTTAGCACCAGGTCTGCTGGCACGCATTGGCCAAGAGATGTAGACATGGTCACTCCAATGTATTAGGCATGACTCAACACGTTCTAGAGATGCTTCCTGCTCACTCCACTTTATGGCAAACCACCAACAGGCAATGAGCAAAGAGTAAAGCTGGAGAATGACTCTTACTAAGGGAAAGATGCTACCAAGATCCCAGAAACTGGGGAGTACTTGAAAGTGTCAGTACAATGCACACACTCCAAAACCTTGTCTTACCTCCAGGCACTGGCAGTACACTCGCACAGCCAGATTAGCTGCCCTAGCCCCAGTGTCAAGCCTCATCCTCTCCCTGTGCCTTCCCATCCAGCCACTCTTGAAAGGTTTCTTTATGATTAGCGCAACACCGTGCTCGCTTTGCCCAAGACAGATCTCAAATGGGCAGCAAGAGCCGACCTGTACCAGCCAACACTGGAAACCCTCCATACTGACACACTGCCAAGGACACTCTGCTCCCTGCTGCAGTGGATGCCCATCCCCAGGGACATGCAGCCCAGCCCTCTTTGCATAAGATGACTATAAACAATGACCTTTGGATGATCCTACATCCTAACCGGAGCCAGAGGCTATCCCCAGAGCCCAGCTCACATGGACAGAGAGATCCACGTCCTGTTCTTCCCTTTCCCACTCCCTCACAACCTTTATATTCCCAAGGAACTAAATATACATGGGGGGAAAAAAAATAACACAACAAAAACCAACACACAACTGCAGGTCTCTGCTGTTGTAACCAGCCAGATGCAATTTTTTCACTCTTCGCGTAAAAGGACAGCTCTGCTGGGGAAGACAGAACTGCTGGGGAAGACAGAACTTCTCCTGGGGAAGACAGAACTTCTGCCTTCTCACGGACACCTTCCCCCAGCTCCTGCCTCTCCCACCACACACTGATTCAGCAGAAAACTCCCATCCACCCTGTCCTTTTGTCTCCGATTCAGAAATGTAGATAGGAAGAGTAGAAAAGAAAGAAAACTCTCTGAAGTGCCTGTAAAGCTTGTCTTTAAGGATATCAGAGGTGACGAGCTGCCACGGAGCAGCACGGTACACCCATCAGCTGGGAGAGCAGCACTGGCTCTACCCACGTTGGGCTGGTGATGAAGAGGTACCAGAAGAGCCAAGTCACAGTATAATTTCTTGGGACAGCTCAGGAAATCCAACAATTGGCGTTCAGGAGCTTTGCTTCACTCCTAGAGTTGAGATGAGCCGAGATATAATCTGAAAGACCTTTTTGCATTTCCTTTTCCAGGCATTGAACCTCGGCACACGTGGGACCGTTAGTCACAGACCCAGACTTCCAGCCCAGTCCCATGGATGTAAGTCCAGGAGAGCACGCATCCTGAGGATCCACGGCAGGGCCTACAGGAGAGACCCTAAGTCCAAGTGAGATGCTGACACAAACACCGAGCCCCTCTATGGGGCTTTTCACATTGAACTCAAGCCACATCACCCACAGAACATTGTGACCATCCCTCTGGCACGTTCCTGCTAATATTAGCAGCAGGGTTGAGTCCCAGCATCCGCAGCACGCGGGCAGCAGCTGCTCCCCACGGCAGCAGGCACGCCAGCCCCCAGCCGCCCAGGGGATGCACCACGGCCACGTGTCCCACAGACATCCCTGGCATTTGCTCAAGTAAATTTTAAGGACGAGCCCATGAGTTTCATACACACAGAAAAGCCTCTCTCTAACACGGCCCCCTCCTGAAAACAACCTGGCTGATGGCTTTTTGTCTTTAACGACTCTTAAAACCACGACATAACTTAGCACAACTCAGTGAGACAAAGTCTTTGGCTGAAATACTAGAAACACTGTGTCTCAGGTTATGGGGGGGAAAAAGAAAAAAAAAAAAAAAGATAAAATACACAGAGACACCTTCCTATCGGCATTGATGTGTCCTGGCAGGGCTGGAGGGTCCCTGCCCTCAGTGCCCAGCTCCACGCAGCACACGACCGCTCCGACCACAGCACTGCCAAGGCTCACGCACCAGCGAGCACGCGTTCCCCGAGAGAGCTGGGCTATGGGGAATGGGTAAATCAGGGATTAACGACCATCAACAAAGTCTGTCTTGAGGCTTCTGCCAGAGCAAAGCTGCAAGCCTGTCTCCCCCCCAGGTTCTAGCTCTGGACATCACAATGAACCCCTCAGCACCCCCCTGCTCCTCCACGCACTTACAGCCGCACTCAGCTTTCACCATCATTCGCAGCCTGCCCCCGCTATGGCACTTTGTGTTTCAACATTAGGAGGAAACGAATCTGGTGTTGACTGACAGCACTGGCACAGGCAGGCAGTGCTCAGCATCGCTGCTGCCAGCTCACCCTCAGTGAGTGCCAGCAAAAATGCGCCTCGGTTACCCACGGGACTCTGCTCAGCAGCAGCCACGTCCCACCGGCGAGAGGGGCCGGAGCGGATCTCTTCTCACTTACTACACGTGTGCACGGTGCTTTAAATCCTTAGCAGGAAGATGAGTACCACGTCATGGAGTTATCTTTGGGCATCATCACAACCAACCAGAGCTGCGAGCAGCAGCACCCACCCCTCTCTGCAGTCAAACATCGCAGACACCAACACTCCCGTATCATCCAACCTGAACAGGACCAGGATAGTTCGGGATTTACACAACGTTAACACCCTGCACAAGCATCCCACCACCCAGGTTGATTTACTGCTACAGATTCCCTTCCTCCCCACTCAGGGCTCCGTGTCTGAGACTCCGGGGGGCTGAGCGACCCGCAGCCCCCTCCCAGGCAGAGATGAGCTTGGGAAGCTCTGCCACAACCACGGCTGAACCAGCCACGCTTCTGAAAAACTGCCAAAATCTATAAACCCAGGGGCAGAACTATTATGCTCTGTGGATCCCAGCAAACCACAGACCTTAAAATGCTCTCCCCCATTAGCGAGGACTCTTGCCAATCAAATAAGTGGGATTTGGGCCCTCCCTGCAGGACCCGCCAGCTCGGCCCAAGGTGGGCACACACATTGCTGCCTGGATGCCACCATCCCCATCCCATCATCAGGCATAAGCAAGAACGCGTTCCGCTGTGCTGTGTTTCCCTCTCCAGCGTTACTTTGATTTGGAAACTGAACTGAAATTGAGTATTCCGTACTCCTTCACCCTCCCAAAGGGCCCGTGCATCCTCCTCGGGCTCACAGAGGCGGCTCCCACACCAACAGCCCGCAGCCAAGCCCGCGACTCCCCGCAACCCAGCAGGTACAAGAAACCTGTTGGTCCTACGCCGGGGAGGGATGCTCCGAGGCAAGCAGGCAGGAACAGCCAGGGTGATTCGGGAGGGCAGGCAGCGTGTGACCGGCAAGAACAAAGAGGGCTCTGGCTGCCGGGTGATCTGGTGTTTCTGCTCCGTGGTATTTCTGGCTGATCTTTCCTGCTTGGCTAGGGGCTGCCTGGGGCTGAGACACCCACCCAGCAGACACGAACACTGCATCTCCTGCCCTACAGGCTAGGAATCAATTGCCTTGTTCTTGGGAAGCTGCTATGCAACCCAGAAAACTAATTAAATTGTGAAACAGTAGCCCGGATCCCTGCTCAAGGGCAAGGCCAGACCTTTTGGCTGCAGAGGCACAGAGCTTTCCCCAGCCTCTCCCTCTGCGCAGGCAGAACGATCAGGCTCTCCATGGACTGGAAAAAAAAAAAATAATAAAAATCGCACTGCAGAGCGGCTCGGTGCCACCAAGGAGCACACACAGCCCGAACAAGCAGCCCCGGGGCTCACAGCAGAGCCTTTATCATATCCAAGTAGGGAATTACTCATTCTTCAGAGATTTAAATGCAATTGGGGCAGGCGAGAGGAGAGGCTGTAATTACATCAGCGCTCGGGAGCCCTGCGGTGGGGAAGCTCAAGGGTCCCCAAAGGACGGTTACAAAGGCGCCGTTGAACCCCGAGTGCCAAACTGATGGTGTATTCGCATCGCTCTCTGTGTCCCAAGTCTTGTTAGTCCCAATCTTCCTATGGGATGCGGCTTCCCTCGGCCTCCTACTAAGCCTTTCCACCCACAGCTTCAGCTGAAGAAAGCGCAAGGGCTGGAAAAAAGGGGACATGGACGTGGCTAAACCTTACGAGGAGGGCTGCAGGGTCTCCAGCTCTGCCACCCGTTTCCTGCCTGACCTGGAAGAAGAACCCTTGTGCTCTCAGCTTCCTCAGCTATCCCAGCAGGAAAAACACCACCACTGCGCTCCTTCCCGAAGGCAAGGCTGGGTTCACCAGGAGGCGGTGAAGCCATCTCAGCCTATAGCTACACACGCGCAGCCCCCGGATAAGCTTTCACCCCGGCCCCCAGATCTCCACTATTTTTTTTTTCTTTTTTTTTTTTTTTTTTTTTTTTTGTCTCTTTTTTTCTAGAAACCGCTGCACAAAGCTCAGTTTGGGTCGCTGCCAGGATGTGAGAGTGCGTAGGGACGGAGCTGCTCTTCCAAAACTCCGCTCGGGAAGATGAGCTCCCCCCGAGCCCATCTCTCAACGCCTGCTTCAGACGAACCCCCACCACCCCTCCTCTGCCTGTCTTTAACTCTCATACCCATCTGGCAGCCGCACGCTTCTCCGCTAGCTTATTTTCTTGCCTGAAAAAGCCAGCAAGGCTGGGCAAGAGCCACAGACGCCCGGGGAGAAGGCATCCCCGTCCTCACGCCAAGGGGACTGCGAGGAGATTCTCCATCGGAGAGCGAGGCAACGCCATCAGGCAACTGGAGCTCTGCCATGGGACAACTGGAAAGCTTTCTAGGGCGGGCAGCTCCCGCTATGGACATATTTGAAACTTGGGTTCGTTATCCCCCTCCCAGCTATTCTAGGGCTGTGCTTGCACCCAAGATCTGGGAGTCGACACAAGGGCTAGTGCCTGGGGTTTCACAAACTTTTAATCGCGTCAGGCACGGGGGTTTTTTTTCAGCTAAAAATCTACCTAAACCAACTCGGGAAAGGCAGGAAAGGGAAAAAGAAAAAAAAACAACAAAAAACCAAAACCTATAAGATCCTGCCTTAGCGGATAACACCCGGGAGCGATGCTGCTCCGAACAAAAGACACCGCAGCCCGGCGGCGGCACCGACAACCACCGGCTGCGGGGGGATGCGGGCTGGCCCCCGGCCACCCCCGGCCCCCCCGCTCCCCTTCCAGCCCTGCCCACCGGGGCGACTGCCAGCCGCGGCAGGGACCCCCGGGAAGCGCTGGGCGACCGGCCTCCGAGGGGGGCGATGCTCGACCCCGTTACACCGCGACCCTCCCAGCCCGGTATTTGCGGG
>VXAK01026525.1:28322-47461 GCA_013399435.1 Arenaria interpres
AGGAGGGGGGCGGGGGGTGGAAGAGGCACCCGCGGAACCCGGCGCTGCCCGCCCCGGGGCAAACGGCATCGTGGAGAAGCGAGTTTGTCCCGCATCCCCCCGGGGGAGGTGGGGGGAGATGCCCCAAACCCGCGCCTGGGGTCTCCCTCCATCTGGCGCCCAAGGATGCCCCGCGGAAGGGATGGCACCCTAAAGGCGTGGGTCAGGCCGCCGGTGCTCTGGAGAGGAGATAAAACCCCTCGGCTTCTCAATTTTGTCCATGTTTGGGAAAGAGCGACTCGGCCACCCTCCTCTATTTTTCTAATTTCTCAAAATCAAACCAGAGCGGCGCTAACCCACCGCTGCCAAAGCCAAGCTGCCGCGCAGCCGGCTCGGGAAAACCAGAGCGAAAACCTGGCTGCAAAACCTGCCCCAAACCCCAGCGTGTCTCTGGGCACGGCTGGGCTGAGCCCCACGCTGCCACAGCTTGCTCCTCTCTGGCCATGGAGGCAAGTGCCACCTCCGGCCACCGACACCAGCCCCTTCCCTGGCACTGCCACCCTCCCTCCACCTCTCCCACCCATGCATCTCTCTGCTCATTTATGCATCTCTCTGCTCATTATCCCATGTTTCTCCCTTCCCGTGTTGGGTCAGAGCGTACCCTCCTGACCCTCTTTTTTGTCCTCCCCGCCCCGTGTTTGAGTAGCATCATTTAAAAGTGATGATACCCACTGAAATGTGTCCAGGCACATCAGCAGGAAATGAAGAATTAATGGGCTGAGGCTTTCGTCCACTTTGGGTGAACCATAAAGAAAAAAATATGCAAACCCATTGTAGTGTTACCGTCTATTACTGCAGAAAGTACATGCTTCATCACCTCTGTCACACTTTTAATTTGACACTTCCAAAGTCTGCAAACACCGCAGACGCCCCGAGAGTGTACGTGAACAAGAAAATGAAACCAACGGCACCAATTTCCCAGACTCAAGGAGTTGCAGGTTTTTCCACACTGTTAGCAGCTTGAGGTTTTAATCCAAGGAAAGGCATTACTTTAAAACATGAGAACTGCTTAGTCCTGAGAACGCGCCTTTAAAGTCGAAGTACGGTGTTTTAAGGCAGGGACAGTGGTTTTCCCCCCTTTTCACCGACAGCAGCGCTCAGCGCTTGCACTGCCGGCGGTGTCACCCACCGACACACCACAACAGTGCAGGGAGGAAAGGGCTTTGTGTCTCTGTGCATTCACAATATGGACATGTAAATGCCCCTCCCCGTGCGCTCCACCGGCCGTAAAGCCACCGCTGCCCGTCTCCCTGAACCCCGTTCCCAGTGACATCGAGGAGAACAGGACCTGTGGCGCTCGTGCCGCCGAGCTGAGCACACGGGTGTCGTGTCCCTGCCCTCCCCACGTCCACACGGGCCCTGCGGGGGCGACTGCCACACTGCACAGCAGCACGGGCTGGCTGACCCCCTTCGGCGGCACTGATTTTCCAAAGAAAGCAGGTTTATTTCTCTCTTCTCAAGTGCTCATGTGCAGGTCACATCCACGATCCATCTCAGGCAGGTAAAAATGTAGCTGCCAATAATTAACCGTAGTTACCGAGTGAGAAGAAAGCTACAGAGTCAAAAACTGTCCATAACTCCCTTGCAGGAGGATCAGAACCTACATTAGCCTTTTACAAAGGCTGTTCAAGCTTAACACCCCGGTACACTCTCATCGCAAGGTTGTAGAATGGGTTTAAGGGGGTGGAAGGGAATGAACTAAGCAAGACAAACTAAAAATCAAAGTTGTAAAAAAAGATTTAAAAAGGCAAAAGTGTCAATCTGAGGAAGGACTGCACACATTGTTGATGTTCAAAGTCTCCCCCCTTGCAAACCTTTGCGCTCTCTGGACTGGGTCACACGGGGATCGGTGTGGCAGTGTGATGGGGACTCTGTTTTTGAGGTCAACCGGAGGCACGAAGTAGTAAACCACTAGAAAAAACCCTACTGTTTAATGGACTGTAAGTTGCGAGTGTCATGATGACGTCTGCTGGTCTCATGAACCTGGTGAAGAACCTCAAAGCTCTCCAGCAGAAGAGGCTCTTCAGCAGAAGAATATGTCAGTCCCAGTTCCGTGGGTCACTCGACATTTCCTAAGCAAAGACCATGTTATCATCCTGGATCTAATAAAGGTTTAGCAAATCAACAGGCCTAGAGGAGAGCCCCAAGAAGTGTGAAATAAAATATCCGGACTATAAGCAGGAGTTCATTTTCATTAAAACCAGCTGGTTAATATGGCACCCATGTGCACCTAAGGCACTGAGAGGCGTAGAGGAAGACGGAAAAGTACAGCAACTAAAGAATAACAAGAATATCCAGAGCTCTAATAGTAAATATTTAAAGCAGGAAGGTATGTAAACAGCTCACCCCACAGCACATAACCCAAGCGCCTGCTAGTAGAGGAGAAGCAAGCTTTCTTCTGGGGAGATAAGCCCATCTTTCTCTCTCCTGGAGATTTTCTTGCACCTTTATCTGATTTAGCCACAGTCAGAGGCATAGCTTTACAAGACTGTAAGACCAAAAAAACCACATTCACTTGTCCAGTCTGCACATAACAACTAAACACTATTTCCTGAACCCAAAAGCTTGTGTGTAGCTAAAAGCTTCTTTGAAAAAGGTGGGCAAACCTGGGGAGCTGAGCACCCATCCCAGAGGGATGGAGAATCCACCACCTCTCCTAGAATTTGTTTCCGGGGCTCCCCGGCAGCACAGCACAAGCCTGTGTCGTACTGCTCATCCAAACACAGTTTGGGCACAGGCCCTGCTTCACCCTTGTCTGGTAGATCAAGGAGATTTATGATCCTGAGCCTTCTCCTGATGAGAGATCTCCCACACTGATCACGTCACCTACATTCCCTTTGATAAACTAATCAAGTTCTGCTCCTTCTGTCCTTTGTGTCAGGTATTTTCTTCAGTCCCTTAGTCCTTTATCTGGCTTTCCTGCTCCTTTCTCCCAACATTTCACAAGTGTTTCCCATTGGATTTTAATTTTAATAAAGAGAGAGAACTCATTTTTCCGAAGAAAGAGAGCCGATCACATCTCCTCTCTTGCTTGCTGCTCCCCGTGCTTACACAACCAAGGGTCTCACTATTTTTATTGTATCAGAGGACCCACCTCGAGCTCCTGCTCAGCTGAGATCCCCAGGATACTTTACACAGCAGCTGCTGTCCAAGACACAATCCCTGTTCTGCAAACCACTGGCTGCAGGGTGGTTTTAAGCAAACGACTTTCCTATCTCTTACATTACAGTGGAAATATTTCTTGTTTCCTTACTAATCCAGGCCACCGAGGGCACTGACTGCCCAGCCCTTTTTCCTTCACCATCACTCTGCTCTTCAGATGAGCAATGAACTTCCTGCAAAGTTGTTTTGTTGGCCTAGAAGTGATTTCCTGCCCCCGAAAAGACAATCTGTAAAATCTGCTGATCACTTAGTTACAGATACCAAGCTAAAACCAGCTTGATACCACCATAGCCGGCAGATACAAGAAACCTTGACTCTTGTCCCCTGGATACCTTGTCTCTTGTCCCCCGGGGTACCTTGTCTCTGGAGTCTCCTGCCCTCCAGGCAGTGATATACCTTGAGGGCTTCTCCAGATCACAGCACAACCTCCTCCAGAAGCAGCCAGTGCCGGTCACTGCCCTGACATAGGTGTGGATGGACCACCATGCAAAGCATATCTAGAAAGTCACTTCAAGGAGGAAAAAAAAAAGAACACACAAGACAGAAAAAGCCCCAAGGAGATGGTAGGTATCAGTGCTAGAAGATCCCTTATCAAGGCAGGCTAAGGCAGAAGAGGGACTTTCCTATCCAGATGCATTTTAAACAGCACCATACAGTTTCTTTGCAAGCTGCTAAGAATGCAGTTTTTCAGGCAGATTTTCTTCCTCCCACAACTCAAGGTTTTTTCTGAACCCGTGCAGCTCGTATCAGTCTCACGATCTGCTGCAGTCATGAGCGTCAGGCTCGGTTAGACTAGGTGGCATGAGTCATTGTGGCTACTTGAATCTTAAATTATCTCCTACACAAAAGCAGGTAATTCATCCACAGCATCTTCCCTTTCCTCCACCTATTTTAATTATAAAACAAAACTCTTTATTGATTCTGGCCTCTTCTACAAAATGCTGTGAGACTTACTGACCAAAAGTACTATGTAGGAGCAGCTAAATATTATTATTAACCATCTAATGTTTCTGTTCAGAGTCCAAATAACTTGTCTTGCTGCCGATCACACATGAAACATCCTTTCCAGCCTTTCTGGGTAGGTGCAGTGTGTGGGTGGAGGCTCTTGCACCATATGACACCAACATCCAACGTCCACGGTGGTCCAGCATCCCCACGGCATCGCTTCAAGCACAGGGCAGCACTGGCTGCACCATCCACTCAGCTGTTGGCAGTTGGCATTGGTGCCCATTTGGCTGCACCACTGCAGGGTAACGGGTAGAAACAGATGTATAATGACCCAGACATGGCAGATTTTGAAATGAAGGAATGGTGAGTCACATTTCTTCTTTCTAAGCCAAAAAAAAAAAAAAGAGGCTGTTGCACTTACCTTCCCTCCCGCTCCTCTGCTCCCTGCACCTTCCAAATTCTTGTTCTTCTGCCCCAAAAACACTTCCATTTCCAAATCTACCTGGAAGAAGTGCAATGATCTCCATATTACAGGTGGAGAAACTGAGGCACATAACAGCCATCACTCAGAAATGGGAAACTGGCAAGTAATGAGAGCAGAGCTGGCTGCGGTGGTGAGCAGTGCCGAATCCGGCCCCAGATCCTTGGGAAGTGCCAGTGTCACTGGCTGGGGACAGGGACGGGGCTCTGGAAGGAAAATCAGAGACGCAGTTCCCATCATCTCCGCCCACGCTTTCATGTAGATGACGGCATGAATCCAGCCCTGCTGATTACGCAGGAACTGTCAGGAAAAAAAGGCTCTTTCCCAAGACTTCAGGCTCTTCCTGCTTCCAAAGGAGTAGGAAATACAGCCAGGACGGCCGCAGTTCAGTGCTAGTCACACTTCCCTTCCTTTGCAAGGAAACTAAGACCATGGGAAAAGTTGAAAGAACTCAAAATAGGTTTGCTGATTTGAGATTTCTGGATAATTAACTGATTTTTTTGATAAAGGAAACGTGGCCATCCCTTAGTGCCACAGAGCTACGCAGCCCCGGTTCCAAACCCAGAGCTGGGGCACTGCACAGAACGGGCCAGATAACTTTGAAGATGGGATAACAGAAATAGGATGAAATCTGGAAGAACGACAGAAGGTCAGAACCTCAAGGGCTTTTAATAAAGTCTTTCCTCATGAAAAGTGCATCAGCGGGAGGGACCTCGCTGCACCGGTGACCATGAGCCACCAACGCCACGCAGCGAAAGGAGGCACACTCCTAAAACACAGTAAATGAGATACTTTCAGCTGCAAAGCAGAAATCACTAGTGCTCCCTCCTGAGTCACCCTGGCTACCCAGCATCAGTGAAAGCGAGCAGAAATGATGGCAGAGAGGGGATGGGACTGCTAGAAGCATCACACACAGATGCACCACGGGGGAGAGCTCCTGCAGGCAAAGATCACCGTTGCCAAGGGAACAAAAAAAAACCACCCAACCCAAACCAAAACATGGTTATGGTATAAAGAGGTCAGTAAGAACTGGAAATGAGAAGAAGTTTTTAAACAGCTAGTGATGGGAGATACAAAGGGACTGCTGTGAAGTCAAGGGGGCAAAAAGCCAAACAGGTTTCAAGGTGGGCACAGCTGCTCGTAGGAAATACAGTGAGACATAGGGAAGGAGATGGTTCCTGAGCCTGCAACTTCTCAGATATTCCCTGCACAAACAGGGGAAATAGCAAACTTGGTGTTCTGGGACAACACTGGAGCTGAGAGGCCCCATGGGAGCTGGGCAGGTAGATGAACAACCACAGACACAAGGTCCCTGCAGCCACCTCCAGCAGGGACACAGCTACAAAGGTCAAGGCTTAACTTCATCTTAGGTTTAACTCCGTTAAGTGAGCGTGCAGAGTAGGTACTGGCTTCTCCTCAAACAGGACAAAGGAATGTATCGCGTGTGGTTACACCGAGCAGGGCAAGCAGAGGGCCAACATCCATCCTCTCACCCTGCTCATCTGAAAACACAGCCGAGACTTTCCTGCTCCTCGTGTGTGCAAATTCTTGATGGTCCCTAACGCCTCCCCTGCCTCCGTGGGGACCGATGAAGCTGCCCTGGTTTACACCAGAGCTAAGGTGGTATAAACCCAAGTCCAGCTGCCTGGCAGCAGGAAGGATGCTGCGGGTTAGAACCCACCGTGCTCAGATCCAGTGGCACGTGGCTGCGCTGGGAGGGCACAGCTCTGCCCTCCACGAACAACCCCTGCGCGCTCCGAGCCTCATCAGCTCCAACGACCAATTTGCCCATCTACCTGGTGATCTGTATGCACGGGCTGAGCTCACTGCAGGCCCCACCGACCTCCTGCCGGAGCCCAGCTTGAAGCGTTTCACGCCGAGGCAGCGATTCCGGCTATTGTGTGTGCCGAGAGCCTGGAAAGGGAAACGCCATCCCGAGCCCGGGCCAGGCACATCGTCCCGGTCCCAGCCAAGCACAGGTCCAGCTGCCTCTGTGCTCCCAGGAGGGCAGGGGAGGTCCTTACCACACCAGCAGAGTGGTTTAGAAGCCCCTGAGCTGGGAAAAGGAAGGGAAGCACAACTCCCTGGTGGTGATTAAATGGCGGGGGACGGTCGCGGGGGAAGGAAATGGAAAGAGGATCAGGAACTGCATCTGCCTGAACCTCGCACGGTTAAAACAAACTCAGCCTCATGCCCTTGTTCTTCTCATTTAGTTTCAGGTCAGACTTTCCTAAGAAACGGGGAGGTGCAGTTTAGGTTTCCTAGCAGAAAACCGACTTAATTACTTTAATTAGTTTAAAAATATTAATTATTAATTACTACATGTTAATATTAAGACCAAAGCAGGCACAAACCCCAGAATTGCGTGACAGCACACATGTTTTAATAGAAATGAGAGGCTTCAGAAACCTTGCTCATCCTCTAATGAGTTTAACACACACGGCACAGCACGTTTCCATTGCAAACCCGTCCTGTGCGGCTGAGGGTGCCTCTGACTCCAGAAGAAACTCCAGTACCTTGACCTGAAGGTAGGGTAGGCCCCCCCAGTTTCCACCACCTGCATGCTATGGGGGCTGCAGGGGGAAAAAGGGGAGGTGAGGGTCAGCCAGAACGCCGAACCCCTCAGAAAGAGGCCGTTTCCATTACTGCAAACTTCCCAGCAGCCCCTAATTAGAGGGAGAATTTGCAGGAATAAATAAACTGGCAGTGCTACACGCATGCACTCCACTTCCAGATGTGCACATCTCATTTTCACGTGGTGTCCGAGGCAGGGCTAGAAACTCCATCCCCACACAAGAAGGGGAGGAGGCAAGCACGGCATGGGCTCCCCACACTGAGCCCGCCCCCCCGGTAGCCCCATGGGTGCGAATCCCACAACATCCCACACATCCTGGCTGCCTTGGGTCCTTCCTTCCATCCTGGGTCCATCCTTCATCCCTGCAGCCCTCACCATCCCTGTTCCATCACACAGGGCCACTGGAGCCCCGTGGGACCATCCCATCCCTGCCGCAGAGCAGGGCGTGAGGCGGGAAAGCGGCTTTTACAGCCACTGCCTCTGCTGCTCTCTCAGCCGCCTGCTCACGACCTTTTCAACTCAAAACTTTCCAGTCATAAATATACCAGCTCATGGCAGGAAACTTGCTTTTCTTATATTTCTCCCCTGCTTCTCAGCGAGCCGTTTCCAGCAGCTCACACTCCCTGTGCCAGCCCCCAGTCATTTCTCCTTGCTCCTCCGAGACATTTCAGCCACACCACAAAATCTGCCTCAGCACAAGGGCCCTAAAACTCTCTCTAAAGGCTCAGGAAGTGCCACAAGCTGTAGGTCAGGCCTTGGGAGCAGCTGTACCTCCTGATCTCCCTGCTTACCATCAAAGGTTTTATTATTATTATTCCTTTTTGACATAAACCAGTTTGATAAGAACAATTCCCAGATGGAGCCGCAGCCCCACACCCACTCAGCTTCCTCTGGGCAGCACGGACACAGCACGGGAGCTCATCGCGTGGTGGGAGGACACAAGGACAGGCAAAAAGGAAGGACAGGAAGAATGAACACAATTTTCCTTTCCTTTTAAAGGCTTTGGTAAATACCAGTGAAACCACCAGCAGCGATGCCAAGGTGCAGCAGTTGATGTCCATGCAGCACCGAGCGCTGCCGGCGGCTTCCCCTTTGCTCCAGCTCCATCACGCAGGGATGGGAAGGGTCCACAGGCATTGCTGCCAAAATCCATGGGCTGGGTGCTCCTGTCTCCATGCGGGTGGGAATTTGGGTGCCCCAGCACCACCCTGTGATGGTTTGACCAAGGGACCATGCCCACGGCTCCACCAACTGCACTGCCGCTGCCCAGGAGAGTTTGACAGATCCAACATAGGCACACACAGAAAATTAGGCAAGATTGGTGCAGTTGAACTCCTGGGCTTGGGGAGTGCAAATGGGAGAGAGATAGGCCAGCCTGGACCTGAGGAGACACCAGCTGCCTTCAGCAAGGGCAAGGTCTGCCTTGGGTTTTACATCTCATAGAATTGTACTCTTGAAAAGTTTACTACATCTCGTTCAGGCTTACACAAAAGACACAAGGTAATTCCCCCCTAGCCAGATCCCAGTATAACCACACCGGCTGCAGGGTCCCAGCTTGCTGGGCTGTGCTGGGCAGCACTAAAGCAGCAACCCCGAGCTGCGTGTTCAAGGGATTTACCCTGAACACAGGAGGAGGCTGCCCAGGCGCTCCTCTCCTGCTGGAAAAACAGGGCAGGGCAAAGGGGACCCAAAGCCCCCTCTAACCAGGCCACCCATCAGCTCCCAGCGCACCAGCCTCTGCTCCCCACCACATCTCAGAGACCCAGCGCTGCTATCACTGGCTCAGCCTCTTCTGCAGATGCTGAAGTTGCACAGTTGATTTAAAAATCTGGATTTTAAAAAAAAAAAAAAGGAAAGAAGAAATAAAAATCCTGATTCAGCATGCAAGCTTTGAGGGGAATTTCCTTTGATTCCCCCTTTCACGTGCTCAGCCACTTCTGCCCCAGCTCTCCCCCGCGCACAGCTCCGTGCCTGGGGGCTCCCCGCCGCAGGGCACTTGTTTCTGCTGAGATTAAATCATTACTGCAGGAGGGACCTGACGCTGTCACCATCACCCTCAGGCTCACCCTGTCTTCTAGAAGAGCCTGTCAACACCAAGCCTCATCCAGGGCAGGACAACCTTGGGCTTCCCCCCATCCCTGCCTGCTCCGCTGCAGCTTTCCAAGAGTCATCTCTCGGCAGGAGCCACAGCCAGCACAGGCGGCTGGGGGATGCTGCGCATTTCAGCCTCCAGAAACAAAAGAGGATCCAAAATTAAAAAAAAAAAAAAAAAAATTAAAAAAAGAAGTCAGTTGGGAGATGTGCTGCAAGCAGGCCAAAAGCTGGGGCCGTCCAGCGTTTGCCCTAAATGGGAAAGGGGCCCATGAACACGCCGGGGGCAGAGCACCAGCCAGAGAGAGACGGCACCAAGCCAAAAGGGAGAGGAGGAGATTTCCAGCGAGCAGTATGAGGGGGAGAGAAACTCCCCACTGGCAACACCCCCGACAAGCACAGACAGTCAAACCCTGGAGATGGGCTGAGTTTGGGGTTCCTGAAACGGGTGATACCCAGAGACACTTCAGCAGCATCTGTGTTGTCATCAGCTGTGGGACACAGCCCATCCCTGGGCGGTTGTATAAAGCATCTCGCTGCAGGCTGACGGGCAGTTACCTCTGCCACTTTGGGCTTTAAAGGAGGACTGTAGAGTCCAAATGTCCTGAATGAGCAGAGTTGGGGCTGCTCCCTCGCAGTGACAGACAGGGCTGGGTTAACCTCCACCACCTCCTCTGCACCCAAAACCCCTGCGGCCAAGCCCAGCAGGGAAAGGGGAACGGGCCAAATTCCCCTTCCCATGAGTTGTGGCCACTGCCATCACACCAAGTCACCCCACAAAGCAAAGTTCATCTGGTGCTCGCTTGCTGTTATCGCTTCTGCCATCTCCAGACTCCAGTCCGGCTGTCTCCGCTCGCCACCCCACCTTGCACGCTCTCCGGTGAGCTCAGCCTCACCACACTGACTTTTTTGTTAATACTTCATCTTAATTTGCAGTGCTAGAGCCTACAATAACCACACCAGGTCAGGGAACGTTGGACTAGATGTTCCACCAACAGAATTAAACTGCCCTTGTTTACAAGAGGTTAAAATAAGGTAGAAACAAAATCTGAAATGTTTTTCCTTATAAAGGAACGACAGGAGGAAAGTGCTGCGTGTATTAGGCATCAGCCTCTTTCGTTCAGCAGGGACTGGCAGTGTCTCTAAGCTCAAGAGATATTGTTATTCCCAGACAAGTTACCATGGGACAGACCAACACAGCCCTGCTTATGTTACACAAGGGAATTAACTGCCAGACCTGAGCTCTGTCTTTACACACCTTCCTTCTCCCCCCCAGCCCCCAGAAAAAGCCCCCTGCACCACAGAACCCCCAGATTTGGCTGGTTTAACAACCAGATGACATTCCTGAGAGTCAAATAAAACTGCCCTGCTGCCTTGATCCAGTGCCCAGGCCCTTGGGGAGCAGCTCATCCACAGAAACAAACCCTTGATGTATCAGCAATACCCTCCCATGAGAACCCCTAATCACTCCACAGATGCACACCATTGCCATCAACTCCAGCCCTCCAGCCACAGGTCTGTCCATCCCCTGCCAGGGACATCTCATCTGCAGATCCCGCTCCACTTCTGTAGGTGGTTTCCAAAGAAGTCTTCTCCACAACGCTTTGGTTGTAACCCTCCTGCCAGCTGGAGGACGGTCGACTACTTCATACACTGCAGAGAAGCGCTAACAGCCCAGAGCAGCTCTAGGTGCTCTCTCAGAGCCAAGGACAGTGACGCGCTGCAGGACCTCCTGTCCTCGCCATCCCCTGCACAGCCCGGGCACTCAGAGAGGTTTGAAAGCGCGATGGCAGATGTGTTCTCCTGCAATTCTGGTGAGCCAGGCGTCGTGGAAGCAGCTAGAGGCTGATTTGCACATAAGCAGCTAATTACTTGGAGAAAGAGATGCCCGCTTGGTCGCTTGCCAGCCTGCAGACAGATTTAAGACACAGGGGAATTGAACCTCCGGTCCAGATATCGCTGTGGCCAAGCAGGCCACCTCCTTTACTGGCCTCTGGGAGAGCCCCTGGCAGCACAATAAAAGGAGCATTTAGTAAAGCTACAGCCTTGCTTGAAAAAACTTGCGGATGATGAGCCGTTTTGCAGCCAAGCTTCATATAAACATGTTGATAATGATGTTAGCATCAGAGCTGGAGATGAACAGGGCTGCACGGCAACAGCAGGCCCCTCTGTCTGCCTCAAGAAAGCCCCTTTCTTGGAACGCACATGGTTAAGCCATGATCTGTGTCTGCTGCCAGCCACATTCGTACTAAAATCTGCTCACCTCATCTATCTTCTATATATCCATGGGTTTAGGTGAGGCAGGGGCACAGGCAGAATTTCAGGGCTCACTGGCAAATTCCACTCTGTTCTGTGCTGTCCTGCTCTTCAGTGAAACCTCCGTTCTGTCTTCATTAAACACCTTCATCAGCACAGATGGAGGCCAGCGGTGTTGTGCAGATACAGCACCCTTACATCAGCCGTGGCTAAAAGCCTCAGTGTTTCACAGCTTTGATGAGGCCACCTGAAACAAACTCTTGGACATGAAGCTCCATTTCTCCAGCCTATCCAGGGGATACATCTGCCCTTGCTGCCTCTCTGGGCAGGGAGGCTGGAGGACATCCTAGCAACCGAAAGCCAACGTCACCTCTTGCTCACAGAGACCCTCCTACACACCACGTCCCCCTGCACCTCTCAGAGAGGGGCTGTCCCACCTCTGCTCTGTGGACAAGGAACAGCCTCACCGCCCATGCCAAGCTGCTCATTAGCTGTGATACGAACACACCAGCAACAGCACCAGATTGTCCTCATTTTTCTGAGGACAACATTGGATTTGGGACACTTGGATTTGCTTTTAGTCACATTGATGCAGTCCTAGAACAAAGCCTTCAGGCTCTGGGCTCAACTGATGGGTCTTGACTTGGATGTCACTTTGATTTGTACCATTCAGCAGCTTTGCTGATTGCTTGAGAAAATGCAGGTTTGCGTAGCTCCTGGTCTCCGAGTTCGGTCAACCATGTGTTGACTCCAGTCAGCTCCACAACTGCACAAGAACGGCACTTGTACTGGCAGAGGAGACAACATCAGCAGAAGCCAAACTCCTGTAAGAACAATTCACTGAGTTCAAAGAAGCAAACCTTTCTCTTCAGGTATTGCTACCACCCTACATCATTTACACATGCTGACCAGCTACAACCTGCCATGATTTTCATGGTCATTCCTGTGTAACAATAAACTTTTTATTAAAACTATGGAGCAAGCACTCCACAGGATGATGAATATTCATCGTGCTGCCTTCCAGTGCTGAGCTGGGATCCCTGCACAGTATAAGGTCTGCAAACTCTTCCCTACCCTCTTGCAAGGCACAAAAGCGTGGGAGTTGAACAAGGATCACTATTATCCACTAAACCACAGGATGAGCTTGCAGGAACTGGCAGGCTGGATCGCTTCCAGTCGCTAAAGAAGGCAAATAGTCCAGCCCAGCTCTCTCATGCCAGATATGTTGAGCATTTGCGGACTTGAAAACGCGAAGACAACCCATCCCCATCCTGAGAACCAGGCAGTCTCCCTCCACACACCCCTAGCAATGTGTGTTACTCAGAGGCAGATTGGTTCCATCAAACAATTCTCTTCATTTTCCTAAATTTGGCATTAACAAGGCATTTTGAATGCCTCGTTTTCCTTCTACATCTAGCAATTTTCTAACTAGTAGAGAGAAGAACTGGCAAAACTTGAGGAAGGCTGACAAAGTGAAATAAAAACCACATTCTATAAGGAAACAGCAACTGGAACCAGCCACAGCACCTACATGCCAAGGCACAGCCAGGGGGTTGCCCAGGAAGGTCCGACTGGAGGTGGAAGGGACAGAGGGGTCAGTTTGTTACCTTATGCAGCAGAAGGATGGTTAACAGAGGATGACCTGGGCGCCTTCCAGGGGTCTACATCCTAGGCCAGACAGAGTTCTAGACGTCCCATGCTGTCTGGGCCTTCCTGAAAAGTTTCCCATCCCCAAGATGAGGACCTCTTGGTATCTCATCACCACTCCTGATCTTTTACATGATGATAACTCTATCTTTCAGGCACATCCAAAGAGAGAGTGGATATCTATCTCCCCCCAGCCCACATCAGACATGCAGGAAGAATTTCCAGCCCCAGCAGTTAGACCTGTTAGGGATTTACAGGATGTACGTGGTCTACATTTCCCTTGGGTGCTTCTCCTGAGGGAGCTGTGCAGCTCTCCTAGAGCTGTGGCATTGGAAGGTCCCATAGGACCAGCCACAGCATCACCACGGGCTTCCCAGAGCTCAGTTCTGAGGACAACAAAATCTTCCCAGCCTGGCAATGCAAAAGCCCCACAAGGCGTTTTCTGTGCTTTTGCTTCCTTTCCCCTCTGACCTTCACGCCCAGAGCTGGAAGATCCTCGCAGCCAAGCCCGCTTGGAGCGAGTGCTGTCTCAGCTTGAGGGCCAAGAAAAGCCCTCGTGGATTACAGCCTGTTGCTGCATTTGTTGTCAAAAAAGCACGGCGTGTCAAAAATCACTCGAAGGGCAAGGGGCTGTTATTTATGACTCAGATTTATTGCTACTCTCCTTCCCTGGGGCCCCTGGAAATCCCAAAGTGCCATGAATTCAAAGCAAACCCACGAAACGCAGCTCCTCAAAGCCAACGTCCTTCTTCTCCGTTTTCCCACTCCATCCAGCCCCCAGAAGGTCCCAGAGGTGTGGCATCCCCCTTCACTGGCCAGCAGAGAGATAAACCTCAACTCCTACACTTCCTAGAGAGAAAAACCCAATCGTGGTGCTGTGGGTGTGCAGATCCAGTTCCTGCAGCATCCCAAACCGATGGAAAGCCGCATCCCCAACAGGGGTTTAGCAAAGCACAAGGAGGTGAGAGACTTCAGGTGGAGCTACACAAGCAAAGTAAAATTCCTGAGGATGACTTTTGCTGTGCAGGTGCCCCCAGCCCTGCTCCCTCGAGCCTTTTGCTGTGCCTGAAACTTCTTCAGCGGCGGCAGGCGCTGGGCTGACCCGAAGCCACAGCACACACCCCGTGGAGGGATCCCGGTGGCTTTGCTCTGCCTGAGGTGGCTCCCATCCCTCCCCCATGTCACGGGGCCACCAAAGCTTCTGGTGCAGCCCTGCGTCTTACACTGGACTGTCAGCAATTTGCAGATCGCATGCCCTGGCCCCATCTATAAATGCGGGATGTTTATATAACCCTAGGAAAACGCCAAGCACAGCAGGATTGCGAGGGAATAGACTTTCAGCTGCTGGAGTCGGTGGAGCTCTGACAGCCCACGTCAGTCGAGTATCTGCCCTTAACTCTTAATACTAAAAGGGTAACTTCCTATTTAATGGAAAACAGCAAAGTCCTTGCTACGTAAGATGTTCCTGTTCACAGATACAGCTGATGAGCAAGGTATTAAATCCAAAGGGCCGCTTCCAGCGCTTCCTGAGAGAGCCCAGCTCCCGCAGCGCAAATACTGCACCTCTGCTGGAAAACACCAGGTTTGTTGTTTGTTTTTAAAGCAGTTTCTTTTCCAAGCCAGGAAAAGGACCGAAAACCAGCCTGACTTTATTGTGTAAGTCAATGCAATATGAATGAGAGGGCTATGAAGGGGATATTTTATGGGTTATTTTGATTACAGATCTGACATATCTGCTTAAAAAAAAATAATCACATACTCACTTGTGAGCAACAGTCAGTCTCAGAAAGCAGCTTTACAGATATTGTCAGCCCTTGACATTAATTTGCTTTCCTAAAGGCAAGAAAAAGACTTAAACCATCCAAGAGGCAACAAAGAGCCACGTCAGAGACCTGGGAGCCAAGACTTAAAGCAATCGGAGGGACATGCGTGACGCTCACTGGGAGCTGGGGACCTTGGGACAGGCAGAGGTGGGAACAGCAGAGGTACGTGATGGAGGTGATGCCTCCAAGCCTCATGCACCATCTTAGTTATCCTCACACATATTGCCACAGACACTGCTGACCTACATGGTTTAAGACAATTACTATTTACTGTTTAAATAGAGAAGGAAGTGTGAGAGACAGTTCAATTAACTCAAATGGCTTCTCCCAGGTGGCCAGAGGCAATTAGGGAACCGTCCTGCTTTTGCTGGTCCTTCCCAGCCACAGGGCGCTGTGCATCGCTCCTGAAGGGATGCGGGTATCATAGGTGGGAGAAGCAGCAACCTGAATTTCAACTCCAAACACAACGTGAACTTCTGTGAAAGTTCAGGCAACTTCTGTCCCCTAAAACCATCCTTGGTTTTACCCTGCCATGCCCTCCAGATTTTAAACTGGCAGCACTGAAATTTGACACTAAATCTTACGCTTCGGTTCCATTTGTTTATCAACAGTTAGTGCTTTTTATTTCATGGGAAAATCTGTCAGCAGAATGTCCTGAGTGTAACCGAGGTGCCTTTGAACAGTACATCGGACACAGAACCGGATTTCCCATGATTTATGTCGTGCAATGCTTGCTGCTCGCTGCTGCCAGGGCACAGAGGGGCTCCGACCAGAAACAGGGCACTGGCAGCCACCAAGAGAACATGCAGCCTTGTACGTTTATCAAAGGAGGGACTTAATAAAAGAAAAGGAATGATTGCTCAGTTTTGATGGCTATTTAGTGCTATATGATGAACTCTTTCAACGCAGGAAAATGCTGCCTGCCCATTGTTTAGATTCACAGAGGGATCCACATCGCTCTGCGGGTAACCAGCAGCAAAACAAACCTCTTCTTGCTTTGCTCCTGGCAGATAAGCAAAAGCAAAGCCTGGGCGAGCAGACAAGCCTGAGCTTTACCAGAGACGGAGCGGGGTCGGGGTCTCTGCTGGCCTGCAAGAGGAAACGCTGGACGCAGCGAGAGGAGGGGGAGGAAGGCATCAAGCCAAGAAAGGGAGAGCTCAGCCCGAGTCCCCACCCCTGCTGCTGCAAAACCCTCCCAAAAACCCCTTCCCTCTGCCTCTCGGCTCCTTTTCTCCAAAATATTCTTTCTTTTCTTCCCCGAGGTCTGCAGATCTCCCGTCCAGGCAGTTGCCTCACAGCCCTTCGGCCTCTATGACTGAACCACCTCTGCATCGCCTGCTGTTGAACATTCCCTCTCTCCACCCCCCCGTTCCCTGCGCCGCTGGTTGTCCCCTTCTTGCCTTTGTACAGAGCAAGATTAAGTTTCCTCTCCAGCTGCAGACGAAGGGCCCCCTCTCCGAGTGGCCTCGAGACAGCGAGGGGGCTGTGGAGCAGCACCAGAAGTGAGTAGAGGACACCAGAGGCAGCTCTTAACCAATCTGGGGATCAACCATGGGATAAAAGGCCAGTTTTAACAACCCAGCCCGGGGGTGCACATGTGTGAGCCAAAACAAGATCGATGCCGTGACACACCTCTTGCCGTAGCATTTTAGAGCAAGGCTAAAGCTAGCATCCAAACCACGTATCTCAGCTGACTGAGGACGTTACTTGAAATCCAGCAGCATCCCTCATGTCCTCACAGCACAACCAGTAAATAGCCCAGTACAGAGCCCAGCAGTACCAGTAACACCAGTCTGCTGGGAAAAAAAACCAACTCCTGAGCGGAAGGGAGAGCGCCTCGGAGCACAATCTGCACTTAAACAGGCAACTCTAGTGGGTGTCCCAAAGGCCAAAGAGCTATGAGAAGAGGAACCAGGAACAGCCTTTCTGGATGGAACTGCTGCCTACAGCACGAGGGAGCGGGGAGGGAAGGGTTTCCTGGTTCGTGGCCAACACTACCGTTCCTCTTACGGAGGATATGCCTTCCCCAGGGTGTGTTTCAACTGAGAGCACGAGACACACAGTTTCCATAGTTCACTTTCCCTCTCCACCCACTGGGAATTTTTCGTGTTTTCTGGGAAAAAAACCCACCCCAAAACACAAACCAACCAACTGCTCACCAACATGGCAGTTTCCAACGCGGCCCCCTTCCCTGTAGAGAAGCTGCCACTACAGATGTCAACCAGCCCTTTCTAAGGAGCTGAAGTTAGGTTTGACCAGTTCTCCACTTGAACCTTTGGAATGCAAGAGAGGAAAGAAATGATAAATATTTTAGGTGCTGAAGACCTTCTTCTTCCTGGCCCAACAGTTCATCTGCTCTCAAGGTTGCCTGCTTTGCCTCTATCCTGATTAATCAATGAACACTTGAGCACAAGCCCTCCTGGTCAACATTTCTGGAGGAGTAGCTCCAGCCTTTTTGCTCCAAGTCCCACTGACCTCAGAGAGCCGAGAGAAACCACAGGGGAAAAGTAAAGGAAGAAAGCAAAACTGCTAAATGCTTTGGGGTCAGGGAAGGAGACTTGGGGGGACAAACTGGGGGTAATGTCAGGCCTATACCAGCAGAAGATCATCTTCTAAGGGAGAGGGGGCAACATTTAAAGACTTCAGCTGAAGATCACCGCCAGAAGAGAGCAGAGAAGAACGAATGGGTTTAATGTCCCCTTCCATCTCCTCAGTGAATGGATGAGAGTCAGACAGCTCTTGGAGCTATCGTGGAGCAGAAAAGAGACGCATAAGCTGGTGTTTGCTGGTGCTGTAGCTGTGAACATGGCACTGGCAGCAGATTTTGCACCACTCAGCACCAGGGTCCCTCCAGAGAAAGCTCTGCCAACACTTACCATGCCTGTGGTGACCCAGGGACAGACATCCCAGCCCGGGAATAAACCCCGTATTTTTCTCTTTGGCCCGTGCTCCCCAGCAGAGATGGATGCAGTAAGAATGATCCATGCCCCCAGCCTGATGCTCTGCGACTCCCCAGCCCCACGTCTTAGATTAGCACCAGCCATTGCCTCCACCCCAAAGGGAGCCTCATCCCTGCCCTGCACGGGGGTGCCAGCAACTCAAAAGGGTCAAATTCCCAGCTTTATCATGACAAATCCCTCACAGCTGTCTAGCAGAGGATCCTGCAGTGCCTATGAAAAGCGGAAAGTATCTACCTCATTTTCCACATAGGAAGTTAGAGCACACGTGTTAAATGATTTACGCGAGGATACAGAGCGATTTAGTGGCAGAGCAGGAAAAGGACTCCAACAGCCCAGCTTCTAATTGCCACCAGGTCATTCCCTCCCGGCGCGGCTTAAATCCTGACTCACGGGTAAATAAAAGCTGTGCCATAAAGTCGATCTGTTTAGGAGAGGGGCAGCCAGAGGCTTTTAGCAACCTTGTGAGAAATATCTAGCTATTTTCGCTGAATGAAAGCCCTCCCCCAGATACAACTATCAGAATTTACCATCCTCTGCTGCAATCCTCAGCGGCTATTTGCCTTTTTCCAGCCGAACATCACCGCAGCCCCACGGTGACACGCAAGGGACTGGGAGGTGACATTCAAGCCGGCGGCGCAGGGAGCTCCCGGGGGACCCTCCGGGGCAGGGGGTGAGCGATGCGGGGGGCGGGCAGAGCTCCGGGGCAGGGGGAGGACCCGCTGCCCCCCTCCCTCCGAGGCTCCTCTCCGCCCCGGCAGCCGGTGGGGAAGCGGACACCGCCATCTAACGGCACCGGCCCCGCCGCCTCCAGCCCCCCCCCCGGGAACTGGGGTTCGGCAGGCAAAGAGGCAGCACCCAGGGCATCTCCTGCCTGGGGTGGGTGCCGGTGGACAACATCCCCCCCGCAGCGGGGAGCACGGTGTGCTTCCCAGCATCGCCGCTTCTGGACAGGCTGGATCAATGGGCCAAGGCCAACGGGATGAGGTTCAACAAGACCAAGTGCCGGGTCCTGCATTTCGGTCACAACAAGCCCAGGCAACGCTACGGGCTGGGGGAAGAGTGGCTGGAGCTGCCTGGCAGAAAAAGACCTAGGAGTGTTGGTGGACAGCCGGCTGAACGTGAGCCAGCAGTGTGCCCAGGTGGCCAAGAACACCAAC
>VXAK01026525.1:47484-177654 GCA_013399435.1 Arenaria interpres
GCGGCAGGGGAGGTTTAGATTAGATATTAAGAAGAATTATTTTACTGAGAGGGTGGTCAGGCACTGGAACAGCCTGCCCAGGGAGGTGGTGGAGTCACCATCCCTGGAGGTATCTTCAGGGCATGCTATAGTGCCCGAGATTATTGGTTTGTGGGTGGGTGTGATGTCGTGGCGTGTTGTGTTTTGTGTTTGGGTTTTTTGTTGTTGTTGTTTGGTTTATATTTTGCTGGAGATTTTTTTTGGTTGATGTTTTTTGTTTTGTTTTGTTTTTATTAAGTTTGGACTCGATGATCTCAGAGGTCCCTTCCAACCACGGTGATTCTGTGATTCCTAGGGCTGAGCATCCCTGCTAGAACCTCAGGCACCCGCAATCGTCCCCACCAGGTCATCCCTGCCTGTTCCATGGGCACCCAGTTCCCAGCCCCAAGGCACCCCTGGGGACGAGGATGAGTCACCGGGAGTGAAAGACTCATGAGTCAAAATGATGCAACACTGAAGCCTCTGGGGATTACGATACTGCCCTTAGCACACACAGATTGCTGGGATACAGCTGCTGATAACCTCACTTGAAATGCAGGATGATTCCCCCTGGGGTCTTGCAAAGTCCTGTTCTCCACCCTGTTCTCTATCCCCAGCAGGTACCTACTTCTTAGATGCATGGAAGTGGTCAGTGAAGTCAACCAAGATGATTCTTACACAGGGATGGCCTCCACACACGCTAAAAAAGCAGCAAGGAAGTTCTGGGGGGCTCTTTATAAGGTATAGGCTTGAAAAGGCCAACAGAAACCGTTAAAATAGCCTTTTCTCTCCCCTTTACAGGCAGTGTAGTCAAGGAAACAGGTCTCTGGACTGGCAGTGGGAGATCTGACACTGATCACTTGTGCAGCCCCAGGCAATTGACTCTGTCTCTGTACAAGTCATCAGGACCTGGTCTCCAAGTACAGCCCACAGTCATCAACCAAAAAATCTGACCAGAGCTGGGGTCCCTACAGCACTGTCACAGCAACATCAGCAACAGAGCACTTCACACTCAACACTCCTGGGCGGGAGAAAGCACCACCACAGTGTGGGACTAACCTCCCAAGCCACCAGGCCAGGCAGCAAGGTGCTGGCAGCATGATGCTCCTTATTTCAAGCACCGCTTAGATGAGAAGATCTTGAAGCTTTTTGCTTATGAACTGGGGAGAGCCAGAGACCAACTGGTACAACAGCTCATGGACTGGTCAGCACCCGATGCTTCTCAGGGTGCAAAGATACAGACCCTCATACAGAGAGGGCTGTTCCCCTGGGCTCAAATAGGGACCTGCCCAAACATCAAAGTCCAAGCGAACATCTTGGAGACAGCAAAACACAGGGAGCCCATGACTTGCTGTAGCTCACGCAAGTCAGTGGCACAGGGACAAAATCCCAGACCTGGGCACTGAAAGCGGCCTCACCCAAACTGCTGTGTGGCTCTGCCCAACACGGCTGCTCTCACTAGTCCGATGGCAAAGCAGAAACAGCCCTGAGCTCAAAGCCTGGCTCTGAGTCCTGATCCAGGTTTCCCAACCCACAGTTTCACACCACTGACTCCCCAAGAGCCCCCTTCCAGCTTCCCAGGTACCCCGAAAAGCAAGCATCCCTGCCAAGCATTCAGGACTTTACCTCTTTCCATTTGTCCCCCCCTAAACAACCCAGATGGCATCAAACACGCATTGTCATTGCCAAAAGCTCTGGCTTCATCTGAGATGCTCAGCCACTGGGAACCCCTTCAAACCCCCCATGTCAGCCTCCCTTCTCATCAGCAAGGTCTTGCCTACCCTCCAAGTCCCTGCTCCAGCACCATGACTTAGAACTTGAAGCGCACAGCCCTGGAAAGAAAAAGCATCTGAAACTAATAAAAAAGCATGTCCCGCACTCATGGGGAAGGAAAGGAGAGACCATTACACGCAGGCAGTGCCAGCTGGCAGAGGGTGGGCTGCCAGCAAGGGGGTGCCGCAGGCGTATGCAGATGCTGCCTCAAGTTGGGGAGACACAGAAGGCAAGGTCAGCACGGGGGAAGCCAGGGAGAGAGTAATTTCTGAATACACGGACCAATACCTTCATTAACAGCCACACCAGAGCGTGCTCACACCTCTGTGCCTTGACCCCCCCTTCTCCAAATCCAATAGGATTTTGAAGAATCAACGTTTCAGACAACAAAAGAACAAAAATATGAGCTTTTCTGTGCTCCAGAGATCAAATTTGATTGTCTTGATGATATGGTTTAATTTTCCAGATCAGACAGCCAGGAGTGAAATGCAAACAAATCTTGATTTCCACAGCCTCAAGCCACAAAATTCCTGCCAGTTCGTGGTCAAAACTGCAACTCAGAGATGTTGCAGAGCTAATGGCAAGCTCCCCCACAAATTCTGCAGTCAAGGAATCACGCTTATCACTTCCCGAATTGGTTTCACTGGAATCCAGAATTTGCTCCAAGAATGGCTGCTTTAGTTTATAAGTAATGATGTAATCACAAAATTAATACAGACCTGTTTGTGTAACACCAACTTTGCATGAACACGGACCAGGCCAAGGAAAAAAAAATTTAAAAAAAATTTCATTTTGATACAAGAAAGACATTTTTTACAGTGAGAACAGTCAATCACTGGAGCAACCTCACCAGGGACATGGTAGAGTCCCATTGCTGGAGGTTCTCAAGATGTGCTTGGACATGGTGCTGGATGATCTCATCCAGGCTCCTTTTCCCACAAAAGGCTGGTCCAGGGGATCTTTCAAGGTCCCTTCCAACCTGGGCTGTTCTGCAATTCTATGAAAAAAAAAATGCACTTTCAGGTTCATTGCCCTATTATTGCTTGTAAAACTAATGCATTTCATTCACCTGTAAAATCATGTCCATTCTCTCCTGAGCCACAAAACAGAGCTATTTATAAATTTCTAGCAATACTCTTGGCGTTGGCATCCCATTGCTCGTTTGGATGTTACACTGAAGGGCTGTTTCACTCATCCAGCAGCAAGGGCTCATGCTCTTCCTGTGCTGGGGGTGCTAGGACAGGACAAATAAATCTAACAGCAGCAGCCTGAAGTGCTCAAGCAGAGGCAGAGCGGGTGCCATATCCCACTCAGTGATGACCATGGGAAAATTAATTTTCAGTGTTGGTGCTCAGGAAGGAAGCTGCCCTTGCAAAGAGAAGCCACTGGGAAGAAGCAGCGGGCACAGCCCAATAACTCAGCGTAAAGGGGACAATACGCATGGACACTGAATAAGCACATATATAAAGGATGCTGTCTCCATCAGCTGTTCAGAGTAGCCATCAAGCACTAGTAGTCCAGGTGGAACAGCATCATTTCCAACACATGCACCCATTTTAGAGACTCACAACTCCCTGGGCTGCAGTGTAAGAACAGCTTCGAGTTTCCAGCTGCATTACTCCCCCCACAGGCAGGCACGGCTGCCATCCCCCCTTTGCCTACAGAGAGCTTCAGCGCAGAGACCCAAACACCAAATCCTTACCCAAAATTAAAGGATAACGGGAGCACAAATGCCTTTTCCCAAGGATTTAGAGAAAAACTGAGGCAGAGCAAGCAATTTCACCTAAATTTTCTCAGGTCTGATACTGTCCCTAAAATGGGACTCATTGCCCATCAGGACCTTCTCTGCTGCCCGTAAGATGCCAGGGTCTGGCTGCAGAGCCCTGAGCCCGACTACAGCACGAGACATCGCTGCTCTCTAACAAATTATTCTGTCCATTAGTTACAGCTGGAAGTATTGCCTGGAGAAGCCAACAGGACAAAGATATTGTGCTTCTGAGATCATTAAGGCAACAGAAGACATGTGTTGACCCAGACATACTTCCCTTACTACGTACTTGCTCCTAACTCAGCATTATGGTATGCTGGACCTTGGAAGCGCCCTGACTTGCATGAGAAATGTCCTCCCTCACCCCAGCAGCATGGGAATCGCTCTGCTGGGAGGCTCCGAGTCATCCAGCAAAGCACGAAGCAAGAGGGCAGGCAGCAAAGGAGCTCCTGCCCTGGGGTTAGCCAAGTTCAACGGAGCGGTGTTGAGAAGCGTTACCTGTGCTGTCAGGCAAGAGATGAGTTGTGGCCCACGACGGGATTGTATTTAATGGAGATGAGCAGAAACTCCAGCAGATTTAAGAGCAGACATCAGGAAATGGATAATGCTTCATACCTTGACGTGCCTCAGACAACCACGGGAATGCATCCGCTGGCCAGGCAGGAGCCCGCAGCCAAGCACAGAGCACGCTGCGAACACGACCGCCTGCAGAGGCAACTCTGCAGCCCCACAAAACCCAAACCCTTCCCCGAGAGAGGGCCTGCAGGGACCTACTGCTAAATAAGCCCAAACCCACAGTCACAACAGGTTACTACACAACATCTAGGACAAAGGTAAATGCTTGAATAAGAAACTCCAGTGAAAAAAGCTGCAGGTAGTTTTTACAGCACACAACACACACGCCATGGGGGTCAGCGCCAGGCAGGGACACGAGCAGTAGGACACTGACAGCAGAAGGGAGGGCTAAGGACAGACCAACAGACACCAGCAAAGGCAGGACAGACAGGAAGGTGCACCCGGGTGTCAGGGCTGGATGAACACAGGGGGATCTAACGGGAGGTAGAGCCACCCAGACTGTAAACGCTTGATTTGACATCCCGCACGTGTGACACACCGCAAGCCAGAGGAAGATGAAAAATGTTTGGTAAAAGAAGATGCATAGCTGCGAGAAGACCACTAAAAAGAAACTTGTCAGGCTTTTTTCTGCCATTTCTCAGCAATAACACAGACACCAAAGGACATGAGACAGAAAAGATAGCTAGAATTATTGGAACCAACCCTCTACCCTGCTACATGCATTTTAAAGAGTAACTTCTATTTTAAAAAATTAAGAAACAAGCACATTCGCTCCCCAAACCCCTTCATACCTCCAGCATTCCCCAAAAGGGTCCCTACTCTCCTTTCCTACTGCTCAGTCCAGGCACATGGTGCTTCCCAGGTGGCTCTGAGGACCGCTGAAGATGCTCTGCCTCTGCACTTTGTCTAAGAGCTGCTGCCTGTCCAGCCTCCGAAAGCCTCACGCTGCAAACAGGGGCTGTCTCCTCCCTGCTCGAATCATTCGGGTGCACAGGATGATGTATGAAACCATGTTAAACTCTGTACGCATAGACACGCACAAATATATCCATAGTGGATACACGTGTAACTGAAAAATTAAGAATGATCACCAACGGGTTAACAACCAGCTCATCCTTCCTGCTGGAGCTCAGCAGTTTGCTTGCCAGCACCTACAGCACTCCCAGCTGCTGGGCCCTGCCTAACACATGCCACACATCACAGTCAGGTGTTACAATTACCTACTCATCATTTGTTAACTCTTAAAATGAGTTTTCACAGTGCAATTTTAAAGGTGACCTCAATAATTTACCTGGGAGATCAGACCTCCTTTCCCATCACGGTTGCACCCATCCTGTCACCCCATCATCACAGTAGCTAAAACCCCACTGCCCGGGGTGCTGAGGGCCCTACCTTTTTATTTGAAAATAGGTAAGGGGGCCGGGATGTTAACAATTAAGGCTTTGTAGCAAGATCTGGACTAGTTAAAAGAGCCATCTGCTACGGAAAGACAGGAGAGCCATCTCCAGGCCACTGTCACCAAAGCAATCTGGCAAGGCAGAGAGAAGGGGCAGATGTGAGGAACGCAGCACCCCAGAGCACAGCTCCACAGCCCCAAAACCATTGGAGAGGGGAGCCTGGAAACAAATTCATTTAGAGCTAAGGCTTTTCATGCAGTATTAACCTGTAAAAATGTGTAAGAGATGGTTTAACCAGAATAAAAGGGGGCTAGTAGATTGTATGAGACTGTTTCTTATACCGGCACCCAAAGGCACCAACAGACTGGTACCTTGTTACAGAGACCAAGGAAGACCCTCAGTGCCCCGGAGCAGGCAGTGAACCAGGCACGGAGCTATGGGCATCACCTTACACCATCTCCTGCATTCCCCAGAAACAAGAGGTGCTTGTCATCCACAGAGATGGGATCCTGGATTGGGGACACCACTCTGTGCAAGAAAGCCTGAGCTCCCCCTGGGCGGAAGAGATCCCATGGGACATACCAAGCTCCAGCAGCTGTGGGAAAGCAACCCTCAAAAAGGAGCCAGACCCAATTCCCACCCGCCCCGGGGTGCCCTCACCCTGTCCGACAGCCACACACTCAGCTCGGGATTCAGCCGTTCCCACCCACAGCAGAGTATTAATTAAAAGCATGTTCAGGGCCAGAACAGTGACTGGGACGTGGCCCCCAGCGCTGCACGGATCTGCTTTCATCTGAGTCATCTTTGGGTTAGTTGCTAAAGCCAGAGTCCCTGCCCTCCCGCTGCCCGTGCCGGGAGCACTGCCTGCATGGCTGTGGCAGGGGGGAGCCCGGGGCAGGCTCAGCGCTTCTCCCTGCTCCTCTGCCCCACCAGCACCAGAGGCTACGGCCCCACGAGACCCCCGGGCACATCGCCTGGCCCAGCCCGCTCGTGTGCCAGTGGTGGGACTGGTGTGAGCCAAGCAGCTCACCCTGTGAACCTATGCTGCCCCGTGGACCTGAAAGCCGCCAGTGTGACCCGGTGATGTTGTCACTTTTGTGCCCCAAATCTCCTTGAGCACAGTTCTCCTCTGTGTCCGCACATGGGTTTTGCTTTCCCTCTGTCGCCGCCCCACTGAGCAGCTTTCCCTGCCTGTGCTGACCCTTGCAAGCAGGGACCCGCAGAGAAAACCCAAGACCAGACCTTCTGCCATCTATTGCCCCATCCTACATTTCACCCTGGAGCTGCACATCAGAAACCCTGCTGAGATGGCCGGCACAGCTCTGGGGAACCACACAACACACGACCTATTCGTGCTTGACCAAGGACAGAGTGGCCCAAGTTCAGCATCCCCCACTAATCCCCAGCACAACCACCGTAGATTAAGGCACAGTTACTTGTGCCTGGCCCAGGCCACCAAGCACACCCGCGTGCCCTGCCTGTGTCCCTGCCACGGCTCAGCCCCATCTGAACCCCCCGCTCCAACAGAGGTCAGTGAAACACGTATGAGCTCAGACAACAGGGATTTGCAAACGTGCTCCCAGCGGTTAGCAAGAGCTCTAGCATCTTTGCACAAAGACACTCGCCCGGGGTCTTTCTGGATCCTGGGTGCTGCACACCCTGGGAGCAGATAACAGCCTGGGCATGAGGGCTCTGTGCTCCTTACTGCAGCTGAACACGATGGACAGCTTGAGGGCTGAGAGAGACCCACCTTTGACGCTCTTCTGGAACAAAGAGCCCCAGATCGTGTCACCAGGGAGTTCCCTTTCTCACCAGCAACCCTTTGCAGAGCCCCCCGCCACCTTTGCACAGAGGGAAGGAAGCCAGCAGGGCACTGAGGATGTAAAGGGAGGTGGAGAGGCCAAACCATGGTAGGACCGAATCATCCCTGCCACCTCCTTCTCTCCTCAATGTCCCTGCACGCGGTGGCAGAAACTATCCAGCCCAAAACCCTGTGCTGCTGAAACACCCACCAGGCTCTGAGTTATGGGCAGCTCTCAGGAATGCTTTGAAGTAGCTCAAAGCAGAGGAGAAAGCAGGAGCAAGACAGAGGGACGAGAAGGTGCCATCTGCACTCTCCAGAGGTGGTGGGGAAGAGAGGATGTTCCTGAAGGTAAGTCCTTGTCCAGGGGCACTGGGTGCTCTCAGCACATCCATGGACGGGGCCCTGCGGGTCTGGTACAGGCCAACCATGGGAGCAGCTTTCTCTGGCCACAGTTTCGCTCCACCCTGGCTTGAGCGTTTCCTCTCATCCCTGTGGTTTCCCTCCCAGCGCCGATGCCCAGCAGCCAGCTGGGAACGCCCAGGAGAAGAGGCCTCGGGCCTCCCAGGGCTGCTGTGCCGCAGGAGGGTGAGCTGCACCCTGCCAGGCAGGAGGAGGGAGACCCACCATTGGGCTGCAGCACACCAGGTCTGCCCATTTTGGCACGGACACTTCTCTCTTTGATCCTGGTCATCCTGCTCGTGCATGCAGAGACCGAGCCTCGTGGGTGATGCCGCGCCGCCTGTCCCCTCTCCCTGCAAACACGGTCACAGTCATCCCAGAAGCAGCTCGCTGCAACATCGCTCCCTGACGGCTCGACATACCCAGGAGCAACTTTAGGAACCACTCAGACATGCCCCATTAGCCAGGATTTGCAGGGAAACCGGGGAATCAAATGGAGTTATTCATTCCTCCGCAAACCGTCCTCCGTTCTCCCCCCACCCGAATGCCCCCACACGCGGCCAACAAGGTGAAGCACACACCGGGGTCCCTGGCCACCAGCTCCAGCTTTGAGCAAGGAATGGCCACGGGACACAAACGCAGCTCCTGCCCAGCCAGGCAGGCGGGATGGGAGGGCAAAAGCCAGGGGAAGATACTTTGGCAAGCAGAGAAAGCTCAACCACAACACACACACACACACACACACTCAGGAGCCAACCTTCAGAGCCGAAACGCGTCTCCATGCCAAGAGCTGGGCTATTTTCCTCCCTCTCCCCGGCTCGCAGCTCTGAGCTAACAGGCTCAGCATTCATCCCCCCGCGCCGAGCGGCACATGGGAGCAGAGGGGGGAGGAAGAGGGGAAGAGAGAGACTCAAATGAAATCCAGACCTAGAAAGCAGTTTCTTTTTCACCCCCTCTCTCNAAGCGTTGTAAAAAAATAAATAAATAAAGGAATCGGCTGAAATCCACCCAAGCGTGGCAGTTTCTCTTCTTAAAGTACAGAAGCTCCTGGAAAGGTGGGAGTGCAGAGGCAGAATATAACATATTAAAAGATCAATAGCCTACCTGAAATCCGGTCCTTCTCCATTACTACAGGATATATTTAGCATCCGCGTGTCACGGCCGTCCCTTTTTTCGGTGGCGTCCCCTTCTTTCCCCCACTCTCCCTCCCTCCTTGCCTTGCCTCCTCCTCCTCTTCCAAAAAAAGCTCTTTGTCTGGTCTAATTTCTTCAATCTGTTGCAATCATGAATGCATCCAAATTACCACATTTCCATGTGCTGATCATATGTTTGTGCTCCAAACTGAAGTAGCTTTGTCTCTTTGAAATGAAAAGGAAGAGTAAGGGAGGAAGAGAAAGGAGAAAGAAAAAGGAAAAAGGGGGTGCATGACCCGAAAAATCTCGTAACTCCCTGAAATACTCCACCAGGCGCAGGAAAACTGGAAATCCCGAGTCCTCTGTTAAACAGTCTTAAAGCTACAGCATGCGAGTGTCCAGGGGAACGCTCCAGCCTCCACAGCTCCCTCTTAATATCCACCAGGAGATGCTTAAGGAACTTGGCTCCTCGCAATAACAGAGCGAACAACTCATCCAGCTTCTCAAATCTCTCCTCGCTTCCCCAGTCTTATTTTCCTGCTATTTCCTCTATCCCCTCCTCCTTCCTTGGCTCCAGCATTTTAAAAGAGCACAGATCCTGCGCGTTCCCCCACCCTGCCAGGTCTGAAGTTTCGATTCATGCATAAACTATTCGGTTGATGAAGGCTGACTTCATTCCCAGCACAGCATCATGGGCTGCTGCTGCTACCAGGCAGGACCTGAGCGCCGCACACGTTTACTCGCCCCGTGCGACCTGCCGGAGAGCTTTGCCGCCGGCCCTGGCACCGAGCCCCCGCTTCGCCTTCGTCACCTCTGCAAAGTGATAGTGAAAAATCTCTGCCCCAGGCAGAAGTCCTCGGTCTTCTCCTCGGTCCCACGGAGGAGCAGAGGTGGGATCGGGGAGCAGTTTTCCTTCCCTGCGATGCCCAGGGCAGGGCACGGGGATGCGGAGGGAGTGGAGCAGCCCTGCAGAGCCCGTCGACGGATCCTCCCCTCCCTGGCCGGGATGGAGGGATGAGCGGCTGCAGCGATGGGCTGGCCCCACTTGGAAACTTCCACTTGGCCGGTGGCCAGCGCAGGCAGCGGGGACGCCGCGTTAGCACCTCTGCCGAGACGGTGCCCCAGCTGCCTGTGGGGCACAGCACTGCCCAAACCGCCCCACACCACCCTCCCGTGTCATCCACCGCCGATTCCTATTGACAGCGCGGAGCCTGAGTCACCCAGCCAGATGCCAGGGCACAGCCTCTGTCCCCAGAGCTGGCAAACAAGCCATCCCTCCCGCAGCCCAGAGGCTGGGATGGCAGCTGCTGGCAGGGATGGCACGGCTGCTACGTGAGCCAGGCGCGCTGGCAGCACCCTCGTGTGCTCAGCACACTGCACACGTGACACTTTTTGTCCCGAAACGCTCACAGTACACACGGAAAAATCACAAGTGCAATACCTGTGACACAGCCTGTCACCTTCCCCCATAGCATGAGCAGAAGGATAATTTCTTTCCTAGCTGGATGAATAAACTTCCAAGGAAAGACTACTGGTGCTGCCAGGACCTTTGGATAGTCTGGACCTACCTTGCATCACTTTTCAGTATGAAAAGTCTCAGAAAACTTGCGTATTTCCCCATGCAGGAGTTGATGGAGAGTCACTGTCACCGAACCAGAGGGAGGAACACAGCTAACACCAAGCGGTGGGCTCAGGCCAGGACCCTCACTGCACAACAAATAGCAGAGAGCTGGTGGGAGGCAGCCCCAGGACAGTCCATCCATTAGGGAAGTTTCTCTCTAATCCCCAGTGGGTTATTCCCTGGGCAGGGAGGATTCGATTCCTCCCCAAACTCTTGCTCTTTCTCTACTTGTTATTAAAGCTCTGCATGATCCTGCTGCCAGTGCCTGAGGCATTACAGAGGGGACAATAAGCAATGTTTTCCCAGGCACAGACCAAAACCGTGTTTCCTGCCCAAGACCTCAGAGGTGCCAAACACAAAGCAGGGATCCTGGGGAGCCACACGGCCTCATGCAGCACAAAATCCAGTCCTCCACCAAGCAGCCTTTATTGCCAAGCTCCTTACGCTGGAGAGGAAGGGAAAAGCTCAGGGGAAGTATCAAGAAAGGAAGAAGGTGAATGGAAAGGAAGAAGGGATGGGGGCAGCACACATGTTTGTAAACTTTAACCCATCAAGACCCAGGTGATGAGGAGGGAAAAGGCAAAGGCATAATTTCTCGCAGGGCATATCACCACGAGACTCTCAGAGAAGTGAATCCAAATGATAATCAATGCACACAAAAGCACCAGGTAGATGCTCTCATTCAAACTCCAAGTCCTCAAGCAAATTTTAATGCATTCCTTTTAAAGGTGCAGTCTTGTATCTCCGTTTGAAGCAGTGGTAGCAAAGCGCTCCAGCCACCACCGCTGGTAGCAGTGCCATTGGGGTGCCTGTGTTTGAGAGATGTGGGTGCTCGGCCACGCCATGCCCGTGATGCCCATCAGGGTTTGCTCCCTTTGAAGGTGCAGGTCCAGCAACCTGCATACTACAGCGCTGGGAGGTCCCTCACCCTCCTTGTTTTTGGAGAAGCTCATCACATGCCTTTTTAAATGGGTATTTAGTGGTCTGTACGTTGTACAAGTCTGTATACAGAAAGATAAATATACTGCACTTTGTTAGAAGGACTGGGGGAGAAGTTTAGCACATCCAGGATTCGGAAGGGGACAGAGAAGACTCTCCCCTGGTTGGTGCTGTTTTCTCAGGGCTCAAGGCCCCCCAGGGCTGTCTTTTGGCAGACCCAGGAGGAGAGGGAAGAAGCAGGAGCAACTTTTAGGAAACTGCTATCTGCCATAAAGATAAACCCCATTTCCATTTGCAAACAAGAAGCTGAAACAAAGCAGGAGCCTTGCTCCACCACCGCCCCGTGCTTGCCGAGGCTGGCACGGGGGCGCACACGCTTTCCCTCGCCCCACCTCGCAGGTTTAAACATTACCAGGGGTGGCAGCCAGCAGGAAGCACTGCCAGGTGCAGAGAAAGCTAGGAAGGAAATCACAAGAAAGAAAGTCAACCAAACCCTGCTCCGGGCTCAGTTTGAATTTTATCTCTCTCACACCTTTCCTAGGCCGGCCCAGCAACGCCCAAGCCCTTTGCTAAGCAATAAACTGCTTGCTGTGCACAGACATGTAGATACCCAGGGAAGGTGCTGTGAAGACAGCACGAGCTCAACCCCAACTGTGGACATGCCACAGAGCCTGGGGCATCAGTGGGAAGCCAGGAGGAGATTTAGGACTATCGACGCTGTCACCAGCCACAGCATCAACAGAGGCCTACACGCATTCAGGTAGCTCCTATTTGCAATTTCTTGTCCACCTCTCCAGATTTATGCTGTGATTATGTTCCTGTGGCATTTCATTCAACAGAAGAGTTATTTTCTTTTCTACCTGGTTCCCATAGTCACAGCTGGCCACCAGGCTTTCAGCAAAGCAGCGAGGTATCACCTTATAGCCCCAGCCTTGCTGCTGAGAGAGCTGGAAAGGATGAAGGCTGCAAGGGGTCAGAGGTTCAAACTTCATTGACAAAGGTGCCGGGAAGCAGCCAGAGCAGCCAAAGACTTACAGGACCTGGAGAGGTAGGAAAAATGGGGATTCAAGTGGTTCTTTCACAAGCTCAGCTATCTGCAGTGCTAGGGAGCTGGGAGGAGAGCACAGAGGGCGAGGACACTGCGGCGGAGCAGAACATACCTAAATCAAATTATGTTCAGTGAAGCACTTTCACATGAGGAACTACAGGTCCCAACTCAAACAGTGCAATCAAGTGTTACTCCATTATATTCCCTCTGCCATTTACCCCCAGGCAGGACCCAGCCAGCAAATGACAGTATCTGAGCCTCCACTGACTGTGTGCTCCAAGAACCTTTCATTCACATTTATATAAGCCTTGAGGATGGAGAAGAAAGAAAGCACTGATTAGAATTCTCCTTTTGATTTGTAAAAAAAAAACAAAAAACCCCAAACAAAAACAACCCCCAAAACCAAAACATCAAACCCCAAGGAGGTGAGAAGACGCCCCTCTTTCCAAGGAAGGTACTTATCCATCTGAATGCTGCTGCCCTGCTCTTTGCCAGTTATTTTTTCTTTGCCTCCCCACTCCTCCTTTCCTCTCTCCCAGCTGGGCAGATAGGGAGTTTCCTGCCCTGGACCGCAGCTCTTGGCTGCTCCACATTCACTGCTGAGCACTATTTTGACCCTCCCTGATTATTTCTTATGAAAACCTGCATTTGTTTAACACAGGGGAACACAGATCCTTCCGAGTTACCGCTTTTCCCAAGCCAAAGCCCATGCCCAGGACACAGAGTTCACCACTACCCATATGACAGTTGCAGCAGAGCATCTCCCCTCCCACCCCAAGCCCCCACAGCCCCTTGAGATGATGCCTACATGAGCCTCCTTCTGTTCCATCGCCTCCCTCGGAGGGATGTATCTTTAAGGAGAGCTCCTGTGAGGGCTTCTCCTCCATGCTGGCTCCCAACCTCTCTGCCTAAAAGCCTCAAACTGCCGGAAATCCCTTGTATATCCTCCCTGGGCTTTCTGCTCACGCTTTAACACTCATGTGCTGAAGTATTAATAGCAGCTGGCAGTGCAGAGCGAAAGGCGAGGCAGAAGGACTGGACGCACACCCTCCCAGAGAGGGCAGGGAGTCTCACATAAATGTTAACTCTTCCATGATCCTCCGCTTATGCTTTCCTTCCTGGACTCCTCCCTACCACCAGTCTTGCCCTCTCAGTGCTCACTCTTCTCCAACTCTCTACCTGAGACCCCAAAACAGGGGGTTACTCCATACCTGATGGTTTGTGGGCATTCACCACCAAGCAGTTGCTGGGGGAAAGGAAGATTCCCAATGGTATTACTGTATTTGGTCTTCTTTTGAAGACCAGCCGTGTGCTCTGCACCCTCCTGCCTCCTGGCCAGGTCACTGCAACAGCTCCTACCTGGCAGAATGAGCCATCAAGGAGAAAAGTCTTCAAGAGTTAACACCCGAGTCTTGCAAGCACGCACCTAGTAACATCTAGACGTAGCATTTTCATCTAGTAGCAGAATTATCCAGGCCTGACACCTTTCTGAACATCATAATATGCTTTTGATCAAAAATTAAACTACGGAATATCTAAACCAAGAAGGGACTGCTCCATTGAGTCAGTCAATCAGGAATACCTCTTGCTACTGGTGCTTTTCTGGGACCTCCCTCATCACTTTCGTGGGTCCCAACATTTTGGCAGAGACTTCACGCTTTGCAGGTCAACCCTGAACATCTACAGTGCTTTATCCACCAACCCAACAACAAAATTTCCTTACAAACGAGTCATCTCTCTGCAACAAAGGGCACGAAAGGCTGCACTCCCATCCCCTTTGCAGTCCTAGACACAAGCTAAATATAGCAAGGAGTAAATCGGTGCTCTCTGCCCAAGGTACAATTAGAGGTTTCGGTAAACACTAGCCACCGCCGGATGCTCCGGCCTCGGAGGCTCAGAGGATGCCTGTGGTGGGCAGCCAGGGCTCGGGAATTTGCCTCTGTCCACATGATGAGGGACAGCAGACTTTGAGGGGAAGAGGGAAAGTTGAGCAGCCACGAGCTGGTCTGTCAACATGCCCAAGAGCCATTTGAAAACTGACGTTTCAGCAACAAAAAGACAAAGAAAACAAACGCCATGGAGAGACGCATGTACTCAACCAAGAGAAATGTGACCACACACAGCAGCTTAGGTAACCAGCACTGCAGGAGCCAGCACATACAGCCCAGGTCAAGACACACCAGCCCTCCTTTGGTTTGTTTTTCCCCTGTTCCCAAGGGGACGGGTGCCAGACACCACACCCCACACACGCACACTTCCATAGCTGTCCCACTCCTCCAGTGCCTCTTGCCACCTTGGCTGAAACAGTGTCCTTTCACTCCCCAGCCCCAGGAGGGCTCCTCCTCACCTGCTCCATCAGCTCTTCCATGGCACCTTGGGTCAGCCCCGTCCCAGGGCAGCCATGCCCCTCGCAGGACATGGCCTGGGACTGGCAGAGGTGATAACAAATATATTTCTCTCTCCCAGGGAACTGTTCTCTCCTCTAGAGGACTGGTTTAGAGGTTTCTTTTTTTCCTTCCATCCTTCACAATGAGATGAGGCAAATGAGATAAAAACATATTCCACTGCTATTCCCCTTCCCTGATCTCCCACCTCCTCTCCGCTGCAGCTGATGTGAGGTTCTTTCAAAAGGACATTAGAAGCTTACTCTGGAGATGTCTGGTCCCAAGGCGATAAATAACCTTGCTCAAGGACTACTGCTCCTGTCCCAAAGGAGTTGCACTCTGTACCTCTACATCTCCTTTCCTCAGGGGAACCCTGTGGACCTCATCAACAAACCCATATTACGCTCCAGTGGGGAAGATGATTATCTAATAAACACAGTCAGCAGCTAAAGCCTGCAAATATGACAGAGCATTAAATCCCCAGTCATTCCTGAGCTACTGATTTATATTTCACTGTCTCCGGGTTCCTCACACCAGAGCCCATAGCGCCAGGTGCCGTACGAAGAAAGCATCACAATATCTACCTACACACTGGCGATGTCCAGTAGCCTTTTGGGACAAAAAGAGACTATACATAAGACTGGAGATGAATCACGGGTATCGTAAGGGAACAGGATGACAAGCCAGCACTCAGCGTATCCCTTCAATACCAAACAGGCCCACGGCACCTATCACTATTCCTTAATTTCTTAGCTGTGCACACAAGCGCCTACGCTCCCTCATTCACTGTAAGTAATGCACATCTCTGCTTGAAGCACGTGGGAGCCCCACAGGGCTCTCCCGGGCAGTTTGGAGCCCACGTGTCTGCGTTACGCAAGGCCCATCCTCATGTGTCTGTGCAGGAAACCAAGCACCTGAATCGAGAGCAGGGCACCTTGCTTTAACTTCTTGTTGCCTGGAGTTGGGTTTTCCTGCTGCAGGAGGGACTCTCCAGGCTGGCTGGTGACCCTTTGCTACTTCGTCCTCATGATGAGAAAGACCAAGAGGACACATGTCAAACGAGGGTTTGTCACTAGGGAGCCCGAGGAGAGCGAGCGGTGCATGTGCATGGGAACGCTCTTTGGCACGGAGGTCCGTGCAGCTGGGGTGACCAGTGTGGTGATTAAAACAAAGGGGAATAGAGGCTGCCCAAAGAAATTCATATGACCTCATCTAGGGACACATCCAAAGCAATGAGGCTGCAACCACAAGGCTCTAGTTAACCTCTCTGCTGCTCCACCAAGGCGAAAGGTACAGTCCGCGTGCATAAATATCACACTGCAAAGAGATGTTGTGCATTCCCGCAGCTTCCAGCTGGACCAGAAGTGCTGCACTCACAGACTGGATCCCAGTATGGCAACGGGAAACTAAAAAAGGATGCAGTAAATGTTAGGACAATCTGAAGGTCTGGACTAAGGTTCAAAGGAGAGGTTCCCAAACTCAGTGTGCTCAAATACCCTGATTACAGGTCGAGGGCTATGCTGTGTGGTGGGGGTACCCGTGACTGAGTTGCAGGAGATGTGTGACAGTTCTGGCAGCATTTCCCTGGGGAAAAAGACCTCAAAAACCTAATGGTTTTTATAGCACTCTGAATTAGCTTATGTAACAGTAATCATGTACGCTTGACTAGGGAGCCCCTGGCTTTTGACATTTCTTTTGTTTATTTCCACTATTCTGGTTAACTTGTAGCCTCACATAAACCAATTTCTACAGTTGTTCTCTTACAAACTCCAGGCATAATGAGAGGAGATGGTCCTCAGGGCAAGGTACTAAATCAAGAGATGCAAACAGCAAGATTGTTGCCGTATCTACCTTCAACTCACCACATGAATTTGGAGCATCTTAAATTAATGAACCCTGCTGAAATTAGATGTTGAAGTGATGATACCAATTTAAGCTTTGCCCACAGCTATGTGTGTTCAGCTCTTCCACCCACCCAGCCATACATCTCTCCGTTTCAGCGCTATAGGGAAGGATCTCTAGATTCACAGGCGATGCAAAGAGCACTGCTTTGACCTCTGCTGCCCTGTTTCCCCCAACTATGAAATCATCAATAACTATTAAATGGAAAATGCAAGGCTTAACCAGGGAAAAACAAAGTAAGACAAGAACTATCTGTGCACGTCTTGTTGAAATTTTATATTCTCTCCACTTTTATTGTTACCAGCTCCTGCGGAGACCTCCTGGGTGCCCTGGGCAGCACGACAGGGCAGTGCCATCATGGTCAATGAGGTCCTGGAGCTCATGCCCCAAGTAAAAGCTCACAGGCTCACGCCACGACCAGCACCTTTCAATCATCTCACTCATCCTGCATCTCCAACCCACTTCTTGTAGACCCCCTGTGGCTTCTGGCCCTTCTATCTACTCCCATTCACCTAAAGGGTGGACAAGGGGCTCAAGCTGGTGCAGACAACAAACACGTCAGGCATGGGAGTCCCTCCGCTTTATACCCAACGAGACAAACTGCCCTGACAAAGGTTTCATGACATCAGTGAGTGCCCCTTACTAATGCAACCCAGAGAGCTGGCCTTGAGCTTCATGCCTCTCTAAATTATGCCCTATGCTTCCAAAAAGCACCGAGACAAGTTGTGGTTGACCCTCAGCCAACTGCTGATGATGCAGAAGTGGGGCCGCTCAGCGCCCTGTCTTTTTTGGATGGAAAAGCTGTGCCTGCCCCGGACTGCAGCTGGCCCTGGCAACTTGCCCCTGCTCCACTCAGGCCAGCTCCAGGCAGCCCTGCAGCCACACAAAGGCTTGAAACAGGAAAGCAGAGGCACCTGCTCCCCTCCCACCCCTTCAGGACCACTCACGAACAAAGTACCTGACCCACAAATAGCACCAGTGCAGCAGCAGTTCTGCTGCAACGCAGCTGGAAGGCATCCTTCTCCCTGCATTCACCTACACAGAAAAAACACGCTGTTTTAGCTAAATCAGTAAACTCTACCTTTTTCTGGACCCTCCTGCATTACCCCTGCCAGGGAAGTTCCTTCCTCCTAGCAAAAACTGAATTGTAGCCTGGAAACAAATCAAAGTGCAGAGCACAGCTGGCTGCCCGAGAGGAATACGATGCTGATTTCTTCCACTCCAACTGCTCTGAGGCTGTTTTCTGGTCAGCTCGGGAACACATCGCTGCTCCGGATGGCAGATGTCAGCACATATTTCTCTCTTTCAAATTCATCAGGTACAGTTATAGGAAAATGAAGTGGGAGTAACTTCCCTAACACGCAGTTCTTAGCTCTGCAAAAATATTGCCCTAAACCACCCACATCAGGCGATGGTGGTATTTTAGGGGCCACAATTCTGAACCCTGATGGAGCCTTTTATAAAGGGCTTCTTCGCACTCCTCTCCTCCTTCTCTGCCTGTTCCCAAGTGCATGCTGAAGAGAACCTCCAAACCACTCCCAAAACTTGACCTTATGGGCAGGATCCCATGTTCTAATGGAAGGGGAACGGTGCCAAGTTCCAGCCATGTTCCTTGTCCTTCCAGTCCTCCAGCCGAGGCCACTCCAGCTCCCGGAATCAGGCTGCACCCCAGGATGGTGTCCCTGGTGAGCCACAGCCCCGAGCCGGCCCATCACCGAGCTGCAGGAGGTGAGGACCATACTAGCAATGATGTGGCAAGAGGGAGCCAGCAGTGAGCCCAGCTCCACACATCCTCTGCTGAATGGGCCCTGGTCGGGTTTAGCTCAGCACTTCCAGGGTGCTGGATATCAGAATTTGTTTCTGTACAATAACGATGGCCTCTCTTTGTATAGCCTGAACCTCATTACAACAGTGAGACACCTGAACACTGTCTTAACCAGACATCTCCCCCTTCCCAGGGCATTCCACTTTTGCAGCCAAAGAAAACCAAACTGAGACAAAGCACAGGATGCACATAGACCTAAAGGTAGCCACCTAAAGAAATTATGGTTCCCTATAATTCCGTGTGGAAATGGGTTCCTCCAAGAAGTTTATTCTTCCCGTCCTTAAGTAAGTGCTCTCGGACACTTTCTGATAGTCTCTAGCTCTCTCCATTGACCAGACGAGTCCCACCTCACTGGTTTATCTGGGACTACGCAGCAAGCCTGTGTGAAACACAAACTGAAGCTCCAAAGCCCCAGGATTGCTGCTCACGGAGCAATATTGCATGCCAATGCCACACAACCACCTCCAAAGGAACAAGAAAAATTGAGGAGTCATAGAATAATGTTTCCGAAAGAGGTCAACATCAGATCTCCAGGTTCCTACCACCACCGCATACCCCAAGGCAATATGTGGTGTCCGGACGACTGTGTAGCTGTCTAGATCCCAAGAGCTGTGGCTATGGAAATGCACGTCATCCCTTCCCTCGCTTAGGGTGGCAAAGAGCCCAAAGCAACCCCTTACTGTGACGCTTCACTTGCAACCGCTGCTCAGTCATCCCAACCCCAATTTATCTTTTACAGGAATAAAAGCTTCTGGGTTCAAGGCCAGATGTGCAGAGGGGAAAATTTGGACTTGAAACAAGGGGAAATTGAGCTGCAGTTATATGGAGTCGTAAATATTTACTGCAATATAAACTGGAGCACTGAGCTGCTCATTTGATTTTAACTTGAAAAAAAAAAATATTAAAATTTAAAAGGTCTCTCACCAGAAAAGTGGAAAAGTATATAATTAGAGTCTAAGAAAACAAGCTTGAACGAATGCGCTGTGTCTTTCAATTTAGATTCTCTACACTCCAGTTACCTTTGGAGCCATACCAATTCCCATTTCTGTCCTCGGACATGCGGTGCCAGGGCTGAGACTGCAACCTTGTTTTTGCACATGCAAGAAGAATAAACATGTACTTCAGTTCAAAACTACCAGCTTCTGCGCTGGTGGCCAAGGTTTGAAGCATCAGCTTTAAAACACAGCTCAGTTCTTCTGGAATGAAAGATCACTGCTGCAAAGCTTTAGCACCCAGACCGATACCGCAATTCCACGCTAAATTATCACCCAACGCGTTTTTCCTGCCATTTGATGTTAGTTCAGGATGCAGTGGCCCATTCTGACCATAATTACATCCTCCCACTGATACATCACAGCATCAGGGTTGGAGATGAGGACAGTGCATGGCTGTGAAGCTCCAGATACAAAGCAGCAAGTGTCCCAGCAGCAGGACAGCATCACAGTGTGCCACGTCCCCTGTCGCCCTTGTCTGTGCCATAACATTAATACCTGTCCCTGTGCTTATCACCAGCGGTTGACAAGGGCCAGGCAGGCAGTGTCACAGCTCCCAGGGCATTTAAGTGCACGCTTAACGGGACATCTGTGACTAATCCCCATTCCACATGTGCTGATGCCTTGATACAGCAGAACGCTGAAGTCACCGCTCCAGGAAAGCATCCCGAGGGTGGCTTTCTCCTCCCACCCACGCAGAGGGAAAAGCTGAAAACGTCTGTTTTGATAAGTACATCTGGGAGCTGAGACAGGATGTGAGGGCTGAGAAGATGAATTGAAATAGCAAATCGAGCCTGGAGGGAGCAACTGTGAGTGACAGAGAGACCAAAGGGACAGGAACGGACAAAAGCCCTGAACCAATCGTGGCCAGAGCAGAGTGCCGAGGCAAGTGGGGTTCTTGGGGGGCAGGCTGATTGCAATAGAGACAACTGTCAGCATCTCAGAGAAAGCAAGGAAGCAAATGCCAGGGAGAGGTCATACATCTCAAAAGCAAACGTGAAGGAAGATTTCAATTGCAGCAAAGCACCTGCTATGAAAGATGAACATCCATGATGTTCAAGAGACCCCAATTCCGGAGAAAGACACTTCCCACAGAGGTTTGGGCCTTTGGAGCAGCATGGGTCCATCAGGGCAGGTGGAGCCAGCAAAAGGAAAATCCTAGAAACGGGCTGTCTCAGCTTCTTTTTGTGTATTTTAGATGACAAGACTGAAATGTTCTACTCCCAGGGGATAATGCAGGTAAGCACAGGGACATGTCTCTGTCCCTGGGCAGTCCCGACCAGAGTCACGCACATGCAAATGGAGCACAACAGGCTCGGGCACTCCCCAGCACCGAAACTTCTGCTACTGCTTTCCTGAGGCTGCAAAACACCTTTTCACGAAAGAAACCCTCCCACCTGCCTCTTTCTGAATCAGAAACAGCTTCAGAAACATTAAGCTGCAATTAGGAGTGTAAATTTAGTCACAAGCACATATAATCCATAAATCTCCACATCCAATAAAAAATAATAGCTAAGGAGAGTATGAAAGAGCCGCTCATTACTAAAGCTGTATTTCAACCTCAGGCCATTCCTGCTTTCTGTTGCGCTGTGTTAGACCCCTTGAATTGAGATGGGGCTTTGTAATTATTCTCTCTGGATCCATTATTCAGTAAGTAATTAATCTTTTATTTTATATTGCTCTCTCTTTTCATATTTTTTAAAATATATATACTGTTCTATTTTTATATATATATACTGCTCGCTCTCTGCAGCATAGAAAGCTCTGCAATTATTAGCAGCCAGCTTTGCCTTCCCAACCGTGGCCACTGGACAGCAGAGAGGAGATGTGATTTCTGAGAGTTACCTCTTGCATTCTCTCTTTTTTAATTTTTTATTTTATTTTATTGGATGAGAAAGTTTCAAATAGAGAAATTCACGCAACTTACTTGGACTCGTCTGGTCACTGAGTCTCCGAAGTCTCCCGCTGGAGGTCCGGGTGATTCCTAAAGCAAGAAGAAGGTTTGAATGAGCCAAGGGAGTTCATGTGAACATGATATACGGGGAGCAATCTCCCACTATGACTCTACATCTGGCGAGGCACATTTTTTGTTGGGAATCTGCTATGCACAATCATCTCTGCAACCAAAGGAATGTTATCTTTTATTTTAAACAGAAAAACACCTAAGAATAGACCTCCACCTTTCCCTGAAGATATCAAACATTATTATTCAAACACATTAAACCCACAAATGTATTTAGGGTTTCCAGAAAAAGCAGAGAGAACTTCTAAATATCTTTAAGTGGGACATGCGCCTTCACCTCTGGCTTCAGGATATTTTATTCTAGAAATAAGTGCAGCACTTCCAGAGACAGGTTTCCTCACTGAGAGAGGAAAGTAGAGGAGTTTAAGGACCAGTGCATGCCCTGCACTGGCAGAGAGCTCAGCAAAGAAGCTCCTGCAAAGACACCACTTCCCAGAGGTGCTTGGCCTCTCCGGCCAGCTCAGCCTCAAGGACAGCAGTGGCTCCTGCCTTCAGCATCGCAGGAAAGCAAGGGGTGACTGCTCCCTGGCCAGATCACTCCCAGGGAGCACCTTGTATAGGAGGACCCTGTCATGGGGTTAGACAGGCCAAAACACAGGATACATTGCGTGTTCCAGGCAGATGCTAAACCAGAACACAGCAATGCAGATGTTGGACTAATTCTGCTCCATCTTTTTAAGAAAAAAAAGTATTCATCACACTCGTTGGGGTAGCACATGGTTAATTCATATGCACTATGCTGGAGAAAGGTATGTGAACATCTTAACCTACCCTACATCATACATTGCTTTGAAAGGCAAAACCCAGACACACCTGTCTCCTCCATTCCCATACCCACTTCAGAAAGCAATCGGTAACTCCCCGACGCCTGCCTGCCTCCCAGACTCCAGGCAACATTTCTAATCCATCAGCAACTCATTTAATTTCTCTGCCGTCCCAGCTGCTGATTTGTAAAGTGGTGATTGCCACAATGCTCGTTTCCCAGGTACACTGAACAACTCGGCAAGAACCAGAATTCACCTTAGCAAGCCTTTGATTAAAACCTAGCCATACGCAGAAACCATACATCGATCAGTGCCTCAGTTTCTCTTTTCTTAGCTCAACAAAAGTGGACATAGTAAATGCAGTGAACCACATCATGCGGGATGCTATTCTGAAACTACCCCAAATGTTATGATTGACCAATACAGGGATTCCCAGGAGGTCTGGCAGCTCCTCAGTCTCTGGTGGGCCTGCTAGAAGAACAGCAGCTCCAGGATGGTGTCCACCATCTCAGACACCAAACGCTGAAGCTGTCAAGCTCCAGAATGGAGCCACAGAGATTCCTCAGCCCAACACAAACCCCACCTGGGCACACCACTGTTTTGAATCCCAGATTTTTGGGGTGATGTTGTTAAATTATGTTATTTAAACTATCTCCTCAACATCTACCAGATCTGTTGGACAATAAGGGATTAAAACTGCACCAATTTAAGCTGCAGAACATCCCTAAGCTTTGTAACATAGCTACAACCTTACAAACCTTGTGAGCTGGAAGAGCGCATCACACCAAAAAAATTTAAAATAACTATATATATTTAAAAGGCAGGAAAACTTTCATACCAAGGAGCCCTGGGTTGGAGGGAGGGAAGGGAAAAGAGCTGCCTGGCAACTCAACATGGAAAAAGTGTCTCACACTCAGAAGCCCCTGCTTATATATATGCATATGTATGCGTATTTTCTCTTTCTCCCTTTCCTTTTTTAATATAAAAAGCCTCTGTGCCTACAAAGTTATGTGGCTGAGCCACGGGGCTGGTCCCACAGAAATGGCAGTGCTGCCTGACCGTGGTGGCACAGGGACAGTCCCCAGCCGTTCCCACACAGAGCCGTCCCCCTGCTCAGCTCTGCCCCCTAAAAAAAGCACCACCAGCCCAAGGGCCAAAAATAGAGCCAGGACGTCCACCCACACGTGGAGACACCCAACCTGTCCTCAAGAGCTTTATCAGCACCGCAACAGGCAGACACACATCACTCAGCCTGCAGTTTCTATTACCCACAGCGAGAGAAGGGCTGAAGTTTCTTGGAGCTTGCGCACTACAACCAGCATTATAAATTTTAAGCATTTTTTTCCTATTAATCTCAGCCCCTGGTTTGTTTTTTTTTTTTTTCTTAATTATTTCCTCCCCCTCCTAAATGTCTACTGCTTCTTTGGACACTAACAAGAATGAAAAGGCATATTTCCTCTGCTCAACAGGATTTTAAATAGCACTTCTTCAGACAAGCTGCAAGAACACTCGAGTCCTGGCTCGGTTCCTCGCTGAGAACGAACACCTCTGCTTTGTCTGCACGCAGGCAAGGTGCGGTGTTGAAATCTGGCTTTCATAATTGCTCAAAAAGTAGAGAAAAACTTCCCTTATGGGTGGCACGCTGAAGAACGCAGATATGCAGCCATGCTGAGGTAGTTAAATACATCCTTTTATGTTCAAAGACTTCATTCAGTCTGTGGCAAAGCAGGACGGAAGCGGAGCGAGGAGCTTACAAGCTTGGACAGGATCGCACAGAGGAAATAGGCTTTATTCCCTTTAGCAACGACTCCAGTGGAAAAACACACATAGGACTGGGAGCATCCAACGCAGCACAGCTGTCAGAGCATCCGTGCCCTGGCTGAGCCCATATCTTTTATGCAAACACTTCTGAGAATTTGCTTATCTGCCCTGTCTCGCAGGTTTTCTCTGGGGATCTGTAATTACTATTCACACCCTTTTTAAATAGGTAACCCCAAAGGTGGATGAGCTGAATTGATCTGCTCTGTAGCGGAAACAACATCAGAAGGAAGTTTTTCTGACAGCTGTTGCTTCAACCCCTCTTAATAACATTAATAATACATAATAATGCTCTTAATCCCTTTTCAACAGAAGGGAAAATAAGGTGGAAACAAGAAATTCATACAGGCTGTCCAGTAACTTAACAGTGAATCTGGGAAGAGGAGGGAGTGTTATGGAGTCCAAGCCAAGTTTGTTATCCGTGATGCCCCGCTGCCCCTCCACCGAGGGAGGATCCAGACAGTCCTGGAAAGCAGATAAACAGCAGGGAAAGCTGGCAGCCTGGCAAGGCAGAAGAGAAGATCTGTCAAAAAAAAAATTTTAAAAAAAAAAAAAAAGGAGAGAAAGCAACAGCTAAAAATATGCTGCTCTGAACACGGTGCCAGGAAGCCGGCAGTGCGGGCAGGACTGGAGAGCATCGGCGTGCTGAGCGTGTTCTGGGGTTACCTCTATTTATAGCGTGGAAGCAGCGGGCTGAGCCCCGGGTTTGGGCTCTGAAATGAAATTCAAAAGGTTTCCACCCCAGACACAGCGTCTATGAGTCTTCCCTCTTAACGCAGTTCAAATGCCCTCAAGCTATGTTAATAAATTTCTTGTAGTGCACTGGACTAAGAAAGAGAATGAAATATGCTTTATTTAGCTAAAAATCAGGAATGCTTCGCCACATCCCTGGCAGAACGACTTCAAAATGGAAGAGTCCAACAGTTAAAATGGGTCAATCCAAGAACAGTTCATCCCACCCAGCGGATGTGCCGCAGCAGGACACGGTTATGACATTCCCAGAGCTTAGCCTCACCTTGGCTCCCTGGCTGAGCAGTATTTTTTTCACATTTTATAATCAACGACTAATTCCCTCCAGATCCACAGGCTGGGACCATATGGCAGAGCAGAAAGGCAGCAGCACTGAGGACACTGGGCTTCACTGGGGTCTCCTTCGCAATTGCTGAAGCCATGAAGGCTCCAAGAGGGTTGTGTCAGTGCAAGAGAGATCCCAGCCAGGCTCACATTTAAATCGCTCCCTCCAGACAATATTGGGCCAAATGCTCTACTATTTCGTGCTTCTTGCAGCTGCCGATGTAACACGCCATGGATGTAAAACATTCCAGTATTGAAATGGGAGCATTTTATAGACTCTTGCCCTGATGCAGACATGGTGCAGGGCAGCAAGGAGGCTGGATCCAGCCTTTCTGGAGATACTGTCCTTGCAACAGCGTGGCTTTTCCAGCTGACTATGCTGAATCTGAACCTAGAGCTAACAAGGGAACTGCCAGAGATGTTCACCTTCAATACAGTCAACATGTACATTCTCCAAAGTTTTTGCATGATACACCCCAAATTTTTATGTGTGCTTATAACAGTAACAAGACAGGCCACTTGAGATTTATTTTCCCTCACAGTAAGTGATCCATGCCCTTACACTCACACCGTGTAAAAATCAAAAGAAAAATGAGCAATTTCCATTATCAAGAGAAACCACAGAGTGAAGACAAACAATGGAGGATGTAACCCAGGAACTTGCTCTCTCTACACAGTCCAGAAAAAACAAAAAACAAACAAACAAAAGAACGCAAACCAAATAAAGGTCGTGTTGGAAAGGGACAGGCTAAAACCAGCAGGAGACATCCCACACTGTGCTGGAGTCAGCAAAGCAGCACCAGCTCATCTGAGCAGCCAGTGTGACCCTTGCTTCTGTTAAATGTATTTACTAGTGGGTCCAAAATCAGAGAATTCATCTTCCTTCTTCACCCAGCACGAATGCAGCAGGGTGTCCAGATAGCACTGGAGACATGTCTCCATCCAACACCAGTTTCCTCCTACGGACATTTCCACACTCCCGGCCCCTAAGAGCTGTCTTCTGGGCCATACAGGTCTGGGCCAGGTCATGGAGCCATTCCTAAACTCCACCAACATTGGCACTGGGGTGTTGGGAGACACCCCCCCAGCAGAAGAATACTTCAGAAGTGTCTCCAGCACCTACACAACACCAGCATTTTAGAGCTGGCTCCCTCCAGGGCAGGATCTGCACCCGCCTGCGTATTGAGGAGGCATCCAGCCCTACCTCCTCCAATCCATCCTGCCCTTTGCTGTCTCCTCAGGCCATCCCGCCCTCAGCTAAGGAGGAAATAAGATAAGAGCAAGGACATCACCTCATTTGCCCTGCAGCAGATGCAAAGCTGGCACAGGTACCAGTGCTGTCTGCTGGGACAGAGTTTTCCAGTCCCTTTTAGGATGTTCACTTCCATCACAACACTCTTAGGACCATCTCTTCAGGACCATGCAGAGTGTGAACCATATCTCATTTTATCTATTTCACAAGTACTATCCAGAAAACAAAATAAGTGCCTTCTCCAGCATCTGTATTTTATCCTGCTACACACAGACAAGCTCTAAAAGCTCCTTAGATAAAATGGCTGGAGAAGACGTCATCAGGAGCTGTTAACAGACAGAGGATAACCCACACATGGTTTGGTCCACACCATACAACCACCACCTCGGTGACTTCTCCAACATACCAGACCAGCTGCTGGAGACTGAAGGGCAAAGTTGTAATGCTGACATAGGACATCACCTTCAGAGGGAGAGCCCTGCACATGGAGCTGTGGGCATCACTGGAAACAGCTGGGGACAGAGAGGCCCTGCAGAAGCTGAGGACTGCAAGGGAGAGACATCTGTTTGCAGAGTAGCAAAGGAAGAAGAATCTCTATTACTTGAAGCTCGAGTCCAATGAACCACACAATTACAACTTCACTTCCATTAACTTGAAATCCACTTGCAACATAAACCTCAAAAGGAATACGTTTTAAAAAAAGGAAAAAATTCATGTTCATTTCCAGCACTAATCAGAAACATGCACTGAAGAATAAAAGACACTTTTCCAGATTCTGTGTAATACAGACTCTTTCCAAAGAAGCTGAGCGCAGCTAGAAAAAGAACCTTCAGTGTGCATGGTTTCATTCTGGATCAAATGTCTCTGGCAGCAAACAGCTTCCACTGGAACGGAGGGATGCTGACAGATGCTGTTCCCAAGGGGCACCGATTACAGACTCAGGAGCAGACCACTACCTTCTCCAACACGGCTACCACCACATGGGTGCCCCAACAAGCTGTGCGTGTCTAGGTCGAAGGCTACACATGGACCATACAGCCCAAAACACTATTTCACTTATGTGGGAGCTGGATATCATCCAGCTAGGGCCAGACAACACTGCTAATCAGCACAGAACCATTAATACAAGTGGAGCCATGAGTTCACACGTTGCAAGAACCCAGCCCAAGGCTGGATTACAGATAACCCTCAAGGAGACCACAGGAAAATTGGCATTAGCGAGATGCATATATTCCTACCACAATATTATACTTCTGGCAGGTGCCAAACACATTCTAACACTAAAAAAATGCTCCAAAAGCTTGTGCTAGTGATAAGATGCAGCTAAAATTAGGCCTCAATTTTTTCCAACGTTGGAAAGGCTTCCCCAAGTCCAGCAGTGTCCGGCCCAGAGCTCCAGGTCTCAGCAAAAAGCTAAGTTAAATAGAAGGTCTGGTCTTGCTTACAGTGGCAGAAGATGACAGGGGGCACAGCATCTTAACCTTGGCTCAAGTTCAGGCTTTAATTCAAGATTGTAACTGGAATTAAACTGCACTAATTCTCAGGAAATCAACTGATGCATCCATAGAGCTCAAGGCCAGAAAACTGCCTTGCCTGACCCGCAAAACCCACACCACACATTCCAAGCTTGTGCTTGAACGAAGTCTTGGCTTTTCAAAGACATTCAATTTCAGTGTCAAGATTAAAAGCTTGGAGTGACCCAAAGTGCTTTGGCGAGTTGCTCAATATTAAAATGGCCTTCAAACAGCCCAGAGGCTGTGCCTCTTCCCCACACGTTTGTTCCGAGGTGAGCAAACTCAATCCTCAGATAGTCACTTGATAGAAATAACAAGATCATTTCAGTGCTCTCTGTGATCGTCTGTTCTTTACTGCCCACAAATTCCTCACAGCTGATAGTCATTCAGAGATACGCTGGACAATCATGAAAGCACAAAAAAAAATTAGCACAAGCAGTTTTTCATCTGAAAAAGCATATTAGTCATCATCTGTGATCCTTCTGGTTAGAGTGTTTCAGTAATCCGGCCGGGCAGCAGAGGGGATGCCACGTCACCACACCGACACATCAGATGACTTGTATAAATGCATATTTATAATGCAAGTACCCACACAAATTGGAAGGGACTGGAAAAACGGGTCTTTTGTATGTACTGTCAGATTTGCTGGTTATAGGTGATTCTTTTGCTTAGCAGGAGAAGGGGAATGAAAAGGATTTATAAAGGGACAGAAAACTGTTCTTATGAAGCTATGCTGACTGGGAATGGACCTGGTAACTACTGTCAAGTCTAAAATAATTTCCAGTTCCCTGTTGAAGCTAACCGGATTTCTAAAGAGCTCTTGTCCCCCTAAATTTACCCTGTTTTCACCATGCTCCTCATTTGCCTCACGCTCCAAGAAAGAACCAGGACCCAAGAAGTACAAACAGTGTCCTCAGCGGCATTTTCGCTGAATGAGGGCTTTTTACAGAGAGCTCACGAAGCCATCATGAGAGCAGCTTGGATCTGGTCCCATTTGTTTCTGCCAAACCTGCAGCATCCCAGCAAAGACGGGAAGGAGGGAAGGCGTCTGAACTCATCCAAGCTGCAGCCTTGCTCAAAGAAGGCAATGATCAAACTCTTACATTAACCAGCTGCCACAAGAGCAAGCTGGAAACGTGTTAGTTAATGATTAACATTAATAGCACAAGAGTCCCCAGGAGCCTGAACGGACGAGGGATAAGGCTGAGCACGCAGAGCAAACAAAGAACAAAACAAGTGATCACCGCTCATCTTTGCCTTCCAAAAAATCCCCAAATATTTACAGCATCCAGACTCACAAGCAAACCTAGCTTTCTCAGGTTCATCTGGCAGTGGCCATGGATTAGTTGGAGAAAAACAGTCAGATTTGAAGGAGGGGAAAGGAATTTTAGAACTGCAATGTGGTATTTCCATATGGATCAAATACTCTCAAGCCACCCCACGGCTCTCCTCCCCACAGGCCCATAATGCTCTGGCTCTCACCATACAGAACTCCCGGTGCAAACTTCCCAGCATCTGGCTCTCTGCTGCACTCTGACACCCTGCACAGCTTTAGCACACGAAGCAGCAATGTGTTACTTCGGAGAAAAAGAAATAAAAATAATCCTTACTTAGATTTTAAATCAAATTCTTGTCACCTTCTTGTAACCTCAATGCAATCCGAATTTTATTTTTCAGCCACAGGATTTGCTCAGTAACCGCTCACTGCTTCCCTGCTCTTGTTTCAGACACAAGAGAACTCCAAAACTTGTGCTTCAGAGGGTCCCCCCGCAACAAACATCCCTGGATTTATCGTCGGAGCCCTGCAAGCCTGGGGCTGCCATCAGGATGTAATACAGACCCCTTCTGTTTGCCAGGCTCTGAAAGGCAAATGTTGATTTTTCCCAGAGAGGGATGGGGGTGTATAAAGGGGAAAAGCCGAGAACAAAGAGGCAGCAGCTCACTAGCCAAAGGGCTGCTGACGACAAAGGGCAGAGGTTAAGGGTTCTCCTGAGCCTCGGTGACCCACCAGGATGACCCACCAGGCTGCTTGGCCAAGACATACCAGCATCTGTAGCTAACAGGACACCCAGAGTAAACCCGGCCACCTTGGACTCCTCAGCCTTAGGGAGCAACTCCTCATTAGCAGCTGGAGGAGATAAAGGGCAGCCTTTGGTTTTGAGACCAGTGTCTGACTCTGAAGACACTGCAAAGGGAACAACTCAGCCATGGATTTTACTTGGGTGCAAACATGCAAGTCTAAGTCTCACTCTAGACTCATGACAAAGTGCCCTTTTCCTCCACACGGTATTCAACGTGCTCCACTGCAGCCATCTAATATCTTGATGAAGGAACCAAGGACAGGTAAAGAAGCCGGTGAGGGATGACAGTTGCTAAATCCCATTCCCTCCCTAGCCAAAACCTCAAATACACAGGATCAAAATCCATGAACTGTCTGGCGATCTGACTGGGAACAGGTAATGTTGGAGAAGCATTAAGCTCAAGTAGATGGTGGTCACTTTTCTCTCTGCATCAAACATCCACGCAAAGGTACTTTGGGCTACAGATGCCACCTGGAGCCCTTTCACCCAAGCATCCCTAGCATAGCAGAAGCCTGAACACATACACACACACCCACTTTCCAATCATGTGTTCATGCAATGATGAGTCTGGATCACTTTGGAAGGAGCCCTGCAATCTTCTGATATTACACAGAATTGCCTAGAAGTCAGAAATCTCTAGATCCAAGCTGCAGTTCAGAAACCAGCCCCCTGGGCAGCCCAACACAAGAAATTTAAGTTCAGAATCACAGCTTCCCACTTAGGACACCAAACATCCCCATTCTTTCATTTGTCTTTAACCCCAACTCCAGTTGCATCTTGATCTCTGCTCTTCCAAGGCTAACCTGCCCCAGGAAGATGCTGAGGTGGGCAGCCAGGTAGGACCAGCTCGGCTGCAGGGGCAAAGCCATCTGCAGACAGAGTCAGGAACCACTCTGCTGCTATCACAGCTCTACCATGACCCACTGCACGTAACTTTCCTCCACATACCCTTTTTTCTGCTTGTAAAATGAGGTGTCAAGCACTTCCCTTGCTTATAGGAGCAGAAGGGATATATTACTTAATGTTTTTACATTTGAGCTGTTCTGTAGAGAATGAGTCACACACTATCTATAGATTACTGAGATAATGTCCACTGTCCTTAAACATCAGGGAAGGAGGGAAGTTACAATTTGAGACTATGATGAAGCCCTACACCCATACAATTGAGGGTTTTCTCCTATTAAGTCTACCTCAGGAGTAGCCAAGGCAATCCAGTTTCATAAGCTAGTAACATTCTTTGAATGTTTTTCTTTGTATCTTACAATTATATTTAATAGTGGCTGTAGCAGGGAAATTGGAATAGAAGAGAACTTCAGCCAATTTTTAGGACATATTTGAAGTGCCTGATGTTGCAGATCAGCTTACACTACAGTTTGCAAAAGCACCTTTAAGAGACGTAGTACAACTCCATCTCGAGAGGGCCTAAATGCATCTTAAAAATATCAATGCTGCACTTATAGTTCTCTTTTCCATCTCCAAGTCAGACACCCGCAAAAAGACCAACCACAATCCCAAAATCAGCTACACAGGCTGTTTAGGGCTGTACCCGTGAGTGGTCAGCAATAAACACCGAGATTAAATTTCCTGTGAGTTCCTCTCCTCTCCCCCAAGTCTCTCTCTTACAAAGCATTTCAAGGAGCACTAGCTCTCAGAAGTATCTATTGCCCCAGCCGAGCCTCAGAATATCTCTCTGTCACATCCTGCTCCTGCACACCAGAGAAGTAAGGCACCCAGCACAAAACCCACTAAACTTATTAAAAACCAAGATGTTCAATACATAAACACTAATATTTTATTGGCTTGTTGTTTTAAATCTTTGTAAAGGACAAAATAATTCTAGACCCAGCACCTACCTTGCTGCCAAGCCATGCTCTCCAACAGTCAGCTCTACAGAGGGGCAGCAGGAAAATCAAGAGTAAGTTCATCTAAATAAGGCCCAGCTGTAGGGGGCTACCACCACCACCTGAGAGTAACTCCACAATTACATGCTCTTCTCCCCAGGTACCAAGCAATCCCAGGGTAACTCCTTTCTCTAATGGGTTTCTGCAGCTGCCAGCAAGGGGCAGGTAAAGCACCCAGCACCACCGAACGGCTCAGCCCTGGCAAAAGGCGGAGTGAAATCACTCCTGGCACAGGTGGAAACCATTTCAAAGCACGGAGCACTGCCTGCAGCCTCTAAGGAAGCTTTTCTGTCTTAAAAGAGGGCTCACACAAGGAGACACAAAGCCTATTTTGTAGGTCTGGCTGAAAGGCAGCATTGTACGTGGAACATGGCACGCTCTGGGTAACGGAGCTGGGCAGAGGAGGTCCAGCCCCAATCCAGAACCCCTCCCTCGAGACACTCACCCCAACGGTACAAGTGTTCAGCCTCCGCTATGAAAATCCTCGCAACACAAAAGGCAAGTGCTGCTATTTCTGTAACAAGTACACACACACAGGACTGAGATCTGCTTTGTGCTGGCATGGATTTTCCCTGGAAAGCTCAGCCTGCAACTATTGAGTAACCCAAATCCTCGTGCACCAATCCCAGCACCACCGAGACCTTGCTCTCTGCTAAGCAGCAGCAGGAGAGAGGATTCCCAATGGGGTGAAGCTCACGGACTTGCACTGTAAACCATAAGGAATGACCCACACCACGTGTGACCTGCTACGGTGCACACACAGGCTGCTGCCAGCCAAACCTGAAAGATTTTTTTCTCAGTCTGGAAGCTCAGGTCACTTCTGATGACTCTTAAACCATTGTCAGAGTTTATTAAAAAAGCTGACATTTTGTGAATAGCATCTTTCACAGTCAGAGGATTCCAAGACCTCTTCTCCAGAGGGGATCCATGACACTGCCATGCCCCTCTAGCCCAAACTTGCCCCAACCCTTTGTTTCCCCTGCAGGAACATCGCTCAGGCAGGAACCTCCCCACCCTGTCCAGAGCTGCAGGATCGACAAAGGGCCAAGGGACCATGCTCTGGGGGGTGTCAAAATTCCAGCCTTATCTCCAGAGGCTGAGATCACGGGTAGAAAATGTTTCTGTGTTGTCTCAGCAAGCTTCCTGCTGGCACCCCTCTTCCTCTCCACAAAAGCACCTCTTTGTGAACCGGTTTGGAGTCAGAGAAGAATGTTCTCTGGTACAGACCAAATGTATTTACTGTATTTACCATTTCTGAGACATCAGATATGTAACAGTGCCTGTTCTCAGTGTGACTTTTCCTCAACCAACTGTGTCCTGAGCAGCTCAGGGGAAGCAGCCCCAGCTGCACGGAGGGATGCTGACACTTCCGAAAGCTGCTGGTACACCAAGCAGCCACTTGCTGCAAACTGGTGGCCACATGCATTAGCACCTGTGAAGGAAGGATGCCCAGAGTTTTGGAGATCTCTGGTTATCATTTGACTCTGCTCTCTCACAGATATCTACAAGCCTCAGGACAGCACCTGCCTGAGTGTTTCACATTAAATGTCTGTGTAGGAGCCTCAGACATCCTCCATGACGTGAATCACCTCCATCCTGAGATGGAGGTGGAAGATAGTGTGATTAATCTGACAGCCCTTAACCGGAGAGAGGCTGCGGGGACCAGCTCTGTTTCAGACAGCTGCTTTTAGATAGCCCAACTTAGGCAAAATTAAATTCCACCTTGTTTTTATCCGGGCCTCAGTCCTCTGTAATACAGGATCTCATCTCTCTCTGAGCTTGAAGATCAATGTCTGAAAGACTGAAGACGCTTACAGCAATAGGAAGCACTTTTGTTATCTGCACAGTTATTAGACAAGGAGCAGGAGTCAGAATATCCAATTACATCCCATCCTGGCCCCACAAACCAAATGAAGCAGCTTGTTTCTCTGCAGCTTGGTTTCCTCAGCAATAAAGTGGACATAAGCATATGTCTTTCACGGAGAATTTCCCCACGGACACTTGGGAGCACAGGAGAAAAGGTGATGTATATTCACAAAGCACAGCCCCTGGAGAAGCCCCTCTGCAGGGCTCTGCCCTGGTGATACCAGCACAGAGCAAACCCACTGCCAGGTAGCACCATGCTCCAGGAGAAGGTGAGAAACAGCCACATCCCTCTCTGGAGGGACACTCATGCCATAAGTTTCCTGTGCATAAACAAAACATTGACTCCAGCCACTGGGCATCTGTCACCACCAGTTTATTCCATAAGAAAGTGAAATTGAAAAAAAAAAAAGAAAACACGCAGCTGAAACAGTGTTTAATCTTTCAAAGATTATGGTTACATGATTTGAAAAGCAGAGGAAGCCGTTAAGCCCCCCAGTGCAGAAGTGTCTACTTGGTTTATAGTTTTATTTTGCCTGTAATCCATAGGCAACAGGGCTTGGATGCTTCCAGGATGTTCCGAGGGACTATGCCAAGGACTTTTTAATCCAAAACCTGATCTCCCATCTGTCTTTTGACCCAAGGATACATCATTCAATAACTATCAGAACTGGGAAACAGAAAGGTTATAAAAGATGAAGATGATCCCAAGTGGGGATGAAATGCCAGTATGTTTGAGAATATTAGAATTTAAATTAATCTTGGTACACTGGAAGCAGGCAACAAACAGAAAACCCAAAGAGAATGTGATTCAGCAAGGACCAGTGCAAAGGCCTAATCTATACCGAGTCCCTCAAGTCAGTGGTTGCAGGAGGTTCCTACAAAAGATTCATACCCTACCTGGGCTGAATCTCCAGATTTTATCATCAACAACGACAGAAATAGCTTAGGGTGCCAAGTACTCCAGGCAGGTGCTTGCAGGAAGGTGGGATGGAGATGACCAAAAATTGAGGTGTAGAAGGCAGATTGTCAGAGCCCTGTAACTGAGATGGTTGACAGCATCCAGGCTCAGCCCCAGGAGGAGAAGTTCATCTTGTAGAACACCAGTATTAGACCGTTTCCTTTGCAAACTTCTAACACTGGATCCTCAATGGGAAAAGCCAGCAGGTGCCAGGCAGAGCAGCTCCACTTCAAGTGTCTGTTTGCACTAACCCAGCTTGTCTATCTGGGGTCCCTCCTGTGTAAGAAGCCAGGACAGATCACCTACACGAAGAAAAGCTGACCATGCATGGCCACCCTTGCAGCAAGCAGACTGCTCCCATCTGATCTGCACAGCTGACTCCGTCCCTGCAGCCCTACGAGTCTAATGGAAACCCCCAGAGATCCTCCACTCCAGAGGGCTAACAGGAGCTCCTCCAGGCTGTGTTAATAAGCCATGATTTTGCCTTGAAACTGTGAGTACCTTGGAATAGGACAAGGTGCTGCTTGCCACCTGCTCCAGCTCCACGTGACAGCCAGGTATTTGCTTAGAGAGAAACACAAACAAACCCACCCTGGCAAACTTCATACTCTCTTAGAAATTCAAACATGGTCATCTCCAGATGGAAAGCAGAAGAGCATGGAACAGTTCCGGGTAAGGCAGCTGCCCTGGTAGCCCACAGTCAGTGCAGAGGAGGTGCTGAGGAGGAAACATGCTCAGTTCAGCAGTGGAATCAGTTCCTTCGTGGCATCTCTGCTCCCTCTCCAAGCCCAGCAGCACTGTGCGCTGTGCTCTGGGTCTGCATTGTCCTCTTCTGCCCTTCCAGGCCCAGCCCTTGCTCCTGCCTCACCATGTTCCTGTTCTGGTCTTCCCCCATCAATCTCCACCACCAGTGCATGCAGTCTGCCAGCACAGCTTCTGTTTTCCCATCCGCTGACCCACACTCCTGCATACACCTGCCCTGTGGGAAACACTTCTTACCCCTGCTATGCCTCTCAGAAGCAGTCTGTCCATCAGATGGAGGGGCTTTGGACACAGAAGTATCTCCACAGGCTAGGAATGAGGCCACCATTTAGTTTTGCCCAGGACTGAGGTCAGGTTTTCCTCCTGGCTGACCAGGAGCTGTGTGACTATGCCCTGGTCTGACCTTCCAGCTCCTTGCTTCCTGGTGTCCGGAGCCGCTAACTGTTCTCCTGTGTTACAAACCTTGCCAACAGCAGCCCACAAACTGTCCACCAAGGAACAGGAGCAGTCTATAAAAGGGTCTAACACAGACACCTGCAATAATAAGCACCCAGCACATTGACATAAGAGACTATTCTGGCTTATATCCATTCCCAGGGGCTCCCATACTTACATTCACGCCCCAAAGCACATCAAAGGCTCAGTAAGATCTGAACATTAATCCAGACACATGTTGTGAGACAACTTTTTACTATTCCCTCTCTACCACAGCTCAAGCACAGGGCTCTTACTTTTCCCAGGATGCCTGAAAACTTAGCAAAGCCAAACAGAAAAAGCCAACCAAAACCCCTTCAGCCGCAGACATCCTCCTCCCCTTTTCCCACCACATACAAACTGTCCGAAAAGCCTGACATGTATTTCAAAACATCGATGCCTGATGCCAATTTCCTAGAGAGCAGCTGGTCCATGGAGGAGCAAATGGAGCAGAGCAGTGGAAGCCTGTTTGAAATCTCTGCAGATGGATCAAACTCAAGGGCTGAGCTCATCCTTCCCAACATTAACTGCAGAAATCAGCTGTCAGATTATTTCACATCACTGTTGGGACGTTTATCTGACAAAATCCCACTCCGAGAAATAAATCACAACTTTGTGCTGCAGCTGCCAAGCAGGATGGGAGAGACCACCCAAGCCATGACATCCCCCAACAGCCCCACAGCACCGACAGCCTTTCCATGCTCAGATGTGGGACTCGCCAACTGAAGCATCTCACTTGTCAGTACAGCAATTTGGGAAAGCGTTTACAGATGCAGATTTAGTTGAGTGGCAATTAACGTCGAAGGGCAATTAGCTACAGTAATGTTAGTCCTTCAGGCTGCATAAGTCTGTTGAGTTCAGTTCTGAGAGTCATAACCTAGCTACTAAAACAAATATTAAAAAAAAAAAAGAAAAAAGAGGCGTTAGAAATTAAATGGTAGGATGGGGTGAGTTTGGTACAGCTTGGACAAAACTCAAACTCACATTTCTCAGTATTATGCCCAAATTGATAAAACATGCTCTCAAACACACGAAGGCAGGACACCAAAGGGGAAAAAAAAACGCCTTCATGCAGCAGGCAGGGCTACAAGGCTACAAGACCACATAATAAAGGTCTAATTTTAAGGATTTCCTGGTGCTTCTAGCAATTGACCTTAGATAAAAGCAATACAGGACACGTGACTCCTTTTATCACTAGAACACTGGAAATCGGCAAGGTCAGACACCTTCCCCAGAGCAAACCAGAGGACAAGGAGGATTACAGCATTTCAGGATTGGAACAGCAACAACATCAACTTTCAGTGCTCCAAATTAAATTCTACGCAGGCAATGAGTTCTGTTTCATCCTCATTCCTACTGATTTAAATATATATATTACTTTTCATTTAAAAAAAGAAATTAATTGAAAGTCACACTGGATGGAAGATGGGAACTGAGCATTAGAAGAGGAAAGCAGCCATAGAGTGCCAGTGGCTGACACCTTCTGTCACAGAGCTGGGCAGGCTGGGAGCTCCTCACCAGCCGACCAGGTGGACAATGCTTCTGCAGCCCAGAGCTGGGCCCTTCCTGCAGGCAAACCAAAGCCTCCAGCCTCCTTAACTCACAGCTTTTCACCTTAAACTCACTCGAGCAAACCCCTGCCACCTCCCATGGTCTATCATGTGCAAGTCCTTTGTCCTGACTTGTAACGCGCCAAGATCTGTTATTCTTCTCAGCAACTTTTATTTGTACGTGTCCAGACACTTACAACTCAGCCACTGAGTCATTCGACAGCAGCTCTCGGCAGCAATTTTCGAGGGCATCTTGTCCTCGTTTCCTTTGTTTATTCTGTCCATTATATAAAGCGATAGGCAATCCCTATTTCCCTTGGTAATCATCAAAAACAAAGCAGACTTGCACCCAGAGGCTGCTCTTGAAGATCAGGACTCCAACCTGCTCCCCAAGTACGTGCGCTCCCTGGCACCACCGCCACAGCCTGCAAAGGGACATGACTTTGGACAAACTGGGGGAACAAATTAGCATCAGGGACCCTCTGTGTCCCCAGCAGCTGCTTTGGGTTCAGCCCCACAAGTCTTTGGAGGGTGCTACTGGGTGCTGGGCTCTTACCAAAGGGGGCTGGTTCCTCTGCAGATCGTCCCTTGGCAAGTGCTCCCACCCTCTGGGAAACAGAGCCACTGTTCCCTCAGTCCCCAGAATAGCCATACTCCCACACCAGGAAATTATGGACTTTCTTGAGCCTTACCGTGACCTTTTTCGTTTCCATTATGCCTTTAGCTGTCTCCTCCCCCTACACTCCTTCTCTAAACAAATCTCAGAGCCATACAAAGTGCTTCCTGTAAATAATACTCATCTGGCATGGGCAAAGGGAAAAAGAAAAAGAAAAAGCTCCTTCCCCTGCTAGTTCTAGCTTGCAATCATCGCCCAAGTTTAACTTCCATCTGCTTGACCTGGGAGCGTAGAAGGCAGCGTGGCATTTGAGGGGAACTGAGGGGACAGTTACAGGCTCCGGGCATCAGATTCAAACCTGCCCTCACCAAAATTAAGAAGTTCACATCATGTAGTGCAATGATCAATGTTAAAGCTTGAGCAAGAACTTCACAATAAGCCCCTTTCTGCCCAGCACAGCCAGCTATTTTAACAAATATACCAGCACTGGACAAAAAATTTCCTTTCCCATCTTCCCACTGCCATCCCACAGAGTTACCCACCTCTGCTCTAGAGATGCCAGAATCCCACTGAGCTCTGTAAGAGGCTGTTTTGCACACAGGACAGTGGGAGCTGCCTTACAAGCACAAAGCTGGGACTCCCTTTCGGGCTTCTGCAGCAATAGATGGGGTGCCCCCTTTCACAGCAGCTGCAGGAAAAGCCTTTGCAAACCTGCACTATCTGTGTAACCCGAGTTTCACAGAAGGAAGCAGCTCCCCAGGCAGCAGCGAACCCCCCTTTTAAACACAAACCCTTTAAAGGGTGATTTGAGCTGTCCTTGACACTGGGAAGTCATTGCAGGCCAGTGTGGGAATAGGCTGACTCACCAGTGCCTGTGCCGGCTCTCTCCCACCACACCGCTGCTTGCGGCATGCGATTCCCGCAGGGAACGAGGGATGAAGCACGGCTGCTCTTCCTGAGAACACCAGCACCGGGCAGGAAAGGAAACTCCCTGGTATGGTGTTAAACACACTGTCATGGCCAGTTAGCGTCACCCCTGGGGACAGGTGGATCCCACCCTCTCCTGCATAGCACCAGGGAGCTTTCAAAAAAAAACAACAAGTAGAGACTTCATATATCTGACAGATTAAATCTTCACAAATCACTGCAATATGAAGACCTCTCCTCTTCCTCTCATCGCCCTGGATTTTGATCCCACCTTATGCTGCAAAACCCAAGAGAACCCTTGTCTAAGAGGGGACAGGTTAGCCTCACACAAAAAGCCCCCCTCGCTATCTGGTAACCAGCAGCACTGGTTTTGGGAGGGATTTCCCTGCGAGCAGTGAGCAGGGAGTTATTCTCTGCAGCAACATCTCCCCATTCCACGTGGCACCACTTCTCCTTGCACACCCCAGGTGGGCATAGGAAGACGATGGGTGTTTTGGGGAAGTAGTTAATCACTCTGTTGGGCCCCACACGGCTTTTTGTTATTTTCTGCATATGTCTGCGTGTTGCGGTTTCTTTTTTGGCTGTCTCCACAGGCTGGAATCCCTTGCTTCTCCAAACTATTTCCTAACAGATGTTGGGATGTTTTGCTACCTGAAGAAAAGCTCTCCCACTGCCTGCACACGCCAGCCAAATCTAGCAATGGCAGAGCACCCAACCAAACCCATCACGCTGATCCTGCCACCCCAGCACAGCGTGGTGCTGCTATAGATCGTTTTCGTAACAGGATTACCTCAATCATCACGAACCATCAGAAACACGTGACAGCAGAGTACACTGACATTTATGGCAATATATTCTGTCAGCACGCAAGTAAAATATAACAATCATGCTTTTTGATTGAACATCCCATGGTCCCACCTTAATTTTTGCAGCAAGGAAGGGCAGAGATGAGTGTGCCAGGACTGATGCCAGCTGCCATCAACAACTCCTGAGAGCTGCTAAGCCCCAGAAACACACTGCAAGGCCCTGGAGGCAGCTGAGAACGGTCTGCCCGAGGATCAAGGTGCCTTTGTCCAACAGAGACTCCAACGATTTGTAGCACTCTGGGAAAATTACAGGCTTTACCACCACAAAAGAGGGCAGGCACATTAGAAAAGTACTCATTTTCTAGAGTATACGCCTTTTTCATTTTAAAACTAATCAAAAGAATTGTTAAAGGTGTTTAGCCATTAACCACACAGTACAGACCTGGGCAATGCTGCCTCTCGGACACAGCATTGCCTTTTGAGCATGGTCTTCAACACAGCCCTGCTCACATGGCCTTTGCCTCTGCCACCCTTCATACACCAGTCTTTGAGAAATTCAGAGGTGTGGGGAGGGAAGGACATACATATTTTTACCCTGCATCCCCCACAGCACTCAGGGCAGCAGCTAAACCCTTCCTTGCAACGGAGACACCACAGACCTGCTCCACCGCATCAGGCACGGACAGGGCTGTTTCACACAGAGATGGCAGGTGGAGCTGGACCAACAGGGGACTTCAGCTGAGCTGGTGGGAGGCATCACTTGCACTGAGTTCAGGTTTTGAGCAATAGGTTTGAACGGCGACGGAGGATCCAGCTTCTTGTGGTTGATTGCAAATCCTCGGTGCAATCATTTATATTTTTTTTTAATGATATTTTGTTGGCCCAGCAATGCAGGTTTGGGGGGTCTCTGAGTTCGAGCTAAAAAGCCAGCTCTTTTGTTTTTATGTATTTCAAAACAAACTATTTCAAACTTCTGTTCAAAATGACAATCTAAAATTAAATGAATGTTTTTGTTGGATCCAGGCAATATTTTTTCCCTTGATACTGCAGTTTATCCAGTGAACTAAAAAAAATAATAAAATAATAGTTCGAACAACGCTGTTCATTTTTCCATGGCTTAGACAAACACAATGCCAGCGAGCTGACAGGAGATGGGTCTGGTTCAGGGGAGAACAATGGGGCTCTGCAAACACCGGGTCATCTCTGCCCCACCCAGCAACTCTTATGACAGTGAGGTTAAATGCCATTGAGGGAATCGCACTGGGCCTCTCTCCCGCAGTATCAGCCTGAAAAAGATTCATTCTCAGTTTTTCTAGCCTATCTCAGAAGACTGGGGGCAGCCAAAGATGCATCGAGGCCCCCAAAACAGGCACTGCCTGTCAAGCCACAGCCCTTGGGGCTTGTTTAGGCGGTACCAAGTTTGTCCAAAGTTTCTTCATAGAGCTTTAACAAACTCCTTCATACGCTGCCGGACGAGCGCTTGCTGCGGCGCATGTCCCTGTGCTATCACAGCCACGCATCCCCGGTTCCCACTCACCCCCACCAAGAGCTCACTTGCTTTTCTTCACTGGTTGCAGGTAGCACAAACGGGGAGCCCTTTGGGTACAAACCCAACTTGCCCCCCTCCTACCACCTCTAACTGCAGCTGTCTTGGATGGGAGCCGTGGGTGCTCAGCATCTGCAGGAGGTCGTGTGGCATCGGCGCCAAGGAAACAGGATGGGCCTGGGGCAGGAGGGGATCCTGAGACACTATAAACCAACCCAGCAGAGGACAGAGCTGTTTCTCCAAAGCTTCCCAGTCTAGATAATGCCAACAACTCCAATGTGACTTATATTCTATTGCCCGTGTTTTATAGGGAATCATTTTGTAAGTTATGATGTGGCAAAAAACCTGTTCCCAAATCCTAATGTGAGGATCAGATCACAGTTCTCTGTTGCTCCTGCATTTGTTCCTACAGCCTGAGCTCCTATGTGAGGACTTATTTCTCCCTACATGCCTAAGCAATAAATTAGGAGTCCACAGTTTAGGTAAGGGTGGCTCACACATAGCCACTCTGGATAGAGTTCTGGAGGTACTGTAATTAGGGCAATTCTTATTTCAGTGCTGCCAACATCTTACATAAACCTGAAATTGCAAACAGTCCTTGGCCAAAACAGTTTGCACCATCCTTTAAAATACCTATAAGTCATCATGTCATCTATCACAAATCCTGTCTATTGCTGCATTGGCGATTCAATTATGCTTGAGTAATGGAAAATAAGAATCAAAAAATCCTTAAAAAAATAGTATTCCAGGACAAGTAAAACATCTCAGAAAAAGCCTCTCCTTTCCTTAAGCATCTGAAATAATAGACATCCCTAAAGCAAACATATAAGAGCTGACTTCAAGAGCAGTTATTGCTCATTTTTAACTTGCCACGTAAAATCCCCTTTTCACCCTCTCCCCTCCTCCTACAGCTGCTGCCGGGAAGTTCCAGGAAAAAAGCGCTACCAGGCTGAGCCGCCCCCGGCTACGGCACAAAGGTCTGAGCCTCTCTCTGCTGGTAAGAGGTAAAGCATCCAAAAGCAAACTCTATCCCAACCACACCTACATGGCATGCGCTCAAAAGTCATAGCAGATGGGTAATGATTTCCCCTGAAGTGCTTTAGAAAAGGTAAATTTAGCCCGGGGTGGGGAGCAGCCTGCTAACAGGAGAGAAACTACAGCAGAGCTGCTGTGTTCGCAGAAGAAGATGGAGCTGGAGCTTCAGCCTTGTGAAGTCAAGTGAGATCCTCCAGCTGGGTCCAGGGGGACCCAGTCCACAGAACAGATCCAGAATATACTGGAGAGGAGCAAACGAGGCCAGCGAGGGATGCTCCCTAACCTCAAAATGTGCTTAGAAGATGCTTATTGTTTCCTTTTGTCATCATTTTTGGGAGATTCCCAGCCAGGCACTGTGTTTCCAGCTTGTCAGGGGTTGTCCGCAACATGCTTGGGAAGCAGAGTCTTTGCAGCTGAGAAGTCACTTTGTCACCTCACCAGTTTCTCTGGCAATAGAGAGCTCAGAGGCTCTGCAGCACTCTGTACATCTTACTCATCTCTTGGAGAAGGAATCTAGATTCCCAGTGAAATTCCCCAAAGGAAGTCCCCATTGCTGTTCCCCTGATTTGTAAAACCACCAGGATTTATGGGACAAGGAGGGCTGGCTCTGTCCCGCGCAGAAGTGGCAGCTCTCCAAAAGGCGGTGGGTGATTCATCGAGTGCCTTTTTGCCCGATGAATCAGCGAGAGACGAGGCCCCAGCACTGCCCGGCCAGGAGCTACAACATTGAAAACGGAGCCTTTGCAGCAAACCAGAGCTGCTCAGAAGAGCTGCCTGGGCTTTTTGCAAGCTTGGTGGTGGTCATAGCACAATTATCCTGTTGCTTCAATGTAGTGTAATGGTTAGTGTAGCTCTTGTTTTCATTTTCCTTAAACAAGGCTGAGAGAGCTGGGGCTCTTTAGCCTGGAGAAGAGAAGGCTGAGGGGAGACCTTATTAATGCTGACAAGTGTCTAAAGGGTGGGTTGAAGGAGGATGGAGCCGGACTCTTTTCAGTGGTTCCAAGTGACAGGACGAGGGGCAACGGGCACAAGCTGGAACATAGAAAGTTCCATTCAAATATGAGGAAAAACTTCTTTACAGTGAGAGTGACAGAGCCCTGGAAGAGGCTGCCCAGGGAGGTTGAGGAGTCCCCTTCTCTGGAGATCTTCAAGCCCAGCCTGGATGCCGTCCTGAGTAACGTGTTCTGTGCAATCCTGCTTTAGCAGGGGAGTTGGACTACGTGATCTCTAGAGGTCCCTTCTAGCTCTGACAGTTCCGTCATTCCATGAAATAACTGCCCTGTACCAAGGGAAATCTCAAGGCAAACAGTGTTTCCAAAATACAACTACAGTCTTTTTGAATTAAAGGAACTGACCAGATATCAACCAAGCCTCAGTCACAACACCAAGGGAAGGTGGGCTGCGACACCGACCAGACATCAGTCACGTCAGGGGCTTTGCAGTGTCACGGCTTCACTCCCTCACAATCAACCCAAAGCAAGCAAAGCAATTAAGGACCACTTGGACTCATCTGCAAGAAGACATAATATCAGGTCACTCAACACTGACAGCTTTTTTCTTATGACAGCCCATTATCTCCGGACCTCTTCTCGCCCCGCTCCTGTCTGCTCTGGGGCTGCTTTAGCACATCTGCACCTCAGGAGGCTTGTACAAATAACAGGTTTCCCTATGCGCAGTGCACAACCATTAATACCCAGTTTAATCCATTACAACATGCTTAGACTTTCTCAGGTTCCCGGCATACAAGCCCTAATAAAACTTCCCCGTCAGTCCATTTAGTCCATTAGTCCAACACTAATGAGAGAAGAGAAATGTGTAAGATAGAAACGTTAGTAATTAATTTTAACAATAAACAGGCAGCGGCATCACACGGGATTTTCCAAGCGAAACCAAACCCCCAGCTCCTGTGGCTTCTGAGCCCAGGCAGAGCCCAGGTGGCCGTGACGTGGCTGGAGTGACTCGCAGCATGGCAGCTGCCCCAAACACCCCTGCCGTGTGGCCAGACCTGTGACTCAGGACTTTAAGAGGTGGCCAGCACGGTGACACTGCATCCCTGCAGCAGCCAGGGTGAAGCTGGGCAGAACTGGGCTTACAGAGCAGGGGGGCACAGGCCAGTATCTGGAGCCAGCAGAAATCAGCCGCAGAGCACCTGGAGGAGCTGCCAGAGGCACCCGAGCTTTACAGGGTGAGCAGTGGACCTTTTGTAGGAGATGTGTCCGCTCTACCATGTGCCAGTCACTTCTCGGGACCTCTGGCAGGATTTCACAGGAGGCTCAGAGAAATTCTATCAGTCATGGTCGCTTGCTCCCGCATTAGCTGGGAAGAAAGGAGCCAGTGAGAACAGCGGGCACAGAGCCCTCACCCTGCAGGGCATGACCAGGAAAGCCGGTGTGGGGAGCAGGGAGAAGAGAGTCCTGCAGCATTAGGGGATCCCAGGTCTTCCACCCCCAATTTGGAAACCCCTCTGGCCCCGAAGGCAGCCAGTGTCACAAACAATGCCACCATCCTCTTTTAAATGTAAGCGTCTGCTCAGCACTGGAGCTCACCCTGGGCTGGCACAGGTGCCTCTTGAATAACAAGCTCTGTGCCACCAACACCAAGTTTTGCCTGGAACAAGCTGCTCCCTGGATTTGTTTTGCTTTTTAAGCCTTTTCCACTGATCAGAGTTTATTTATACATAGTAAAGCAGCCACTCTGCTACAGAGCAGCTTGGAGGGAGAAGGGCTTGTACAAGTTGTACTTTGAGGTTTGTTTTTAAACGTTGGTTTTTTTTTTTCCCTTTTCCCGGTATGGACAGAAAGGGGGAGAGGCGAGAGCTCACCTGAATATGAAGATTTCTTCATGCCGTCACTTGGAGCTGAGACATGAGCGGGAGCGGGGCTGGCGAGGCGTCGGGTCCCTGGGGTGCCGTGCCGCGGGTGTGATCCTTTTGTTGGCGCAGGCAGGGACGGGGAGGGGACGCACGCTCCGCCACCGCATCCACGCGTGCCGCTCCAGCCGAGGGGCAGCCCAGCGCTCCCATTAATTAGCACACACCTTTCCTAATCTCACACACAGTTATGGGCTGTTCCAACTCTCCTGGCGCTGGCAGGGGTAGAGCAGGGCTCAGCCTCCCCGCCGGCTGCGCATTACCCGCTGGGAAAACAAATGCTTCCCGGTGATTACTCCTACCAACTCCCAGACCTGGAAATCCTGGTGTATTTAGCCAGTGCAGCAAAGGGAAGGGAGGGAATTTCGTGCCTCCAGCCCGGTGCACCCCACAGCTTTGATTCGGCTGTTCGCTGCTGGAGTGGCTCAGGTCAGCCCCGCTCTAAAAATCAGGCAGTTTCTGGTTCAAAGTGCATTATTGGCCCATCGGCAGCCCAGGGAGTAAACACCTCTTGCCTCTCAAACCCCCAAGCAAAGGACTCATTCAAAGCTGTAAGCTGAGCAAAATGCAGGTGCAGGTTTACAACACAGGGAGAGCTCCATGCAAGTGGCTACTCACTGCTTGGGGGGGATGCAGAGAGCCACCTACCCCATAACCAGCTCCCCAAAGCACTGGGATCTGGCATCTGCCCCAAGTTACTGGGGAGGAAGAGGTTCCATTCGCTGTTCCTTATGTCCCTCAGCACATGAGTCTGTCGGGAGAGCAAATATGCTCCTGATCTCTCCCTCGTGAAATGCACATCGGACAATGAGTTACGCAAATGCAATAAGCTGGGGGCATTATGAACACAGACAGGAAGAAAGAGCAAATTGAGATTGGCTATGAGTAAAGGCACAGTGGTGCAGGAGCCTGAGGTGCTGGAGGAAGGACCGGGCTGATGGCTGGGAAGATTTCCACAGCCTGCTCGGGTGAGTCACCCACCCACAGCAGAAGTCCTGTCCACATGAGAAACTTCCACCAGCTCAAAGGCATGATTTCAGCAGGAAGGGCTTTCTGTTTGTTTTTAGACTTTTCCACAGTAGGAAAAAAACCCCTTCTGCCTCCCAGCCCTAACCCTGGCATTACACAGGGACAGAGGAAGAGAGTAGATGAGCTGGATTAAGATGATATGGTCCCATCTGTATTTGTTACCATTTCTCAGCCGTAGATTATCGCTTCTGTAACAGATATTTTAAAAAGGATTGTCTGAGCCTCTCAGGCATTCAGTGCAAAAATTTGAAGAGCTAGCTGAAAGCGCTGGGGGATTCAGTGCTAAGCAGACAGACTTTGCACTGAAACAGCTCAGGAGCGCTCACCCGTTCCTGGGTTCACAGCAGCAACAGCTCTACCCACTGCTGCAGGACCACATTGTGTTACTGGTACCCGGCGGTCTCCGGCAGAAAGATGTTAGCAAAAAATGCTGTCATCAAGAAAACTTGTGAACCACCAAAGCTTTGTTGCTTAAGCAAACACACATCTAAGCCCACAGTAACAATATATTACTCTTTCCACAGGTGCTTTTGAAATCATTACTCACAATTTACGGAGAAGAAACAATGGCACAATGACTTGCCCCACCTCGTACACCATGTAAGGGCAAAGTCAGGAGCAGAGCCCACTCCTGAACGCTAATCCTCCCGCTCTGCTCTTGCCTGCATCTCTGATGGGCACGACTACTTTTAATACTCCATACTCACAGGGATACACTTCACAGAAGATCAAAAGGCAACTTTTCCCCTCCTCTCGCATATGGGTATATGTGCATGTGTGCCTGATTAAGTGTGTGATTACATGTGCACATGTGTGCAATTAAGTGTATGGTTCCACATATGTGCGTGATTATGTGTGCAACGTGTGCCTGCGCTGTTGCGGGGCTGCTGGTGAGCAGCGTTTTCGGAGCCGTGGCCGGGGCACAGCCATCTGATCAGCTTGACTGCACAAATACAAACAGCAAATTGTGGAGCAGGCTTTCTACCGCAGGGCCAAACAAACACGATGAGACAGAAAATGGCTGAAGGGATTTTTATTTTTTTTTTCCCCCTGAAATACTGTCTGACAAAGAATCCTTTTCTTTGGCTGCCCGGCCTCAGAATTACCAGGAGAATCAGTCGCTTGGCTCAGAAGAGCAGGTTAATGTTTAATGCAATGCAGAGCCCACAGGCTTCAAATAGGTAAGTCATTTATAGCTTGCCTTTTTTTTTTTTTTCTTTCCTTCTTTCGTAAGATTAGTGAGGGAATTTATTGTTCCTGAAAGTGAGGGATTCAGACTGCTGGCTCAGCCCGGCCGCAGCACAGGCAGGCACGGTGCGAGCCTCACACGTCCAGCCCTGCCAGAACAGCTCAGACCTGACCTGACGTACGCACCCGTCCCACGCCAGCCCTGGACATCCCACCTTGGCTCTCCAACGCCAGCACAGTGCTGGCAAAGTGCAGAGCTGCTCTCTTTTTCTGAGAGGCCATATCAATCTCACTTGTCTCCATCTCCTGATGCCCAACTCCGAGCACACAGCAGTGATCTTTTATGGGGTGAAGCATGGGCAGGCTTTGCTGAGCCCAGTGGTGCCTGCGCCCACCAAGGCTGCAGATGCTGCACCCCCTGCAGTAGCTGCTGAGCCTGACCCAGCTGTGGTTCCCTCAGCCCTGGTTCTTCGTGGCTTAGCCTACAACACATACTTGGCAGTTTCATGGCAGGCACAAAAGGCATTTTCTGCAAGCGGTATGTGCTGTCTCTCCCCCAGCAGCATCCTCCAGGCAAGCACGTTCCCCAGCATGTGGGGGTCCTGCACTGAGATACAGAATCTCCCAAACTAAACATAATACAGCGATGGGAGGAGTGAGAGACGAGCACCGCCAGCTCCGTACGGTGGGCTGGGGCAGGGAGCCAGAGGCCCAGGAGAGGATCAAGCTGAGGGAGAGACAGGGGGGAGGCAACAGCACCAAGTGGGGCACACTGCAGTGAGGAGGGAAGCACAGAAATAAGGAAAGGATGAGTCTCCAGGGAAAACAACCCGACAGTCTCATGGACAAGCATGAAGCTAGACATTAGGGTACGCCAAGCTGCGCAATTGCATCTCTCCAACTGACTCATTCAACCTCTCAGACCCAGTTCCTTGTCTTGCAAAAGGAGAGGAAGGTTGAGTTTTCCCAGGGAGAGGTGTGGGGAGGTTGTATGTTACTCAGTGGTGCCCTGGGGCTCAAAGACATTGCCTGGTAGGCAAAAATTGCTGTTATAGCAGAGAGTGGAGCTCCCTGGGTGACCAGCAACAAGGATAAGTGGGAATTTATTCTGCAAAGCCCTGCCAGCAAGCAGCAAAGCAGGCCTGGGCCTCCTCTTTGGGGGACAGTATCTCTGACTGATTTAGAGGTAGAAACTCAGGTGTCAGGACTATAAACCACCACTTCTCCCTCTCCAGCGCAGTTTGTTTTACATAAGATCCTCCACGCTCCTTTTCCCTGATCAACTGCTCTTTTGTGGCTGTGAAGCTGGAGAGAGGATGCAAAGTCTTCCACCCTGCCCTGCACCAGAAACCCATTGTGCCCAGGGTGGGGAGGCAGCTACTGAACCAAGAACAAGGTGAGCAACGTCACTGCACCCCAGCCAGAGAGATCACTGCAAAAAATTAGCTGGGAGAGCCCCTGGATTCAAGGGAAAGGAAGTAAGAAGGGAAGGAGACCACACAGAACATGAGACCTTGTGACTTTTGGCCAAGAAAGGGGTGCCCTCACTGCCCAGAGCCTGTGATCGCCCTGGCAGGCACGAAGGGTGGCTTTTGATGCTGCTGCACGTGCAGCAGGACCTGACTCACCCTGCGTACTTTGATAAATCCAACAACTTGGAAGCACTAAGTCAGCAGGAAAGGGCCAGGCATTTCCATCACCCCACCGAAGAGCCCCGTGGTGATGGGCTGGCTGCCGGCAGCCCAGCTCAAAGCAAAGTCCAGCCCCTGCTCTGTGCTCTTTGCAGTGCACAGTTCCCATTACTGGTGCCCAGGACGACAAGGTGTTTGTAAGAAAGGACAAGAGTCAGTCCTGCAAGTGCTGGACACTTGCAGGATCTTACCTCCTTTCTGCCCCCCATGAGGAAATTAAGATATTATGGCACCTCTGGTTGCTCTCCCTTTCCCCTGCAGCCCTAACAGAGCGCTCACTCACACAATGTGCTGCTTGTGCCACAGTCAGTTAATCCTCACAATGCCCTGGTTACTGAAAGTTCATCGTTATGCTCATTTAGTTACAAAAAAAAAAGAAGGAAAAACAGATTTTTATTTTTAAGAGAGGGGTGCCCAAGCTGGGATTAAAACACAGGGCTGTCTAACTTGTTACTGCCTAACTTTACAGCTGCAGGAATATTGAGTCTGCCAGCTCTGAGCTCAGTGGAGTCTGTCATATAAAAACATACCTGCCCAGATCTTGGAGCACAAGATAGAAATCAGTTTGATGATCAAAGTTTCTGATAGCGTTCCTGGATAATACAGGCTTTGCAAAGAACAGCATGCACAGGTCTGGAGGACTGATCAGCAGTGACCTGGAACTGCTTCCCCCAGCACTTGGGGATAATTCAGCAGAATTCACATCCAAGGAGCCTCCAAGCCCTCACTTCAGAAGTAGTCACGTATAAATCCCACAGCCGCTCTGATGGAGCAGCCTGGTTCTCAGGCTCGCAATGAGGAAATAAGGGGTAGGTTTATGAAATCCTTTTGGGGTGACCTGTTATTTATGAACAAAACCACTGAATCACAGAGACGGAGGAGTGAAATGTGCATAAGAGGAGCTCAGCTCCACATGGATGGCAAATCTCCTACTTGAAATTACGGCTGAGGTCTCAGTTAAATTCATGAAACTGAACAAGTGACCAAGGCCCCTTTACCTGTCCCCACTGTCACCGGGGATAGGGTGCTCACTGACGAGTCTCTGCGTACCCAAATGCATGTGTGAACCTGCTTGCCAAACCCAAGAAGACTAAATGCAAAGAACAGCAAGAGCATAAGCTGTCACAACAGCTAAGATTTGCCATACTCCGGTCCTGAGCCACGTTCTTCTTGCCAGTGGCCAGAATTTAATGCAGCTCTCCCCTCCCCTGCTCCACAGTAGGCCAACACAGATGTTCAGCCTCTCAGCATCAATTCACAATGCTCAGATACAGGAGGCAAGGCAGCTGTGTTGATCTAAAGCCTCACATACTAGCCCTCTGCTTTTTCCAGGGACTGATGCACTTGGTGAGGACACAGCACAGCCAGCAACAGCCAGACTCTCTCTGTGGTCTTAAGTGCATATGGTTAAGAGGTAAATAATTTAGCAGCACGTTTCCTAACTCCTTTCTCTGTGATTCTATCTGACAATGAAGTATCAAAGACCCACAGAATTGCAGTATCATATATATGGTCTGAGGGTCATGATGTTCTCTTCTTTGGGCTGATGGTTATGGTGAGGAAGCTAATAACTTAATGAAGCAATTACTCATATCAAATCAGCAGGTTTTGTTCTCTTCTTCTGCCTTAATTATGAGGAACCAGGAAGAATGTCCAATTACTCAAAGCAGAATTTCATTACCAGACAAGATAACATCTGCTCAACCACAAGGTATATCAGATGGCTATTTTCATGGAACAGCCTCTCCCATGCTTAGGAAAGGGAATACTTCAACCTGAAATTAAAGTTGAAGAGTATGTGTTAATGGACAATAAAATAAAAATTAAAGGCGGTAATCAATGCCCATTCAATAGAAGGAAAATCCCTGAATGTAAGGGAAGTCTGAATGAAAGGTCACAAGTGTTTTGCATTTTGAATAGCCCCAGTCTCTGAAAACAAAACCCTTCAAGGTGCTTCATAAGCTGACCCACATGAATACTCCCTTCCTTAAGGATATTGTAAAATCCTTGGGCTGCTTTCAGAAATGCCAGCTGAGCACTTCTGAAACTAGCTGCAGGTTTGAAAAACAAAAACAGGTCAAAGTCAAACTCTCAAACCCCTCACTTAATCCATTTTTCACAAATACACAACCCTCTTTTATGGCTTTTATGGTCTGAGTTTTAGTTGAAACTACAGGAATGGAGCAACAACCATAGCTTTGCATCAATCATATCCTTCCGAACTGGTACAGAAGAGAGCTGGATCTCACTTGCCACCAAGTGAGATCCAGATGCCACTGTTGGTTTTTTTTTTTAATCTAAGCATCACACATAACCCCGAGCAGCACCTTACCCCAGTGCCTGCCCTTGGTCAAGCTGGATTATCAGGTACATTTTCACAAGTGCAATTTAGAGAAGTGAACATGTGTCCTTGGGGAGGGGGAAAAGGAGGAATAGAGGCAGTGCTGGAGCTCTGAAAACACAGACTTTCTGGTCCTGCTGCACCGGAGGGAGGCACAAAAAGCGAGGGACTGAACTGGTGCAGAGGAGAGGAACTGCACACCCCCTATTCCAACCCCTGCTCAGCAGCAGCAACCAATCTGGCTGCAGACTTGAGCATGTGCCAAGGAAACAAGCAGGAGTGATCGTTCTGTTGCTGTTGTAATGTTATGTTTAGAGACATCCATGGGTACTCAGGGAACAGTACAATCATGCTTAAAGCTATGCTTAACTGTCCGCCTGCCTGAATCCCTGAATGCAACTCCCAGTCATGCAAGTGTGATTCAAAGCATATTCTTAAATGCATGAACTTACATGTTTGCTTCCCATATTTGCAAGAATGTAAGAGGAACAAGGTGCCCCTTCCCCCTGACAGCTCTTAATGGAAAGGCAGACCCAGATGCAGAGAGGGTTCTGCCTGTCACTTGGAGAGAAGACACTGGACTGGAGCCACGGGGCCTGTTAGAACTGGAAAAGGGGAGCAAGGAACTGGAAAAAAGAATCGACAACAATAAAAGAGCCCACAGAAAATGTGGATAAAGGAAAACCACAGAAGGATCAACAAGAGTCTGCCTATAATCACTACCAAAGCAATTACAGAATCAGGGAAGATTTATAACAGACTGAAGTGCTGGATACTTGGCATGTGAAATGGAAAAGCTGTAAGGAGGGAATTCTGTATGCTGGCACCGGGCTCAAGGGCTGCAAGTGATGCAGCCTCAGCAGTTCTGTCCTATACAGAGCTAACTGAGCAGCATTTTGGATGTCTTCTCTTATACCTCTCAGCTTCCAGATATAATTTGGTCCAGCCATCAATTCCAAGTTTTAAAAACCAAAACAAACAAAATTTATTTATGCAGAATGTTGAAAAAATATGAGGAGCAATTAATAATAGCCACCGTTTCCTTAATGTTCTAACAGTGCAGCTTATAAGCCAGCACTGGCAGCCCTTCTGGGAGGAAATTACTATTATCCAACTTTACAGGTGGGGAAACTGAGACACAAAAGGGCTACAGAAAGCAGCTGGTTTAACCCAGATCTAGAGTTACAGCCCTGGACTGTTATTACACGTATAACTCCATATTCCTGGAAACTGATACGGATTTGTCCATGATATACTGTCACACAGCATTAGCCATCACTTCGGTCTCTGCTGTGCTTGCTAAGGACATAATTCCACCGTTATTTTTTCTTTTCTTACACTGGCACAGCTTCATTTCTCATTGGTCTTTATCTTCCATCTATACCATTTACTGCAGAATTTAAAAGGATGATTTTGCCGTCAATTAGCAGCAACTAAAATTCCTACACAAGACTTAAGGCAGTGGACAGACCAGCCTCTCAAAACCAATACACTCATTTCCATTCAACTCATACATGAACAAGCCCTAAGCCTAGAAGCCCAAGATTTCCAAATTAGTTGGAAATAAATACCTTCAGAAAGCTTCAGAAAGGCCCAGGGGATTTTCCCATTGACAGTGAAAGGAGCAAAACTAACAGGCAGGAGAGCTGCAACAGGCAGTGGCTTTAAAAGGTAAAAATCAGCTTCATCCAAAGCTCAGCAGTGCCAGTAATGAAGCAGCCAGGGCTGCCTTCACGCCCAACTCAAAGCTGATCAATCAAAATGAATCATCACTTGAGCGAGACAAGCAAAGGGGTAATTTAAACACTGAAACAAGCCTGTTGCAGTTCAGCAGGTAACAGCATGATTGGGCTAACGTACCCACCTCAAAGAGGGACTTAAAAACAGGCTTGGAAGGGCAGGCGGAGGGAGCGTGTATCAGCCATGGTGAGCAAGAGGCTTATGCTGCCCGGATCTTCCACGTCCCCACAAGGGACAGTCCCAATCCTGCTGCTGGGGAAGCACCTCAGAGCTTCGATATGTATTTTCACTTTATGCATGTCTTGAAAATTTCATGAGCTTAAACTGTTTTTTAGCGCTGACGCTCACATTTTGCAGGCAGTTCCTGACGTGGCAGAATTGGTGATAAAGTGAGTAAATACAGTGGTGCTGTGCGAGAAAGGGACAAGGATAGCATTAGGGACAGCTAAGAAAACAGAGCCAGAGTTTGATTCCAGTTCTGTACAAACTGGCAGGAAGTGCAAAAATTGCATTGGGAAACTACTGCCCGAGAACACCGGAGGACTTGGGTCTCTTTGCAGCCCAGACCCTCAGCCCTGCCAAAACAAGCCAGGCAGCGTCAGAGGCTCCTGATCGCTGACAGCGTTTTTGGGGGCTTTAAAGAGTCAGCTAGGGCTCTAGCTAGAGCATGAATGGTTTCCTAATAGAAATGATTTCAGAGTCTGGAGCGGTTTCAGGAGGAGCTTGCTGAGCTGGCTGGTGCCAGGAACTATGTGAATGTAGCAGCAAGGAATGCTCCCTCCCTCCTCATCCCCCCGCGCCTCTCGCCTGCTCCCGAGATGGGGCTGCGCTGAACGCATTGGAAAAAGCCGGTTGTCATCCAGAAACCCCAGGGGGGATCTGGCCTCCATTTCCACGCAGGCTGCGAGGGGAAACTCTGCAGAGTAGCTGGAGAAATGGTGACCTGCTGGCAGGGTCGCGGCATGGACAAACCCTCATCTCACCCGTGGCCAAAGGAAAACAGCTCTGCTCCAAGGAGAAGGAAAAACCAGGAACTATAAAAGGGATATTGTATAAGCCCTAGTGCAAAAGCCTTCCTGCTGTTGTTACATTTTAATAACTCATATTTCCGAGAGGAGCGGGGCCGAGCGCTGCCTGCCGTGACTGCGAACAATGGCACCAGCCAGACCCCGCGGAGGTTTCCCATTCATTGCTCGCCCAGCGAGCTCCCAGCCTGGCCCCGGCCCCGCTCTCCTCCCAGGCCCGGCAGTCTGGCACAGCAGCTGCCTTCATGCAATTGTTTCCCTGCCTGACGGATTAATTTTCGCTCGGGTTTTTGTTACTGCCTTGCCCTCTCGTGGCTGGCCCATAGATCGGGCGCTCCCCCGCAGATGGATGCACTAACACCGTCCCTGCTGGACGCTGCAGTCACTATCCACAACCGGGTTAAGAGCTTTAATCTACTTCAACTTTGCAGCCAGTATCACACATTGCTCCTTTTCCAATGAGGTCATTCTGTGTGTATTGATGTCAACTACAAATGCTACTTTTTTTCCTTCGTTTTTCTTTCTCTATTAAGATAAAAAGTACAGACAGTAACTAGAGATGCATTGACCTGGCAATAGCCTTTAGCTATCACCTTTCTGAATGGAGCACACCTGAATTCTAGTGATCTGCACTTTCTTGGTGTGGAGAAAAGTTGTGGAAAGGAACAGTAACTAAACTGATCAGAGATACAGCTTGAGGATATTCACATTTCGGTATTTACTCACTGATCTGAGCTCAAATGGCTCATATTTCCTTCCTTCCTTCCCCAACCTTCCCCCTCCAATTCACGAGTAACGAAAAAGAAAATTTAAGTGTTAGGCAAATCATTCTTTCTGAACCATTCATCTGATTGGAATCTCACCAAAAAACCTCACCATCCACTGCTACAGCAGTGTTACTTTTGCTGGTTGGGCTCTGCGGCCACAGCAGTTTTCCCAAGGAGTCAGACCTAAGGTTGTTCATTCTGACCTGAAATACAGGCTTTTGAACAAAATTTTTAGTAGTCACTAGATGGAGCTATTCCTGATAATATTTCCATTTCTATAGGCATTTAGATCACAAAGAAATACAGGAAAGTCAGCTAGCAGTGTGATGCCTATCTTTACAGAGGTTGCACATAAATGAGTCTGATTCACTGTCTACAAATCTCTGAACAGAGTAACTCATGAGCCATTACTTTCAAGCTACATACGAGCAAAAGAATATATGGTATAAACAGATTGCTCCTTCCATTAAAGTCAAAGTATTTTTTCTTAATAATTATTGCTAGCAACATATGACCAGTGCCTCTGATACAAGTATTAGAGAGCACTAATACGTCCTTTCAGCGATATGATAGTAACCTATCCCTACAGGTTTTCAAGCAGCAAATTCGACTTGCTGCTGAGCCATGCCTGTTACATTGAAACTTCAACTTATCTAACCACAAAAGCAGCTGGGCCAATGACAAATTACGCTGTTTATACAACTAACATTTCTAGAAGAGCATATCTCTTCCAAGAACCACGAGCACTTGCAAACCTGTCTTTATACAGAGAGGAAGAAAGCCAATGCAAAAGCGGTGCGTGTGGCTGCCAGTTATAATTGAAATCATTTTAATAATTCATGCCTCATTACCTTGCCACATGGCAGTTCAAAGACCATCTCCTAATCCTTTAACCCTTTTCTCCTGTGTCCTTTGGTTTGGTTTCTTAGTTTAATCAGTAAAGAAACAAAATGGGGAATGCTCATCAGTGCTTTCCCAAGGGAAGAAAACCCAAGGGGCACTGGTGAGACTAAGATCTTAATCCCCTTCCTCCTGGTTTCCCTGATTTGATCCATCACTGCCAGCTGAAACAGTGAAGAAATTAGTAAACTATCTATCTATTATATATCCCAAACTGTTGGCTGAAGCTGGAATTGCTTTATGGTGGTACAAAACCTAGAAACACCAAGGGCAAGGGGGGACATATTATTTAGCAGCTTTATATGGCCAGTTAGGGGTTGTTGGAAGCTGCAGATTTCACATTGTCTGTTTAATGCTGGGAGAACTCTGAGGCTTTTTCCAGCTCTGAATTGTCCTCTGTGTACTCAGTTCCATGGCTGTGCCCTTTGTCATCAGGTAGAATTAAATTTTGTAAGTCATAGGAACAGATCATTATATTTTTTTAATGGTTTTGAAGCTGCCTTTTTGACCCCTCAGCATTTAGGGACATAATGTCTGAAATTTAATATTTCTACTCTACATGGGGAGATTGCAAACAAGAAAGTAAGGTGTAAAATTATTTGCCTGCAAGTACCGTCCTGTTCACTTATGAGAAGGAAATAACCTCATAAAAACGCATTCATTTTAAGCACACTGTATATTTACACACAGGAGTTGTCCCTCCTTCAGAAATTTAACTTATGTGTATGAGGGAGACCAAAATATGTATATGCAAACATGCATCAACATGTGCAAAATAATAGCACTAGCGTAACGTTTCAACACCAAAAATGCCAACAGCAGCAAAGATTACCATTTATAACTAGTTACTCAATATGTTCCAGCAAGCAGATACACAGAGCTACAGATAAACCAACTGATAGCCTAGTGAAAGCTGTAACACAAGGAACATTGCAATCTCTGTGTGATCACCACCTCACCTACAGCACACTTGACCCAGCCTACTCCAGGTTGCCCATTTGCTGAGCCATGGGCCTCCCAGCACAGCACAAAACCTGTTTCATTAGCACCTAATCAGCACACAAGTCCCTCTACAACCCAGCTTCCCTCCACAAAGGTGCAGAGAAGGCTTCAGAAGAGCATCATGCCACTGAAGGTGACAGTGCCCTCAAACTCCAGCAGAAGGAAGTGTATTTGCCTGTGATTGACATACCATAGTCTCCTGGGAAACAAATCTCAGTCAGCTGGCAGTAGAGCCAAAGCAGGGTCACCTTGGGGAACTTAGCAAATAAATACAGAACTCAAGCCTCAGGTGATAGAAGCCTGCACAGCTCTAGATGAGGTGATTTATACCAGCTGACCCATGGTATTTTAAGTCTATGACTAAGGTCTTTCTGTTGAGCATACACGGCTGTTTTCATGTCATTGCTGCGCTAGGTAGAGGGTGATTGTTCTGCCGACTCTCTCCTTCTACAAAGTGCTTCTCAGAGGAGCTGCCGTGCCTACGGATGGTCTGAATTTGACCGGCCACGGGTGGAGAGTCCCACATGCCTTTTCCCAGAATGGATGGATGCCTAGCAAGCAAAATTACAGAAAATTTATTAGGCACCCTGAGCAACACTCCAAAAGCTGCATGTTACCTTCGAAGCCCTAAAATAACATCTATTGACATGACTATCTGCAGGGTGAGGACAAAGGTGATCAAACACAGGTTTCTTTCATGCACAGGCTCTGAGCTGAAACACTCTTCCTTCATTTAACAGAAAAAAAGACAGGTACAACCAGCGTGACTCATGGAGAAGCTGTTTCGGTGGAATGCTGCCCACCAGCAGGATGCTCAGCTGAAGAGACCATTTCAGCCTTTAGACTCCGTCAGACACATCATGCTCCTCTTCTCAAATGTTGCAGAACCAAGATGTTCAGGTGGGTGTTTGCCTTCACAATACTCATAAGAATTCTTAATTTCCCTTTTTATCACAACCCAAAATAACAAGGCCTACCCAGTGACAAAAGATTAAGATTTTTCAAGCACCATCAGGTCGAATTTTCCAGTTTGTATGAGAATAAAAGTAGAGGTCAGTCATCATTAAAGCTGTCTCCTTATTCAAAGCAGAGTGCTTCACAGCAGAGTTTGGCCCCACTTCTAATCAGCATTCAGTACTGGAGAGCTTGGAGCTCTTCTAGTCTGGGCAAAGGGCCAGAAAATTACTCTGAACAGAAAAAACAAGTAAAGTCCATTCTAATTTCACTGAGCAAACCAGGTGAAATACAAAAATAAGTCAATTAAAACACAAAGCTCTAATTCAATTTTATAGCATTCTTTCCACTGTAACAACATTAGCAATTAGTTACAGTGAAACAGGCAAGACAACTGATCTTTATTTTGGTTGTGTACTTTTAAGAAGGATAAAAATGGTGCCTCAGAGAAATTACTGCCAATAGGTAGCATACAAAGGATCAAAAGGGAGCTGTGGATCATGGAACAGATCACAGCAGAAGTCCATCTCTCCTGACTCACAGGGAGGTGCTCAAGCCCTGTTCTGAACTGCTGTGAAAGACTATCTGCTCCCAAATTCATCCTCTCTCTCAAAGCCACTGCTTATCCCTTCTCACAATTCCCAGGCACATTGGTCCTTTCAGCCTTCATCCAGCTTTCTGTAGCTGGATCTCCTCCAGCTCTTGCCTTTCAAGACCATGTTAAAGTCTCTTAAAGGACCCCAACGTTATCCAGTTCAATATGAAGAGAGAAAGCCAACGATTTCTCTCCTCCCTCCCTGGCTACCCCAGGCAGCTACACTGCCAACTTCCAACACATCCTGACCATATATTTAGTCTGCAGTAATTTGTTTTGCATTGTCTCGTGCGGGTTCCAGGCTCAGGCATTACATACCCAGTGAGGCATCCAGCATTCTCTGTAAAAGCCCAGAGTTTCAGAGATTTGACTCATCATGCTGCTGCTGCCAGAGGTTGAGAGACTGCCTGGTCCAGGGCACCACTTGTGAGTCAGAGGAACCCCATCACAACTCAAGGAGACAATCCCAAATACATGTCTGCCTGTATGGACAGACTGTACAGAGTAGGGTGAGCACTAACATTGTACACGGAGGAGACCACAGCTGTGGGCACACCAAGGTCCCTTGGCAGTCCTATTTTCTGTCCTCCAAAATGAATGCCCTGAACAAGACACAGTCATGGGCACTTTATGGCATAGGGTCTGAGACGTGGTAGAGTCACCATATAGTTCTTAAAACGGAAAAAAAACCCCAACAAACCCACACCCAGCAAAAATACATTTCCAACTCAGACTTCTTCACTGCCTTTAGCTTATAAAGAAAAATTTGGTTAGGATACATCATTGGACAGAAAATGGTTGGAGGCAAATTGCTGTCACTGATGTCATGCACCTTCTCCTAAAGGAACCCAACCCTTTTCATTTGTTCACCTATAGAAGAGCCAAATTTTGTTACTGAACATCTGGCAATTATTTTCAAAAGACTTTATTCTGCTCCTGGGCAACCTAAGCATGAAGCTAAACTTGTTAGACCAAAGCAGATCAGTCTTGAAGAATCACCAGCAGTGACCCAGCACAGAGTAGATGGGCAACAAGGCTTGAAAGCAGGCAAGGGGAGGTGACAGGATGGCAGTCCAGGGTGGTGGTGGAGCAGCAGTGTTTGGCATTCACTTCCTGCATACTTCATGGCAGCACAAAGGATTTAACAAACGCCTCCAAAGCTGAGACTAAATCACTTCCCAAGGGGTGGTGATTCAGTAGGTGTTTAAACTGACCCATGTCCTCTCTCTGAGTTGAAGATACAAATGGGCTGGTATTCAGCAGCAGAGCCATCACTGCCCCATGACCCCTAAAGATTTACACCCCTGAACCAGCACGCTGGAAGTGAGACTGGCTTGGGGAAAGCACGATCGATGTGCAGGAACAGGATGTGCTTATCCTGAAGATAGCTCTTCTCTCAACACTGCTCCGTACGCTATCAGGAACCATAATCCCTGCCTGGGGCAGAAACAGTTTCTTTTGCTCTGTGCTTGACAAGTGTTTAAAAGTGGTGCAGTCAGCAACGGGAATTCAGGCATTTGTGCACAGCAGATGACAGATATATATACGCTGTGGAAACGACCAGGACCCAACAGAGACATGGAAACAGCTTTCACCTCTGAAAATACATAAGGGAAGGGGCCCTCACTAGGGTTTTGGTCATGTGAGGAAACTCTAGAATAATTGCTGTTAGTCAGATTAAACGGTTCTGCAGTTTCCCAGGCAGAAGGTCTGCTCAGAGATGAGCAGTAGCCCAGAGGCAGCATGTCCTAGTGTCCATCCTGCTCCAGAGGGACCTCCAGCATCAAACCAGGGTCAAAGCGGGAGCAAGGCTAAACCCTACCAGATCAGAAGAAAATAAAACATGGTTATTTTTCCTCTAGAGCACATTCCCCTCTAAACCCGATCACCGTACAACACACTGGTAGACAAATTCCTGAGGAAATATCACCCTCTTGTGTCCAAGTTGAAGCTAGCAAGAAAAGCTTCTAAAAGTGCAAAATAAAGCAAGGCATCCACATAGCAAGAGCTGCAGAGTGGCTGCTTGGATCCTTACTCTTGAATTTGGAGAAGTGATCTTCAGGCTGCGGACAAGGTGTTTAGAGGAGAGTGGTAGAGGACCTGCCCTCCAGAGCACCTGCAAAAGCTGGTGAAGGAATCTACAGTACTGTTACCTGTTATAAAAATCACTAATTGAGAGCCTCAGCCTCACTTGAAAATGTTTAGGAGTCTACAAGTTGTAAAAGGTGAAAATCACTGATTCCACAAAAATATAAGTCAAATAACATGGAAAGTAATTAACCTTGTATACTAACAGGGGTCCTGAGGGTTAACATTTGCTCCTGCCATGAGACCAGCCAGGTGAATCACTAATGCAGGAAAAGATCAGTGCAGAGAAATTAAATACTAATAGCTCTGTTGTTCCCAGTGCTCTGCTACTAACGGTTAACTTGTTACTAAAATTTATTAACTAGGTCTGTCTCCCACCTGCAACATTTCTGTGCTTTCCTTCCAGGAACCCAAGGCACTTTCTGTCAGCAGCACCGCATGTGACAGGGTACGAGCTGCACAAATGCAGAGGGGGTTTGCCGAGGTGCAGTCCTGTGACCTGCCCTTGGTTTAAATTTTGCTTTCACTTTTAATTGGCATGTTAACCTGCCACTCAGTTCTCACTTCAGACATGAGCTGTCATCGCTTACCACAACTTCATGTTCCTTCCAGTTCTTACTCCATCCTTAACTCTTAGCAGAAGCCTGGCTGCAAGCATGGCTTGTTCAAGGTAAACCTGTTTGCCATTGAGAAAGTCTTGCCCCTCCAGAGGCCCAGGGCTGCTTCTCATGGGCTTTGCAGGAGGGTGGTATCTCGCCAGCAACAACCCCTACCAGCCAGTGGGACACACCGTTCATTCACATCTCACACCATCATTAAGGCCCATGGGTTTCATTGGTTGGTTTGGGGTTTTTTATTTTCCTGTTGTCCATGGACATTTCTACATGTTTGTTCTATCACACATAGCACCAACTCTCCCTTCAGGGAGAGTTACTGCATCTTCCTGGCTGCTTCATTTGGTTTAGTCTGCTCACTAGCAGCCAGTGTAAAAATATTTCCTGCTGTCCCATCCAGGATAATTTGCTCATTCCAGGAATGCAGAAGACGCCACCTCCATTTCACTTCCCCTTGGCCTATTTCTGTCCATCTCCTACAACCACTCACAAAGCAAGAAGCACACAAGCAGTTTAGCTTGGGGGGGGGGAAGTGATAAATAGCAATAAAATAGCTTAGTGCAGAAGTGAGACCTACAATGGATATGTCATTTAGATTTAATCAGAATGTTAATATGCATTAAATGGCATTTGAGAATTTCAGATGTATTTAATACAAGGGGATTTGCATATCTACCACTGAGTTTTTAATCCTTGATAAATGTGTAGAATAATCAATTATTCAATGAACATACAAGAGTTCGCTGATTAAATCTCAATTATAAAGGCAAGTCCTACCCACTCTATTTATTAGGACTGTTCTCACAGCATTGCCTAATTAAGCCATATTTGATTATGGGATGAAAAACATTTATTGCAGATATTGTGGCTCTGTAATTGATGCATATCTGTGGCCTGGCTGCTAAGCCCTAATAAATACATTTTAAACAGCTAATTATTTAATTAACAACAGTCTCTCCTGATCTCAGTGTAAAGCATACTGAAGTCCTTTCATGAAAGCCCTAATAGGAATGAAACCACGGGAAGCTGCTTCATTGTCTTCACACCTCTCCCTCCCAAGCCAGTGTTACTGGGATGCCCCCAGTTCCACTGCAAGGACTGGAATCCACCGGTCCCTACTGCTGTTATCTGCACTCTGGGCATCTACATTCCAACTGATTGTGTGTCTGTTACAGCCCATGGAGAGGAACAGACTGTAGCAGGGTGTGCTGTTTTCTCCTGTAGAACACATCCAGCTCCCCGGCATCTTTGGCTGCAGGCATCCTGCTGCTTCTGCAGACTCTAAAAGCAGCCTCAGATGTACACACCTCTATTGTATGCAACTGAAGGTCAGCAAGATGAGGCCTGCCTGAAGTATTTTTGTAACAGTTGTTTAACCACGGTTTTTGAAGTCTATAGCTTCTAAGCCATTTCTCGAGAGGTTGGTAAAACATTCTAGGCCAAACTATTTCTAGTTCCTAACTGGCCCGTGGTGTAAGAAGCAGCTCTGTGCTGTTCCCCACCTCCAGTTAGCATAAATCAAGAGAGACAGAAGCAAGGGGCTTTTGTAACTTTTCCATTGCAGGAGCCCCTTTGCATGCAGAAGCGTTAGCAGCTTTTGAACATCACCACATCAGGTGTCTTGAGGTTAGTTTCAGCAACATGAAATGTTGCTCAAAAATGAGACCTCCACAGTGTGCCCAAGATTTGTTTGTTTTCCTTCAGCTATGAGAATTTAACTCCTCTTCCTTGCTAAGATCTTTGTACAAGAAAAGTCACCACATAAACAGTTCTAGAAAGTGGAAACAAAAGAATCTGGACAAACTCTTCCGACATATATACATATATCCACAACGCCAGCTCCCAAACAAATATACACATAGGGTAGGCACATCATAAGGAGAGACTTTATGACAGCTGCTGAAGCTCAGCAGCTCTTTGATGCTTGTCTGCAAGATTTGAAAATTTGTAGTTTAGTCTACTAAGCTGCTGTCTTTTACTTGTGGTTTAAAATAAACATTGCTCTAATAGTTTTCATTTTCTTCAGGTCAAAACATTCAACTTGCTCTAACTACCCAATGTTAAAGGCACTCGACTAACTTATATCATTTTAATTCATTTGCAAAACTGAAGTAAGAGTTGCTAATGCAAAACCAGCGGGATACAATCACAGCAGACTCCAACATAAGCAGATGAAGTTGGAAAATTTTTTTGCTAAGAACTAAGGAAACAACCCAGGAGTTCCTCAGAGCAGTCTGCAAAGCCAGTTTGCCAAGCCAGTCTGCCTGCCTTTCCCAGGTGGGATTCCTCATAGCAAGTGATCTTTCAAAATAACATAATTTAATTATCCATCTGTTTCCTATTAGAGAATTATGTGCTTCATTCCCCCCGCCCCTTTAGAAGCCAGAAATGGTGAATGTTTGCAAAAAACATCTGAAAAGGAGGATGTCAAGCACCAGTCCCAGCCAAAGCCTGTCTATGTTCTGTGGAACCCACCTGCCCAGGCTGCATCCAGAGCAGAGGCTGCTTCTCTCGTTTGGTATTTTAGGTAACAAGGCACTGGCAGCCCTAATGTAACATGGTCTTACTCTGCCAGATTCAGCACAGGGGCAGCGGTGCACAAGTCTGTACATCCCTCACCCAGAGATACTGTTCCGACCACATCGGTGCCTCTTGTTCTTTGTGCCACAAAGGAGAGCACAAGAGACATAAGAGTCGGTCTGAGCTGCTTGTTTATATGGATGCTGTAACTGCTGCTCTTCGTGTCAAACATCTTGGTTTGTTTGCTAATGAGTAATCAAGGATGACAGGTGAGTTAAGTTCTTCAGGAACTCTGTATGCTCCTTTATAAGCAATTGTATCAATCATGCTCTCAGTAAGTTTGAGGCCATCTATTGTCTGCCCCTAAATCCAAGTTTTGTGGTAGCTTTTCAGAGGACAGGAGACATCCTTGGTCTCTTTAAGCGGCAAGTCAGGCGCTTTGCAACCTCTGAAAAATCAGGCACTGTAACATCTCAACCCAAAATTTTGATGTGAAAACAAGTACTGAATACTCACAGCTTAAAAACTCAGTTCAAACTGGCTCAATATTGCCTGTCTTGTTACAGTGTCTCAGAAAGAATTACTCCAAGGAGAATACTCTCATATTTTTATCCTGGAAGACCATGTAGAAGCAGCAGCAATCTATTACACACTGCAGTTAAATGCAGGCCCTTTGGGGTAAGGCAAATGTTGAAAAGGAATGCAGCTACCTACATTATCCATCCATGGCTGATGGTCAAATTGCAGAGATTTCTCTGGAGTGGGTTCATTTGTTTTCAGTTGTGAGCTTATTTTTCTTGGGAGAAGGACTTCAAATTAAAGATCTATCATTAAGACTAATCTTCAAAAGAATTTTAATGAAGCAGAATTCCTAAATGTAGAAAATTAAAGAGGCTTCTGCTTTATCCCTGGTATCTAAATCCTGTAGGCAACATGAAAGTCACTGAAATACTTCTAAGCCTGAATAATGCAAAATGTACAGATGAAAATCTTCCTCTGATGAATATTTGATAGGGACAGGCTCAGGATGGAAGGTGGAGAGCAGGCCTTCATGCCCCAATGTGTACATGCAGGAAGCTCTAGGGATTTAGAGACTGCCATTGACACTGAAGAGCACAACTGTCAGCTTCCGTTTTCATTGCCCAGCCAAGGAGCACCTCCTCCTTCTCACTAACCTTCACCAGTAGGTGACTCTGTCCCTTGAGCCTGTTTGCTTATCAAGTCCCTCCACATGATGCATCTACCTGCTTTGTCTTAAGCTGCTCTAGGAATTATGTTTTCTTATTAAGTGCAAATTGCACATCAATAGTACCTCTCTCATAGCAACTCTTTTGTGTTGCTACAAGCTCTACACGAGATTTGGTATGAGTCTCTCTCCTCAGGCAACAGAACCCTCAAGGTCCCCTGTTCTGGTCAAAACCCTTCCACTGGTATTACTCAAATAACAGAACAGTTTCTTTTACCTGACGCTCCCAGGTACATGCTGTATTTTGAGCACAGCTCAGTATCAGGTCAGACGAGTTACAAGGAAATTAAACTCTAGGACAGGCTTTATGAACTATGCCACCAGCAGGAGTCTTCAGGAACAGGAACTTAACTCCTGGGATGGTCTAGACCTAGATACAGCTAATTATAATTTATAGTAGAGGTGTTGACCAGATAACCTCTCAGATTCCTTTCTAGCCCTACCCTTCTATCAGCTCTGATCTTCTCTGCTGGCCCTAACCCATTATTTCTGCTTTAGCATCCTTCAAGATGCCTCTTCCCATGCTTTAGAGATATCCTGTCTTTTTCCATTCTCTTAAAAGGACGTATTTTTAACAAGCCAGAAGGTTCTCTCCCTCATTAATGGGGATGCCTGGAGGGGTGGCAAGTGGTGTCTCAAGCCAAGCATAGGAACAGGTATTAATAAAAGCCTTTGTACTATCACACCATTAAACACCAATGTGTGATCTAGGGGTTTCCTGTTAAGTGTTGATGCCAACTCCTACTATAACAACCACTGTTTAAAATCTTTTAAACATGCTTTCACAGACATATTAAAAAAAAGGAAAATCATTTGAGACCACAGAGTATTAAGTACGGATTTCCTTCTAATAGCCCCCGGTATTTCCTTTTCCTCCAGCTGTAAAAAAATCTCATAGTAACAACCCCTCTCCTCCTTTCTCCTTAACTGACCAGGGTTTTTGGCAGTGTTGAAAATAGCTTTAACTGCAACTCTTACAAACTAAATTTGTTGCTGTTAGCAAACTAAATACATTGCCAACACAAACATTATTGAAAAATTCACACTATCTCTTTGCTCAGGCATTGCATGTGCCTACCATTTTCATCACAGGCTTGCAGCATGTTTGAAAAGGGTAAAGTTGTCCGAGGGGCTAATTTGGACACCTGATATACAGAGGACAGTCACAGAGACGATGCTGTATCAGGGAGGGGATGACAGCTGATACGCAGGGTGCAAGTTGCTGCATCTAAGACAGGAACTAAGACATAGCAGAGCTGAAAAAGTTTATAAAGTCACCTTGTACACTTGCTAGCTTGGGTGAGATCGCTTCCAGCGTAACCACAACGCTCAGAGCCCCGCTGGCTGCTGAGTTTGCTCGAGACAACTGGAAAGTACAGCACCTTCTTCCAACCAACACTACTCTGGTACACCTTCTCGGAGCAGAAGGGCACCTTCACTCCCTGACTTTCCCAAAAACATCAGAGACTGCAGCTACAAACTTCTCTCACTCTTTCCAGGATGCCTTTGCACTGACAATTATCACAATTAATTCAGCTTCAAAAATTAATGTTATACCTGCCTACATGAGCTCACTTTTCACACATTTAGCACAACAGGTTAGCACACAGAGCTGGGATGCTTTTCTGGAACCAGGTTTCTGCTTAAATACACCCCTCTAATCAGGTTCTTCCCCATAACCACCTCAGCCTACCCCAAGAAGACAGGTCAGCTATTGCCTATCAGCATTTCTAACCTCAAGTTGTGGGACCCATGATTACTAGAAAGTCATAAAAAAACAAAGAAGGAAACATACCACAGGACTAGTGAACATTTTTCTACATTTTTTACAACACACCTTTAGAATTAACAAGACTAATGCAGCACTTACCTGCAAAACCTGGCTGATTGATAATTCTAACAAACCAATCTTCTCTCTTTCTGCTCCTCTGTCTTATATTGTGAAACCCTGTGCACCTATGGAAGCCTCAGCTGCACCTCATTACCCTTCCATTTAAACTGCTAGGACCTTAATTGGAGAATTAGTTTCCTGCCTTCTGCTGATCTGAAATGGCCCCTATACCCAGCTGTGTAATGCTAGTACATTAGAGTCACTTAAAGGGGAATGTATGCATAGCTGACCACACTTAAAATTTACTATGAAAACGTTACTTCAACCAGGAAAGGATCTGTCCAAGCAGATATAAATATAATCTGCAAGCTGGTTCATATATGACTTGCCCTGCAGACGATTCCAAGAACCACATTCATATGAGCATGTTAGCATGAACCTTGGGATGATGAACCAGCTGGGCCACCTAATGGCTGAGAGAATTCAACAGCAGACCATGACTGCCACATCACAGCTCAGAGTGACTGGGACGGCCTGTGGCCAAGAGAAGTCCAGGGCTGGCAGGCAGAAAGCACAGCAGATCAATGCACAAGTGTAGCTGCAGAAAAGCGATTGCACAGCTTTTAAACAAACTGAGTATTGGATAACATTTGCCACCTCAGATTATTGATCTATTAGTCTTGGGCTTGTACCTGAAAGTACCCAGTACTGCAGTGAATATCCCAGCTTTCCCTATAACCCAAACATAACGGTTAAACATCCTTGATTCTACCAAGCAGATAGCAATATATATATAAGAGCATGATTTTTCCCATCTAGCAACCAGGTTTCAATTACTGAAATAGCTCTTCTTAAATTAAATTAAAAAAACACGCACAAAAAAAACCCACTATGAAAATTCTTGTTTAGTCTCTGCCTCTTAAGCAGCTTCTTTATTAATACTCCAGACTGTGGTGGTTCTACAGGGTGCATCTACACAGCATTGGGACATACGGCTTTAACCCAGCAAGCCCAGGCACCGATAACAGCGTAACTGGGGCATGCTGGAGCTCAGGGCATGCCAGATGCCAGTGGATTCATTCAGGATCTGCACAAATGCCAAGGCTTGTGAAAGGCAGCGCTTCTGCATCAGAAGTTGAGCACTGCAAACTGATGTGCCAAAGTGAACTCCACACGGGGATACCCAGGCAAGTCTTAAGCTCAGAGGTGTTTTGGCAGTGGTGTAACTGTGGGCAGTATCTGAGCCCAGAAGGAAGTTAGGCCTGCAAGAGCCAGACTGCTGCTAATATTTGCACTAGCAATACACAGAGGAGAGATGCACAGGTATAATGTAGAAGTGCCCAAATAAAATGATGCAGTGTGTCAGCTGAAAGGCTCTTCCTTTCGGCAGGATATGTAAGTGATCATAAATATCACATGCCGAATCTCCACTCTAATGTCAGAGGTGCTATCCGAGATAAATAAACCACACCAAAAGAGAAAATCTCAAATCATATCACCATGACACTGACAGAGCAGTGTCACCGCCTGATAATATGTTTTGGTGACAGAGATGTTACAGTCATCAGCCACAGAGATACATGTTTTGGTGACAGAGATGTTACAGTCATCAGCCACAGAGATCAGCCACGTACCACTGGCAGATGCCAAAAGTTCTGCTGCAAAAAAGAAAAGGCAGGCCTGCTGTAAAAACAGGAGGTGCTTTCTCCTAGGTCTTTGTGCTAGAGAGTAGATGAGATCAAAGATTAAAAATCAAAACCTTTAAATTTGAAGCAATGAAAGTGATGCCAGCTCACAGCTGAACAGATTTGTCACATTACCCTCCTCTACCTCATTCCATATAATAACAGAGCAGAAATAAGAAGGACGTGTTTACGTTGGTGGGTTTTGGAAATGAAAACTCCTTCCCTGCTTGACTCAGCCTCTGACTTGCTGCATAGCCTTGTTGCAGTTGCATCAGCTCCCCTCTTTGAAATGAAGAAAGCAGAAGACTGAGTTAATTAGTGAATGCATAATGCTCTGACCAGATCAAGCTCTATTCCAATACTGGCTATCACCAGTAGGACTGCAGCTCTGCCCAGACTGCAGGAGCTATCAGAGCTGAACATGGTGAGCCTGCAAGGCACATTCACGTGTTCACACAGTTCTTTATTATAATCTGAACCCTGTCCTTGACATATCCTTGTCAATAAATCACAAGGAGACCATCATTGACGCAGGCTGGCCTTTGGTCAGCAAGAAACTGTTTCCACTGACTAGCCTAATGGCCACAGCCAGCTCTAATATAGAGTATAATGTGGGAGAGTGACAGCGAGGTACCACAGGCCAGGTCACCTTCTGATGACAGCCCAGAGAAGGACTAGCATGCTGTGGTGAGTGAGGTTACGCACGTGAGCTTTTCTGCTCTGCAGAAGCGCCGCAACAGCCCTTCCTAGCACACAGAAACCATGGTCTTCTGCTGGACCAGTATCACGAGCCAATCTCTCAGACTGGTAATAAGTCAGATTGCAGAGCAGCCTCCCGTGTAGCGGTGCAGAGCGGCAGATAGAAACAACACCTCAAGCATCCCTGCAGCGGCCAGACTTCTGTACCTTAACCACAAAGACCACAGGCATGACAGCAGCCTAAGAGAAGCTAGCTGAAGAAAGCATATTATTAATGAATGTAATTATTTTTATAACTATTATCTCTGCCTCTCTTTTTGTTCAACCAAAGTGCTGCCCTCAGGTCTAAGTGTTAGAGCTTGCCATTGAACAACTAGCATTGAAAGAGCAGCCCATCCAGAGATGGGCCAAGACATCTCCAGCCAAGTGCACTGAGATTAGTTGCTAACTTGCCATAATCATAACAGTGAGATTTATCAACAAAAGAACTAGGAGGACAACAGACATCCTTTTGAGGATGGATTCCTCCTGGTTCACCAAGCCTCCATTCAGACTGTTCATTTGAGTTTCTCTGTAAGCTAAAAGTCTGCTAGAAACTCTCCTCTATTTCCTGTTTTGGCTAAGACAGAAATAAAATTATCTATTTCTGTATGCAACAATTTTATTTCAAAAACAGCTCCTGCAAGGGAGGAGCACACGGCTCTCCGAGGAAGGCCTGTTTTTAATTTTAGCCTTGACACTCATTTAGGAACTGTAGTTTCTTCACCTGCAGTGTGTACACACATACATGCACAGTTTCTCCTTAATGGCGTTTTTGAAACCTTGAGAAGGGGGTCTTCTTTCTCAAAAGGAGTTTTGAGTCCAAAAGCTGTTAGAGTTTAGTCACTGTCTGCCACCACTTTTAGGAGACTCCCTACAAAATCTTGCACTACGTCATTATAGTTCATGAGAATGAAAGCAGCAGAGAAATCCACGGGGATGTTACAAAGTATTTCTTAAGTAAGTTTATTTCTCAGAAGTCACAGACATTTGGGCAAAGTGTCATCTTACCATCAACCCTTAAAAACCAGATGAGGACATAGATATATACCTTAAATGTCATTCAGCCACAAACTTGCTGTCAATTATGTCTCTGCTCAAAGTAGGTGCAAACCATCAGCAGCAAACTGGCCTTGGTGGTTTCTCAGAAGACTTGTCTACAAGGCAATATGTGTAGAGAAAGAGGACCCCAAAAAACAAAGCTCTCTTTTTTTTTTCCTGTCATATCGGAGCAGAGTAACAAACTCTGCCTTCTGAGGATGAAATAATTACTCCTGTTGATAAAGCATTACTTGTACAAATAGCCCCAGAGTAAACTTTTACAACTTTTACCGTTTGTATGAGAATGGGCTGCATAATTTAGCCCTCTATATCTTAATGCATTTGTGGATGCAATACTGGCTCCTGAACCTGAGAGCTCAGCCAGGTTCCGTGACGAAACAAACATGTAGTTTTCCACTGCGCTAAGAGGAGTTGGACCAAATGTCTCAAGGCGGTATGAACTGCTAAGAGAAATTAACTTAGGCTTTCCCAGACAGTTACTAATTCCTGTTACCAATTCACAGAAAGAATGAAAGAGCATCTTTCACTTGGCATCTGCAATACTTAGATATTCTTAGATATACTTAGATAGTCTCTTCTCCCAAATTAGAGGCGATAGGACAAGAGGAAATGGCCTCAAGTCGCGCCAGGGGCGGTTCAGATTGGGTATCAGGAAAAATTTTTAGCCTGAAAGGGTTATTAAGCATTGGAATAGGCTGCCCAGGGAAGTGGTTGAGGGACCATCCCTGGTGATATTCAAAAGACGGGTTGACATAGAGCTTAGTGACATGGTTTAGTGATGGGTTTTTTTGGTTTTGTCAGAGTCAGGTTGATGGTTGGACTAGATGAACTTAAAGGTCCCTTCCAACCTACATAATTCTATGATTCTATGTTATTCTCATTATGGTCAGAAGCATGATAGCATAGCAGGTAATTTCTAATACCTCAGGTGGATATCGTCTCTGGAGACATGGACATGTTCTCTGGGGAGAGTTTCACAAATATGCCAGCCAGTTGCTGCAGTCACATACCACCTGAAAGCAAAATAATTGTTCTTGTGAAGTAGTTGCACAGGAAGGAACAAGCAGAGAATTCTTTCAGCCCCATTAGCAGCTTATTTATATGCAGTGGAGTCCCCTCTCATCCTCAAGTTGGACAGATAATCTACTTGTACAAGATGATGAAAATGCTGTAAAATTTTAATGTTAAGAAAAGTGTTTTATTCATTCTGATCAATATTGAGGCAGGTTGCTTTATTTCACTTTCTTGAATGAAAAAAGTGATCTCAATATTAAGCCACTCCTCTGCATATGAGGATATTGTAGACAAGGTAAGGATGGCCTGGCTATATGAGAGAGTTAAGATCAGTAATGTACTATTGGGGATTTACCAAAAAATAAGTTAAAACCTGTCGAGGTTTCAAGTGGAATTTGGAAGATTTTTTGCATGCTGCCCATAGTCAGTATCCGGTCATTACTGAGGCATTTAAAATAAGGTTAAAACCCATGCATGACAACAGAAATACTCTTAGAAGTAGATGCAGCGGTAGAACTCATTAACTAGAGAAGAAGCATATTAACCAAAAATGCCAGATTAAAAAGGCACCAAGAAGACATTTTCAGCACTTCAGAGCTCTAAACTGTGAAAACCAAATCTGTGAACCAGCAGAAAAAACTGCCTGTTCTCAACTTGACTGTAAACTGACTGCTAATACATGATTGCAAGTAAAGTGTTACAAAACATTCAAAAAGAAACTAAATGCATTGAAAAACAAGTACTTACAAAAGATTGTCTGCTGTGAATGGAAATATTTTTTTCACTACCACAGGGTCCTTGAGAAGTCACCAGTCTGTGGCTTGTCTTCACCAGAACTAGTAGTGCTGGACACATTTTGGTCATATCCTCCAAATAATAATAGAAAGTCTCATACATGAGCTATTGGATGGAAATGATCACAAGCAGCAACCAGTGGCAGATGGGTGGAAGAAACTAACTCCAGGCAACTCTACCAGTTTAGGATTTAAAATATGTCACGTAGCATTTAAAACTGCTAGAAGCAGTTTTAAACATCTGCTTGCAGAATAGTCACTGGAAATAATCCAGTGTCCTACAATGTACCAGAAGTAACAACAAGAGGAGAACCTACTTCTATCCTGTATACAGTCCTCCTGGAAAATATTTTGTGGGTCAACCCAGCTTATCCACCTTCTCAGCATCTGAGTTCAAGCATGTACTTTTCACATGCACCTTGGTCAAAGGGTTAAAATGCTTTCCTTAGTTAAATTACTGAGTCTATGGGCTCCACCAGCAGTAATCTACATGTGTTGGCTGGTCTCTCCAGTTTTGCAAAAAACCAAAAATTATTTCTGATGAGCACCCTCCTCCCCTTCCCGAGAGCTCAGCCCAGGCCACTCCATATAGACCTAGCATCCTGAGTCACTTCTGACATGGCTTGTACCTTGCCTGTAGTGCTTTTTTCTGCTTCTGACATACTGTCCTTGCTCAGCTGCCTCAGCTTTCTTCATCTGTGTTCAATAAATGCTGATATTAGAGCTGCAGTTCTGCTCCCCTACCTGAGGCTGCTTTGCTCCCAGCTGCAGCTTCTGTCATTTAGCCCTTGAAATGTGGCAGGGGATCTCACTAATGCCCTGATACGGGTTCCTCTGTTATCGGTCCTGACGCAGTCTCAGAGCCTTATACTGGGCTTCCCACCTCTCCTTTAAAATCCTGTTCCTCCCCAGAGCAGGGACAAGAGCCAGAAAAACAGAAAAGGCAACAGGATAAGCCCAGAATGATTCTGTCTTCAACTCTGGAGGTGAGCAATTCCATTTGCCTGCCTTCCAGGGAAGCTCCGAGACCATGCTGCATCTTAGGACCTCTCCCACCCTCTTGAACAGCCAAATGTCCACCCCTTCTTCCAACATGCTCGAGCTAATTTCCCCAGCGTTTCTCTTCAAGCAGTTCATTCACCACTGCTTGGGTTACTCGTGGGGTTGATTTTCTACCCCTCCACCCAGGTACAACTCATAAAATGTCTCACTATATGTCATTCTCCTCAGCTAGGTTCTACTTTTTTTTTCAATTTTATTTACACCAAGCCAAAAAAACCACCTCCACTACCGTTTCCTTTCACAGTTTGTTTTTTTTTTCATATTTGTGGTCATGTTTTCACAGTAGTATTTCTACAGAAAGCTGATGGCAAATGACAGCTTGCTTATCTCAAACCTCTCCGTACAGCGTCTCTCTGGGAGTATTGCCCTTACCTACTAAACCTGCACCTTTATTTTTTCCTAAGATGAAGGTATGACATAAAGTAATTGATTATGAGCACTTTAGCTCCTAGATCGGCACCAAATTTGTTAGATCCTCTCCCCCACCTCTACATCCACCCCTGGGCTGGGCTTGGCCAGGGACAAAGACAGAAATGGTCAAAATGCTGCAGGGGACACTTAGAAACAATCTACTTGGTCTCAATGGTGTACCTGGCTTGGCCAAGGGACAGCACTGCCTTGCCCGAGCAGGGACATGCATGGCCGTAGCTTCATGCCAGGGCCTGCCCCAGCAGGAGGGGACACTGTGGTGACAAGATGGCAGCAGGCTGCCCCTGTTTGGCCCCTCCGGCAGTGGGTCAGCGCATCCGCAGGCCTTCAAGCACCATACAGGCTCTGGTGGGAGGGCCTCCCTTTTTCATCCTGTGAGAAAAGACGTTCCACCCCAAAAGTGGCCCTGGGAGGACCCTGGCAGTCCTCTGGGAGCGGCTTTGGGGAGGGCAGGAAGGTGCTGCGAAGCCTTCACAGCCCCTCAGGGTCTGCTCTGCTCCAGTCATGGAGTCACGGCCACCCACTTGACTCCAACACAGACGGCATCGTCCCTGCTCTGGGGACAAGCCCTGCACAGCGAGGGGGGCAGAGGGGCCGGCGGTGCTCCCCCAGTGCCCAGCCTGCGGCCTGCCCAGGCCATGGGCGCCTCAGGGCCGCCCATTACCACAGCAACGGGGCCTGCTGCCGGCGGCGAGGGGACATGGGCCAGGCTTGCCCTGGGCATGCTGAGAGGGGACATGGGACCCCTGTGAGGGAACATGGGACCCCAGTGAGGGGACGTGGGACCCCGCTGGGGCCATGCTCATGGCGACGTTAAACAGGGTCAAGAGTGGTGAGACACCATCTCCTGCTCCATATTTAGTGAACCCTGTGGCCCTCAGTCCTCACCCCCGGGTGCAGCTGGGACGGGCTCAGCTTGCCCAGTGCCTTTTGCTCCTCACTCATCCCCACTTGACATTTTTGACTCTTTAGGAATTTTATCTTAGCCGCTATGAAAGGATTGCATGAATATATAAGTGTTCTTTGGTATCTTGATATACATTTTCTGAAGTCTTCTTCAGCAACTAGCTTTAAAACAAACCAAAGAAACAACCAACCACATACAGATTATGTAAGTAAACTGTAAAATAGTTACTCTGTTGCCTATTGAGGTGACATTGGGAGCAAGTTACACGGCATTTTGCAAGAAGCCCTTGAATCACACAAAAAAACCCACAAACCACTAAAAGAAACAGCCCGTTCAATAACCAGCATGAATTTGCAAGATATGTGAAATAGCCTTTAATACATGTATTAAAAAATATGGAGCAACTGTACAAAGCCCGGACCACAAACAGTTTCATTCAGGTACAGCTGTGTGGAGGTTGCAGGGTCCGCAATCAGCAGACACCTCTCTGCTCAGAAGGTAAACCAGCCTCCGCCGGCCACCCAAGGAGCAGGTTTCCCCCTGGGGTCTGGTGCACAGCATTTCATGAGTGAGAATTGAAGAGAAATGCCCTCTCCCGTGTGGCAGGCTTGGCTCAGCAAGCTGAGATCTCACCTCCAGAGAGGGAGGATGCCCTGTGCCCAGCCCCGCTTCAGCTACATACTCTCATCAGTGGTTAACCCCTCAAAAACTAAACAAATGCATCAACAAAGAAAAATTCTAGTGTCAGCCTGTCTCCTGAAATCACAAGCCAACCCCATCAATCTTGCCTCATAACAGGGCAATTTGATATTCTGCAAGAAGCTGAACCCCCCCCACCCTTGGCTAGAGAAGAGCTAAGCTCATCATAGTGCCCTGTTCTAAGCCATTACCAGACCAAACTTAATTTCTACTTGACTAATGTGAGTTTCTGGTAAATTCCCTTGCTAAGAGTGATTTTGGACCAGATGCACCTGTGCCCAGACTGGAATGCAGACATCGGCTTTATCCAGATTATTTCACCTTGTGTTGTACAGTGTAGAGTCCCTGATCTGGAGAAATGCATTCTGCTGTGTAGGTCTAAGACAGCTGGAGTTTGAGGCAACACCAGCACGTCACAAATATTTCTGCTGTCCCAAAAAGCCATCATACCCGTAGTCTAGTCATTTTGCATGTCAACCATGTCAAGACTCACGCCAGCCATCACTGATAGAGGCAGTAATTTAGAATCTAGACTTGATTGTATTTTTGTGGCACCATTATGCTCTTTGGGTAAGTAAACCCACACATATCAAGAACTTTACTTGTAATGCTCTGACTTCTCTTCAGAAGAGAATTTTTTGCTGTAACTCTTGCGTAGTTGTAGCTATCTGAGCGCTTGGGCAGACCCACAAGGGTTCATAAGAGAACTGTAATACATGCATTTGTGGATCCATTGCATGTTATTAAACAGGCTGTTATGGTCTTCCCGAGCACTTAACAAAACTCAGAACCAGACCTCTCCATCTACCCCACCTTCTCTGAAAGGATTATTTATCAAGCAAAAAAACAGGCCCATGTATTGCAATCTAGCCAAATGTATAGTCTGCTGCTTTCCATAGTACACTGCACACACACGTGCAGGGGACCTGCATTTCACTACATATTCTGTACATTTTAAAAAAAGTAACTTTATGAGTGATCAAAAAAGCAGAAGCAGCTTTGGAAAGGAGTCAGGTTTTTCTTTCCACTGAAGAAGGTGGGCGACAGCATTTTCAGTTCAGCTACTGCATTGGGTTGCTAAGGCACCTCTCAGAGAGACCTGTAAAGGAATGGTTGATCCATGCTCGGTCCCAGCTGGCACAGACTTGTCAGTGGAGTATGTGTTGGTTCTGACCAAGGTGCTGCGTCTAGAACTGTAAGACATATCTTCATATACTGCATTTGGCTTTTTTTTCTGGAAATATTTCTTAATCTGCAAAACAAAGCAAACAGTCTTTCAGAACAGAGCTGGAAAAGACCTCGATCAAGGAGGGAGTCAATTTACATCTAAGGAATCTATCTCTTTGAAGTGGAAATATAATTTTAAAATTCCTCTCATAACCCAATGAGGTTGGTTTTTGGAGATTAGGTATAATTTGTCAACCTATTTATTTAACTTTCTATTGTTAGTCTGATGTAGTTTCACTAAAAGTTCCTTCAGGAGCTGGATGCAACTGTGGCTGCAACATAAATAACGCTTATCCTGAATTGGTTACTGATAACACAAGAGACCAGTTCCCACAGGGCTGCTTGGCTTTGCCAGAACGATGTTATACTGCTGGTTTTTAGCGGTACTGAAGCCATATGTGGAGGAATGAGATAGGAACCTGGCCTGTGAATCATACTCTGTTAATTTTGAGTAATATTTATCGAGCAGAAGGATCTACCAAAGAAGAATAATTACTGGGCACGTTCTGCAGAATATGGATGTAAATAATCCCTGTAAAGGAAAAATTTATTGGTCACCTATTTTTCAGGGACAGGGCAAAATTGTTTTCCTACAGTTATATTCAGACATGAGGCTATTTTATGACTTTTTGCTGCCCTTGTGTCCCCCCCAAACATTCTCCTACATCTATTACAAGATTGGTAAATACGGCCCCATTCCTGATTGACCAAAAAGAAAGAAGCAAAACACGATAGTGAGGTACTCTGTTCAGAGAAATACATACACCACGTGGCTGGGTTGTTGACTGCGTGGTTTACTTGAGGTTTGTTATCAAAAGGCAAGCAATGCCTCATTTACTAAGAGTTACAGAAACATAAGACACACATAAGACATAAGTCTTTACTACTAAGAGTTTACAGCCAGCAGATGTTAAACAAGTGCGAAGAGGAGACAACAGAAAGCCATAATTCCTGAGGTTTATCAAATGCTTGTTTGACCCAGTCACTATTTACAAATAATGTCAAAGGCAGCTATGCACCCAACTATTCAGGCAGCTATTCAGGTTTGCTGTGGTGCGGTAACAGTGTACTTACATTGACACGGTACAAGGTACACCATACCAGCGCAGAAAACAGTAGCACTACCACGATGACAAGACCATAGATGGCCCACAAACTGTTACCGCAGACTGTCCACTTCACTTCTGCATCTGAAATTATATTATTATAAATATGAAGAGGTAGAATTCTATTTTTACTATGAAAAAAGTTATTTACTGGTCAGCAAGAAAACAGATATCAACAGATATCGTTGTTGATCAACGTTTGTCACCCCATTGGTATTCTCCCTGGCATTCCCTGTGCTTTTCTAGAGGCTGGTGATGACTGTGGGTGGCATGTGATGGGTCAGCGAGGAGCACTCTACAAAGGCTATGGCTTCCATGCCACTGATCAGAAGTAGGACCACACACCCCTACCAGGAACAGAAAATATCTACTGCAGTATTACATCAATACTGAGGGCTCGGCCAGGAGTATCTAACAGTTAGGTGTGCAAGCAGTACAGGCAGAAGTAGGAGGGCTTTTGTGATCTGGAGTATACAGGCTAAGCAGAATAGTGCTAGTGCTAGAGGAAAGGGTTACCTCAATTAATCCGTACCTGAATAACACAGTATCTGGTAACCACCCTGCTGCTTTGATGTGCAGCTGTTGTTTTCCCCAACTAACAGTTACTGAGGTGTTGCACCACTTACAGCCAGAGGCACAGAACGACACCACAGCCTTTTTTTGCAGACTGTAAATAGATCCTTCGCAACACTTATTTTATTTGCTCAAAGATCTCATCAAAGCCCAATGCACAGGGTTAAATTGCACCAATAAGATCAAAAGCAAGCACTGTGTTGCTGGTTTTGTCTGCATCTTAAGAAATGGTTACAACCCCATCCTGCAGAAGAAGAAAAAACCCTGTCTTTGGACCGAATGGTCACAGTGTGCTCAGTGTGTAATAACGGGGTGTGAGATCATCTCTGCTATTATCTGTGGTGCTTTAAGTAAATGCCTGAGGACTTGTTCTGCACTCCCTGGTGTGATCTATTTTTAAACACAAAGACTTGCTGTAGGGAATGGTTTCATAAGACACTTATGTCACATTAAGGTCAAACAACTGATGTTAAGAATACTGATTCATTTCCTAACTTGGTCAGAGTATTCACAGACACACTGAAGCAGTTGTTGCCTGATTTTGACCTTTTTTTTCTCTAAGGTGTGGGATTATAGCAAGTTTTCTCTTTTCTAATTCCCCTCTGGTTGTACAAGGCAGGTAGAAACATAGTGCCTTTTCCCATGTCCTAGTACAACAGGGCGCAGAGGAGCCTGAGCGCACTCTCCAAACTTTCCAAACTATGGAAAGAGCTGTAGCCATGGATTAGTGCTTTATCGTCCTGAATAAAGCTCTGCAAACTTTTAGTCCATCTTTTGTATTACAACATGCCTGTAGTTAGTTATGATTAAACAAGCAAAAGGATCGTACCTTTAACCAGAATCATGGTGCCCATCCTATTCGCTGAGAGGGAATAGGAATTGTTAAACACTCCAACGCATACATATATACCACTGTCATTTTTCCACAGGTTGTGTAGAGTTATCACTATTTTCTTCTCTTCCTTTGAATACTCCAAGCGATTAGCAAAAGCAGGAGAAATAGTCGGAGGATTCTGACTTGAAACATATAGCACTTTTTCATGCTGCATGTGAGTCTTGAGCAAATAGATCTCTTTCTCTGCATCTGAGCTTCTCAGTGCACAGGTAATGCTGACAGACTGGCCTTCCTGAGGACTGACACAGGGCGGTGACTGCTCAACAACTTCACTGGCATTTCCTACAAACAAGAGACATTAATGGCTACCACAAACTTAACACAGTGCATCTTCACTAGGGAGCAAATGCAGAGGTCAAAGACAGAAAGAACAGGCCATAGAAATTTAGAGAAAATTATTTTTTTAAAAGGCTACCTTTATACATGCCTTAAGAACAAGATATATATCAGTACACCCTGGCATGTTTTCCTGTCCCTGGATCTGAAAGCAGGACCGACTGAGCAGGTTTACCTGGTTGTAAAGTGTCTCCACCTACCTAAAAGATACATATACTGAACTCTTCCAAGGGAATACAGCTCCATCAGCTTGCCTTTGAGACACAGATCGTTGGCTGCTTCCTCAAGTGAGATTAAGCCATAGAAAGATCTGGGAACTATTGGTCTGGATAAAACCATACAATGTGGGTGCCATCAATGTTGAAAATAGACTTCAAAAAGCAGTTATTAATGGCTTGCTGTCCAGCCGGGAAGACATTTCACTGAGTTCCTCTGAGAACATGACCTGTTCCTTTTGACGTTATCATTAACGGGGGTGAGGGAATAAAGACATAATTCATAACATTTGTGCAAAAGATAATTCTGGGAAGGCTGCAAGCGTTTTAGAGAAGATGATCAGAATCAACGAGAGGTATAAGGTAATTTAATAAAGCAATTTGGACAAACAGTACATAATCAACAAGATGGAACTCATTTGAGAAAACAGTGAACCTGCTTGAAATGAGAAAGCTAAGGAAGGATACTATAAATCTTTCTAGATACCACGACTATTACTGATCCAGCAATCAATTAGGTTTTGCAAGTCTTGGGGATGGGAAAGAAAGAAAACCCTGTAATTTCTGTTAAAGATGTTTCAGGTTAGATGGTCTCATCAGAAGGGTCGGCACATAGAGAAATAAGCTGCCAAAGAATACTGTGAACTCAACCATCTTGTAATGAAAAGAGGAAAAAAAAGAAAAGGAAAAAAAAAAAAAAAAAAAAAGACAGAAACATTCTTCCCCTAACCAGAAATTACTGTCAAAAGGAGCGCTTGTGCCATTTATCAACTGCTTGTTGAGAGAAAAAACTCGCATCCCTTTATCCACTGATGCTCAACTTGCAAACCCCACCTGGCACCAGCTTCCCAACTATTACCAATTTATCATTTTAGACAAAACAGTCTAAAATGTAAAAACAAATTTGTAAAAACAAAAGAGATTTGCAAAAAATGTTAGCAAGAAAAAGGCTCATTGCTTTGCAAGTTAGTCATGCAGATTAGACTGATTGTTTTGGAAAGTGCTATGGGCAGTCACTGTTTCCAAACTGCTGCAGCAACCTACGACTCGTGGGAAAATCTGTAGTTAGGATTAAATTAGTCATTAATTGAAGCTCTAGGGGTTTTCTTGGTACTGTTTTATCTAATGTGTTTTCTTCATCTTTTCAAGGAACAGACCCACACTTTCCTTTAAATCAGTACATTGCTTGAGCAGACATGGGTAAAGTTCTGTCAGAGTCTCCCTCCCATTATGCTTTTTTCCAATCTTTGATTTAAAATATATATCTGTGTTTATTCATTCATGGCATAAAAAGGTGAAATTGCAATACCTTTCACCATTATTATGGTCTCCTTCCCATTCAGCTTTTTGTGATGCCCTTTGCTAAGAATATACTCAGTGCATTGGTAGATATTGGAATCAGATTCCCGTAAACGGTGCAGAGTTATCTTGAGATTACTTCCTTCACTTGAATGGGTCAGGCGACTGCTGAAATTAGGATATGTATTATTATGTTGCTTGGAAACCTGAAGCACATGGGTTGGCTGTATGACAGTTGTCAAGTGCATTCCCACTTGATTTTCTGAACATGAGCAAGTTATGCTGACGGACTCTCCTTCCCAAACACTGACAATGTCTGTTGATTGTTCATTTTCTCCACCTGAAAATAAGACATGCAATTGAAATTATAATATCAGAGTTCTTCTTCATCTATTAATATCAAAGTAGTTTTTGAAAACAACTACTCCATCAACAGAACCGCTCTGTAAAATGGAACCTTAGTCTTGCTGTCCTGTATGTATCATCTCTTGGATGTCCTGAAACCTATAGTGCCTTTCATGCCCACTGACCTGTGCAACTCAACATATCCCCAGAGCTTACTGGCATTCATACAAAAAATTGAGTCTGCTCTGTAGATTCCCAGTACGATCCTAGTAGTAAATGGCACAGAAAAGAAGAGAATTACACTTTTTTCTTTTTCTTTTTTTAATCGAAAGTTGCTCTAGCAGCATCAGGAAACTGGATAGTGTAGCCTCTTAGAAGAGAACTCCAGCCTATACTAAGAAACAAAGGTATCAAAATATACAATGAGACACTTTGAGTTCTCTAAAGACCTTAATGTCAAAAGAAACTGAACAGTAAGTACTTATGCCATGAATATTGAGGAACAGAGAGATCAAATGGGAAACATCCAAAAGAAATTACATTACAACATTACAAGCAGGGAAATAAAAATTAAATATAGAGTATTGCATATGTAGGACAAACACAGTGTAGAAAGGGTAGAATTAGTAAGTGTTGACAAGAAAATTAAGGATCCCTACATATTAAAAACAATTTATTTTAATAAGGGAACAAACACAAGTCAAACACAGAACAAGAAAATAATGGGAATTTAGACAGAGTAGGTCAGTCCAACCTGACCAGACACAAGGACATTGCTGCTACAGCAGTTAGAGAGGGAATTAGGGCAACCAGGAGCTGTCAGCAATGTCATTCCAAAGCAGCAGAGAAATGGGGTGATGGAGAAGGCTGGAGAAGCTCAGAGCACTCAGCCTTAACGAGCAGGGAAGGAAAGCCCAGGAAATTCAGTTCCATCAGCCTAAAATCAGTGCTTCTGAGCTGACCCACACTTATGTGATCTAAGAACCCAAGCAGCTAACGAGAAGCAGCCACAACCCATCAATTGTTTTCTCTAAAAGACCAGCGTAAAAGTTCAAGAATTAAATTATACTTGCGGAAATGAGTATTGGCTCCTCAACAACCATTAACAAAGAATGGCAAAACTACTCAAAATAAATATTCTTAACAGACTCACTGCATCTTCCTTTTAGACATATTGATTTATGAATAATATTTTTTTCTCAAGTCACCAGCCTTTCCAGTTATTGTCAATGGTCATGGGAGGAAAAACGGCCAATTGCTTGGAGAAATCTTTTCCTCAGCCAGTTTTCTTCAGAGATTCACACTGTTTTCCCAAAGTGTTCCTCCACCTTGTACTCTCAACAGCTACAACAATATTCAGCAATGGACATTCCTGGTAAGGTTTTATTACACTTTCAATAATTATGTCTCTAGTAAATATCGATTTTCATTTCTATCCAGTAGTGGGCTCCCCGTCAGCCATAACGATGCAGATACAGTTCATGTTGAACTACTGGTAAAACAACTTCCACTCTTTCTACAGAGATTAGTTTCTATGTAGAAAAGTTCTAATCACAATAAATTTTCATTATTCTTTTCTAAAAACTCATTCTATAATTTCGGAGAATATTTTTCAAAGTTCCACCTGGCTCTGCTAATGGTGAATTTGCCAGGAACCCATTTGAGACAATAATCTAAGAGGGGGAAAACAGGAAAGAGAAAATATTGAAACTTGTGAAATGTGAAAGCGTCTATGTTGTACGTACCATTCTGGCCAGGGAAGCACAGGAGAAGCAGAAGAAAGAGGGATGCAGTTGGGAGATGTGATATCCACAGCATTTTCAAAGCTCTTTTTAGTTGTTCTCTGTGTGTTAAAGACGTGAAGAAAGGCTTGTAGGCCACAAGTGGGTCTGTTTTCTTCCAGCTGCATCAGTTGTCTACTAAAAGAATGTAGCAACTTGCCTCTTTTGCCTTAGTATCACAAAGAATGTGACAGAGAGGAGGGAGAGAGATTTCTCTCAAGGGGTGTATCGTGGTTTTGACGTCACACTTATAACACCCCCAGTTTCCTACCACTGAACAACCCCCAACCCTGAGGGCAGAATTAGAAAGAGTCTCTACAGGCACCTGAGAAAAGCTAGGCTCAAAGTTGCTCTTCACAGTCCCAAAGTCAGGAAATTATCTCCCTTTTGTGGCCTTACTGGAAACGTAGGCGCTTGGTAGAATCAATTCAGTCTCTCAGTGTTCCCACAGGCTTTGCAGGCTGCCTGCTCTCTGTGTGAATACGTAGGAAGCTCTGTTCCCAAAGAGTTTCTTGAATGCTTTTAAGATAGAAATTTCATCAATTATTGGAAAGCAAACAGAGTTCAGGAAGGCTGTTAAATAAGCTTTTGGGTAGCCCTACGGAGATCACTACTGGATACAAAAGCAGATGCCAGGAGATCTCTCTTACTTCCTGTCTTTGTTTTTGCAATATTTAAGTGAACTGACAATAATACTGGATTATGAGCTTGGGAATCACATGATAGTGATGCTTTGTAAAGGAGATTAACATATCAAATAACAATATGATCAACACAGGGTTAACATTGAACAGCCTGTTTTTAAGCTGATGTTTTATTATGATGAGTAGAGTAATACAAAAAAAAAAAATCATTAAAATGAAATTACAATTATCAAATTCTAGCATGTCGCCATTTTTCTTTCATAAACAAGTATTTGCCTATATTTTTATACTTCAAAACAACACAAGGCATTTGATTAGAACAAGCACTGTAGATATTTAAAGCTATTTATGACAGTTTTCCCTGAAATATGGGAGGATTGGTGTCTACCAATGTGCACAACACAACTCAGGAAGGGCAAAGTGAAACAGTTGGTAGTGATGCCACTGAGTATCACAGTGTGCATAATCATCAGTAGAAAGAAGAAATGTAAAGCAAAGCGTGCTTCAGTGAGCAATAAAGATCGGTCTGTGACTTGTGACTCGTGAGCAATTTCACTAAGGCCCTGTCACTGGCCGAAGACGTCCATATAACCTTTCTTGTCAAAACATGTCCAGCTCTCTGGCCCCAACTGGTGTCAAAGAGTAGAAATTAAATCTGTACATTGTTAAACCTGAATCCCTGAAGTTAATATAATGGGAGTTCTCAAATACACCAAAGGGAAACTAGCTCCAGTGGGGTCAAAAAGTGAAAGGCCCCACACCCGATTTGAGTGGCCCTTTCCCAGTCTATAGCAGCAGATATACTATTTCCTCCAAAAAAAGACGGCTTTTCTCCCAAACAAACCTCTTCCTCCATCGTTTTAGGCACAGCCGTACTCTGTTGAAAGCCTATAGCAGTCCTGTTCTGGGGAAAAAAAACGGGAACTGCAATTGTGTGAAGGTGCTGTATAAAGAGGAAAAGTCTTTTTTCCTTCTAAATCCTTGCACAGTCTGGACTCTTTATGGGCAGCCTTAGCTTTGGCTTATTGAATAAACATATTATAACATTCATCATGAGATAAAAAGAGTTCCCAACTGGATCAGTCAAAATAACATACTCCGTAAATATCTAAAAGCCTTTGAATAGCTGGGGATTGCCATCTCTTATTGAAGTTTTGACTGCATTCCAGCCCCGTAAAATTGAAAAGACAAAATCTAACAAATAAGCTGAGGGTGGAGTTAAAAAGGTATGTTAGGTCAGCATGAGTTTGAAGTCCTCACTGGGGAGGGGGAAAAAACCCAACGTGTGACAGCACTAGGGTCCTGTGCCAAACACCACCCCAGTTTAACCACAGAGGCTTTTCCGTATTTCTAAAGTTAATTAGTTACTTTTTTTTATGTCTTCCATTATGAAGTTCCCCTTCATATGTGATTGTAGCAAATGTCAGGAGTCACATGACATCCTTTGAGATTTCCTGCTGGAAGTTTCAGCCACAGGTTTATGGGTAATTAAACCATGTAAAAATGATTCACCAAGTATTCACACTGTTCCAGGGATCTGCTTTTTCAGTTGTGCTGCTGATGATTTTTGCTCAAAAGCCTGATACTAGATTAGGTCTAATGCAAACTTTTGAGGATTTATTCTAATTAAGCGTGAATGATAAATCATTTGAAGATGACATACCGCCTGTGAACTACCAAATGGGGATCCCTGAAGTGCCGTATTTCATCACACACTGTGTGCATCCCAGACACCCAAACCTGTCTCTAGATGCAGAAATATTGCAGTCTTCTCTGATAGGTAAAGAGAGCAGGTACGTCAGTATGTTTTCCTGTCCACTGGAGTTACTGTTGATAGTGTCCTACACTAAAATTGGCAGTATTATGACCTAATTTGTCAGGGAGTTTGATATCGTACTTCTGTTCAGGCTGGGAGGGGGCTTCGACCCCCATGACCCAATGCCGTTTCTGAGGGAGTTGGATAGAGCCCTCCTGTCCACCCTTGCACAGGAAGACGCACCCAGAGGACTTGTCCTCACCCTGCAGGTGGCTGCAAAACCAAATGTCTGTTCAAAAGGCCAAAGCCCTCTTATTCAACAAACCAGTCACCTGTACAAAATGCTTTTTTGGCTATAGAGACCTGGGAGTTAAAAAGGACAAAGACCGATAGGTGTGCTAATGCATTATAAAATGTAAGACACGCAGAGAGCATCTGCCTCAGGGTTCAACACATCCTTCCTGATTACAGACCTGATCTCTTCAAATTCTTGAAGAATTTCAGATGAACTGATAGTTTCAATCATGAAAACCATTGAGAGAATTCTGCTGGCTTAAACCCATGCTGCTGAGCCAGCCACACATCTTGCAACAACTGCTATCCTTAGCGAAGCACCAGGAGAGGATGGGAGATCCAGGGAGCTTCTCACGTTGCTCATGAAGGCTTCAGTGTCACAGTCCTCAGTGAATGCATAGATTTGGTGAAGGTACATTTGTGAGAACTACCAGAAGGTCTCATATAAAATGAGCTAAAGAAATTCAGCTGAACACTATATGTCCATACCGAGGAGTACATTGCTGGCACAGAGGCCTGCTTTTCTCATTTGGAGCTTTTTTTGCCAAAAGATGCGAAGTCTTCTATGTCAGGGACCGGGTTTTTATTTCCAGCAGCTGCAGAATTGAAGGAAAAAGGTGAGGCCTTTTTGGCCTATCTGTGAGGCCACCAAAGACACAAGTTGATTTCAGTGAGAATTATAATCTAATTGCTTGTATTTAAGTTTGGAAATCTGGAGTGTGAAGACCTCAGGGCAGCTGCCTTGTTTCAGTTGCTACTGATATTCTACCTCTTGTTCTAAAAGGTGAAAGAATTGCAGCTTCATTGCCCAGCGAGTTCATGGCATCTCTGCTGAAACCCTGCCCTGGTTGCTGTGGCCCATCAGCCTTCGCTTTAGAGGGGCTCTAGGCCAGGCCTGAAACATCACTGAGAGTTACACCACAGGGCAGGACCTCAGGAGACCCACTAGCAGTCAATTTTTTACCTATCACAGCAATATATCAATATTTCTTAATATAACAACTGCAGTGAAACCAGAGTTGTGTTATCTTTACTGGGTTTTGCAAGTACTTGTGCAACTTTCACTTGTCACAGATAGCCTTGTGTTTTGTCTAACTGTAGATGTGCAAACATCTCAGCTTGTTCCCGTTGGCTTCCTTTAGAGTTACCATATAAAAACAAGCACCTTCACAAGGTAATTCACCTGTTTCATCTTAAAACCATATTAAGGTGAGATGAAACATCTTCGAGACAGCTATTTCTCTCCATTCACTAGAAAGGGAACACAAAATAAAAATCTTAAACTTAAACTAACTTCTAACCAACAAGTTAACTTTAACCAAATTCAGACATAGGAATCTAATTCTTAGACTTTTAGAAAGAAACAACCAACATTTGTTTTCAAAGGATGGACCAGTTCAGTAACTGAGAGGAGCCATCTCAACTTCTGGCCTTACACAGGGTCCCATAAACCCTGGAGCCAAGTTGGCTACAGGATGTAGGAGGAATCCGTATGTCAGGGTCAAGGGGTGTCTGTAGAAATGTGTAAACGATCCACACACGAGTACTAGAACCACTGTAAAGTCATACAGTGACTAAAATCTATTGACTCAGACTTGATGCAGGGAGGAAATGGGCATCCACTGAACACAGTCCTAGTAACCACATCTAGGCCTTCACTGAACAGTCCCCTGGCATTGTAGTAATGTGATTTTATCATTTACCAGAATTAAACCCCAAAAAGTCAAATCTTACCATCAAAAAACTGCTGGATCAGCATGACAGGCCCTAGGAAAACAACAGCACAAAAAAAAAAAAGTAGCAGCATTAGCAAGGATTTACTTAGAAGAATTAAAACTAACAGACTTGCAGTTGTTTTTTCTCAATTTATATTTATCTGAAATTCCTGAGCAACTCCTTGGTATCCATCTCAAACAGACCCACAGGCCTTGTGTTTTGCCCACAAATCCCCACAGGTACAGCAGGTGTGACACTTTGCCATATGACAGCACAGTTGCACCCCAAGTTCTATACTCTGTTGTAGCCCAACTATTTCCAAAGTATGAGGTGTTTTAATATTATCTTGCTTTAAGAATGCTGCCGTTTTTGTGTTGAGGAGGAAGAGCAGGGAGCGATAATGAGAAAGACAGGTATTTTATTCACGACTTGCTGTTTACTCCACAGAGCCTATCCCAGCCCTTGCCATGCATATTCGTTTACAAAACACACTTCTCCCTTGGCCATACCCAGGAAAATACTTTGTCTTAAATTAAAATCGGCTCTTTAGTGGGCAGAGCTGGGAGTAGGAACCACTCACCCAAAGGACCCGTCAGCCCACACCTGGGCGTTCAGCCGTTCCCTGGGCTGGGACACGTCTCTGCAGGGGAAGATGCCCAGCAGCGCCGCAGTCCGAGACTGCTCCAAGGCACTGGATCCCACTGAGGCAGGGCTGAGCGGTGCGGTGACTTGCTGTATATTACTGTAGCAGTGAGGAAACTTCTTCTGGGCTTATTTTTCATAATAAATGAGCCAACTGGGGACTACACTATGGCACCCAAGGGAGAGGTGGAGTTCATACCAGCCTCCCCTTCATAACGAATATCATTCAGCAGCTTCATAAACAATGTTATGGAAATAAGATCCGGAAAGAAAACCCTCTATGCTTTATCTACTACCAGCACTGCTTACAAGGCATGTTACCAAAAGGAAACATAACATTTTGTCAGACTGTACCTTGACCATTTCGGTTCCGTCGAACACAAAAAGTTATCAGTGCTACTGCACAAACCCCAGGAATCAGTATTGCGGCGATGATGCCAGTGCTGCCATCTACACCCATTAGAGGTTGAGCAATACCTGGAGAGTAGAAGAAGACAGAGTTCAAGTGAATCAAACATGTGTGCCAAGAAACGAGCTTGCCTCACAAGCAGCAGTTCGGAAAAACTGGGCCTGGTGCTTCTGCAATGAAGCCCACAAAAGCTGATAATGAGAGAAGGAACTGGTGAATGAGAGAATAGCCTCTTAAGGAAGACACCTGTAAGAGAAGAATGACTCTGTCGACATTGAAAGCTAATTTTTGACTCTCCATCACAACAGATACCTTTGAACGTCTATCTCATTTGAAATAACCAAACACAAGAGGCGCAAAATCCATCCTTAATGGCGGGTTCAAAGGCCACTAAGGAAATCTGTTTTGACCATCTTTAAATATCTAGAAAGGTTATCTTAATACTTGTCTAATTTGGAAGAGAAATAATAGAATCATCCAGCACACATTCAACATTTACCAAAGAAAAACCCCAAACCAAAAAAACCCTCAAACAACACAGGAAAATGCGAAAAGCCATACCTCTACCAAGGACTGCCACCAGGAAAGGATAGAGTTTACTTGTTTCAAGTAAAGACACTGCATTTGTCCATAAGCTAAGGAAGATGTCAGAGGTTTCTACAGTGAAAGAAATCTGGATAGAAAACTAGTTCTGTGTGACAATTGTCCTCTCAGTCTGGAGGTAAAGTCTCGTTTATTATTTACTGGTAAGTGGAATTGTTGCATACCCATCACGTATCGCTCTCCATCAGCATCCCTGCATCTAGGGCTATACAGCTATGGTTACAGAAACCTATATCTACAGGTATGTATTTCCAGGAGCGGGAACCTACATGGGCTAGGTGAAAGTCTCTGAGTTTGGATGGCTACAGCATGTGCGGGTCCAAGGTGTGAAAGTACAGTACATCTGCCCCCTTCCACATCAGGCTTTGGTCATGTCAAGCTGCCTGAGCAAAATGCTTGCAAAGCAAAGGGCAAACAAACATGAGAGGATACTAACCTAGATCTTCCTCATCAGTTGATTTTCTGCTTGGTGATTCCTCACCTGACGTGTAGCACTCTAGGGAATCGTTGGGCTTCTCGTGGTTTGTGTCTGCCACACAGCAAATTTTAGCGATGTTACCACTCCCATTTTCTGAGGAAGCTGAAAGATAAGAGAAATTTTAATATAATATAGATCATTTTTAAGATCTTCAATCCAGGGTTAAAATCTTAGAGACCCCAGAGTGCATCTCCCACCCAGCCTGATGCCACTGTGCCATTATCTAACTTATTCCTCTTCTAACAGGTGGGAAATATAAAGGCCATTATATAGAAAATACCTTCCTACCCACAGATCCCACACTCAGCACACCCACTGGTCACCCTTCCAAGGGACATAGGCTTCTACATCTACAGCAATTTCCAATTGTCACTATGCATGTTTTAGTGGCATCCAAGCTTCACACAGCAGTAACAACATGTAGATATTTTGCAATGGTAAGCATAAATCCAGGAGAGAAACAGTTTACTCTGATCAGAAATTAAATACACAAGGAATTGTTAGGCTGAACAAAAGTATATGTAAGGTGGAAAATTGGGCCCCCAACATAAGAAGGACATTGACCTGTTGGAGTGGGTCCAGAGGAGGCCACAAAGATAGAAGCCCCTCTGCTGTGAGGACAGGCTGAGAGAGTTGGGGGTGTTCATCCTGGAGAAGAGAAGGCTCCGAGGAGGCCTCAGAGCCCCTTTCAGGATCTGAAGGGGGCTACAGGAGAGATGGGGAGGGACTCTTGATCAGGGAGTGGAGTGACAGGATGAGGGGAAATGGTTTTAAACTGAAAGAGGGAACATTTAAATCAGATATTGGGAAGAAATTCTTTCCTGTGAGGGTGGTGAGAGCCTGGCCCAGGTTGCCCAGAGAAGCTGTGGATGCCCCATCCCTGGAGGGGTTCAAGACCAAGCACTTGAATGGGGCTTTGAGCAACCTGGTCTGGTGGGAGGTGTCCCTGCCCAGGACAGGGGGGTGGAACTACATGATCTTTAAGGTCCCTTCCAACTCAAACCATTCTATGATTCTTTTCTTGCTTTCTTCTGTCAGCAATAAGATTAGAAAGGATGGTCTAACTCAAACAAGAGAGGTAATGAAAGCCTTTTTTCAAAGAATCATCTACAGCCAGGAGGACAAAGCCAAATATACATTCAGTTGCATGTAGACTGGTGAAATGTCATTGACCTGGATGGAGTTCAACTAAATTACACCTGTGCAACCTGACTCACCATGAAGTTTTGCATTCTTGGAGCCACTTGCTACATGTACTAAAAGGCATTTTTATCACTGAATTTGACAGTTTCATGAGAAAGCTGGAGAGATACCTCCCGGTTATTTACTGAGTTGTACAGAAGAGCAATACAGAATGGCTCTTTAGGCTAGACCCAGATTTCAGTGTGTACTGCCTGAAGTAGATGGGATTCACACATTCCAAACTGGCACAGATTTTGACCATGAGAATTGCTGTTGCCAAAAAAGAAAAAAAAAAAGTATCTTTATAAATCAAGGTAACATGAATTTATCTGAATCTCTACTAGTGTAGTTCTAAGCAGTGTTTGACCTGAAAGAATTTAATTTATTTTTGTGAATGACTTAATGACTTCTTGACAAATTAGTTTACTCATTAGCCTCACTGTATGCCTAAATATACAACAGTTCAGTTTTATAACCAGAAATATGTTTATGTTCATATCCAGGCTCCCAGTAGACCATACCTTCATAATCCACAATGCCACATGAGTCTCCTATTCCCATTTTTTTCTGCCACCAGATGCCATAAATTCCTTTATAAGTATCTTCTTGCTCAAAGCACATTTTGATGGCTGTTTCACTGATCTCCAACTTAATTATTTTATCTGAAATTGTCTTATTTTCTGTATCAACAATTTTTTGGAAGTCTTCGTAATTGGATGGTTTGCATACGCTGATCTCACAGTCTTTACAGTAGTAGACTATCACATGCATTTTGCCAGCGGAAGAGTCTTGTGTCATCCCAGCAGGGCTGCCGCTGGGCATGGCAATATCTACATGAGAAAACAAAGAAAAATTATTTTCTACCAGTTTTCTCCCAGGACTTTTAGTGTTAGAGAATGAGACGAGTTCTGGTGGACAAACCCAGCCATTGCTTGGGAGATATTGACTGCAAATATGGTACTGGGCCCAGCCCCCAAAATAAGTTTTGGGGTAGAAATACAACGTAATTCCCCCCTTACTGCCACTGGGGTTTTAACTAGGAAGCTGGCAGCTTAGGAAATGAGTTGACATTTCTCTTGTTGACCTAAGAGGTTCTCTGCCCAGACAGGCTCAGATAAATCACCCGTTCTTTTTTTTCCCTTCCAAAACTCCTTGGCATAATCCTATCAGGCATATCTCCAGCAGACACCCAGATCCCAGGACAAATGAAGTTCACCTCTGAGTTTCCAGACTACGTACAGCTGGATCCAGTGTCCTATTGATTCAGTTCAATATTCCACCAGGCAACAGTTCTACAGCCAAGCCAAAACTCACCAGCAGCCTGGCTGAAGCACTGGAGGATGCTGGGGCTTGGTGCTGAGGCCTGACAACAGGGTTTTACTCATTCAGACTGTCCTGGTAAAGAGCTACTCCTTTGAGAGAGGATTCACCTCATCAGATTTCAGACAGATCCAAAAAGTTGCCCTTCCCAAGTTAGGTGATTGCGACAAGTCAAATAAATCAACTTTCACCTTCTTAATTCCTCTTCTCACCTTAGTGGTTTTGTGGTCTTAGCTTTAACTGGCCACAATCGAGCTTTCTAATAACAGTTTAAAAGTTTTTAGCTACTAATGTGCTGTGAAAAGCAATGAGATCAAACAAGGAGACTCACTTGCATGGGGAGCTGCGATGGTCAGAAGCAGGAAACATAACCACCTGAAGTGGGGAGAGTCCATCAGGCTGCCCTGTGTGCTGAGCTCTAACAGTGTTGGATGCTCTCCTAGATCCTCCACGATCCCAGGGCAGGCTCACCAGGATCGTCCCTCAGTGATCTCCCTGTTTGAATATTAAATTAGATGTTTAGTAGCCATAATCTCATTCTTATAATCCAGACCAAAAAAAAAAAAAAACCAAACAAAAAAACAATATCCAAAAAACCAACTTCCGGGCCAAGTGCTGTAAAGTTTCTTCTAGGCAAGACAGCTGCAATACAGGCAAAGAAACACTCATCTGCTCAGCTGCTGCTGCAGTATGGCTTTTGCAAATGCCAAACTCATAAACCTTTCCATCCCTGGGTCAATCACAGCAGTAGAAGACACATAGTCTATCTGCAGGGAAAGGGAAATCCCTCCTGAGCCTGCTGGGCAGGAGGCTCCATGTCAAGGTCCTCCAGTCTCCTCTAGGCAGTGGTCCTGCACACATCTTTCACTCGTACATGCAACAAATAACGTCTTGACTTGATGCTACTTCTAAAACACACCAAAAATTAGACATGGACTATGTTTTGTGCTGAATGAGTGTGTTGCTTGACCTAAGATGAAATATTTATCGTCAAATTGAATTTTATTTTTAATTTGGAAGACATGATAGGAAACACTTGTTCAAATTAAATCAACAAACAAACAAAAACTTAGTACTTCTTTTCAATAAATGTATTGGATTCAGTCACAAATTCCTCCTCAATCATTTCAATGAAACTGTCATGAACTTATGAAATATGTTTAAGTAAAACACAAGTTTCACTTTCCAAAGGAGAAAGAAATACAATCTGGAAAATTCACCTAACTTTTCTCACTAGCCTTGCTCTGGAAAACACAAACTGCTTTGCTTCTAGGAGCTTTTCATTGGAAGCTTTCATTAAAATTCATTCCTAATCATGCATTAACTCTTTTCTTTTAAGCTGAAGTTAACAATTGATTTATCTCTCATGACCTGTGCTAGTCTAGAGGTGCAGAAAGTCCCACTCCAATTCCCAGAAACAGATGAGACAGGAGGAAAACAAAACCTACAAAACAAGCCCTTTCCAGTGGCCAAGAGGTGCAGGAGGAAATCCTTGAAACCATCTGCAGAAATTTCCTGTGCAATAAAATCCGGGGCCCCTCTGCAGTCCCCTAAAAGCTCTCGATACCCCCAGGTAGGGCCCAAGCCTGGGAGATGCTGGACCAAGCCAAGGTCCTGACGCTGCTCCACGCACACCCACAACAGTGCATTCCATCCACTTCCACTTCACACCACACGAGGGACCAATTCTTCCATTTTACACTCAGGGCTCCTGCTCACCTACACAATCTTGCAAGAATTTCTTCCTGCCCCACCAATTATTAACAATACTCAGAGCATCAAACGAGCACGGCATCTTTTCTCATCTTCTTTCTATACATCTAAAAGTAGTTCCTGTCTGTTTGATTTTGGGTGGTTTGGTTGTTTTTTTTTCCAAAACCAGATGACTCCGTCCCATTTCACACGTTACTGACTGATCCTGTTTCCTGCCTTGCAAAGCACCAATTAACAATGTCCCCTGCAGGCGAGCAGAGCGTCCAGAGACTATCATCAACCATCGAAACACAGAATCATTTAGGTTGTAAAAGACCCTAAAGAACATCAAGTCCAACCATTAACCCAGCACTGCCAAGTCCACCACTAAACCATGTCCCTAAGCACCACATCTACACATCTTTTAAATACCTCCAGCATATTATATCTCTTTGTCCTCCTCGGAGCGCATTCACCAGCTTCATGCAGTCCTCGCAGACCAGCTGCAGCACATCTGGCTGAGTGATCTGCCCAAAGGTGAAGGACAACAAGCGATTCTTTCCTCAGTAGTTTTCAGACTGAGATCTGCATCGTCTGTCCTCGTTCCTTCTCTTTTGTGGTCTTCTTCCCTCATCCTTGCCCCTCCTCTCAGTGTGCACAAAGCACATCTGCCTTCCTCTTCTCTCTGACATCCCTTCCCACACTCACTCTTCTCTTCATTTTCAAAAGCCAGAACACTGTCCACCAAATCTCTGCACCCTTCCACTGGTCTGTCTTAAAATCCTCTTTTCTGGCAAGTTTCTGAAAGTCTCCAGCCATGTTGGCCCCCTCCTGCCATCAGTTTTAAACTTACTTTAACAATAAAACACTCAAATCAAAAAATGAAACACGCCCTTGGGACAGAAAGTATTTTTCATCATGTTTTTTGCCTGCTTGCCTTTCTTTTCAAGGCAATACAAACTTCACTTTTCAGAGCTACTGAAGCTGTCTACACAGCTGGAAGGAAGCAATACCAGACCCTAAAAGGGGATCAGCTGCAAGCAGTAGATAAGTAATGGACAACCACGATGAGCTGGAGTTCCTTCCTCGTTCACACCCAGCTGATGAGCATTTCCCCAGGTCAGACCTGACCCCACGAACAAGCCAACCTGAGCTCACTGGCAGGAAGAAGTGGATTTAGCCAGAAACAGAAGCTTGTAGAGCCTTAACAAGGTCTTTGGTTTTGTTTTTGAAAAGATCTATTTGTGTAAAAATCACTCCCCAAAACTCTCCTGCTTTTCCGTCTCCAGTAACTTCATATCAAGCACAACACAATAAACAACTCCAATGTTGACCGAGACATGAAAGTCAGTTGGTCGTTAATACAATAACATCATTTCTACCAGAGGAAAGGTCACCTCTCAAAGTTAAAAGCTAAAGACCTGGAATATCCTGGCTAGACACCTGCATTTTCCCACTCTGGTGCAATCTAAACCAGCTCACCGCCTTTCCAGCGTGCATCCCCAGGCTCACCCACCTCTGCCACCCGCACAGCTCCCCTGAGGCTGCCACTTCAGTGGGGACCCCATGGTGAGAGCGCAGGGCAGGGGTCACCCAAAGTCCCAGCCGCAGCAGGTGGCCGATGCAGTGACAGAGCCAGGAGATCCAGTGCTATTTTCCAACTGCACACACTGCATTTCCCTGCCCCTTCTCTCTCCTCCAGCCACACACCCCAGGGGTCTGCGGCTTTATGCACATTTTAGTATATGGTTTATACAGTCAGGCAGAAGTGTCTTGGTGGAAGGATTTTCAGAAAATATTTATTTGATAACATAAATATCCCACAGAGGAGGACTTAGGTTTCAAACAATTTGAAGAAAATAATACTATAAGAAGGAAGCAGCAAATCAAAACCCAAAGAACTTCAGAAGATCCTACAGATTTTATTTTCCACTCTAAGTTCCTTCCTGAAAAAAAGAGTAGAATTTACAGAAAAGCTAATTTGGGTTTTGCTTTCAGTACTGGTTCCACCTTTGTTAATCTGCTGCACACCACTCTCAACAAGCTCTTGCAATAAAAAAAACCACAAAAAACACTCCCAAACATAAAACAAGATCACGGAAAGAACACAAACAAGATAAGCAAACAGCAGGACACTGTGCTTGAGCCAAAAAAGCGCGGCAAAAATTCTGATAGTAAAGCACATGGTTTCCAAGCCAAACTTTCCACTATGACCATTAGAAAACACTACTAATGTTTTATTTGCTGCTTGCAGCGTACTAAGGCAAGCAACATGAACTGTTTCGCTGCTTTAATTTCTTTTCCTTTAAAAGCAATATCCATGCACACTGACACTTTTTGGTTTGGTTCTCTCTTTCATTTTGCTCTGAGCCCAGAGCCCCCAGAGTCCCCACGAGTCCCTTTCGGGAGCAGAGCAGCAGCCAGAGGGAAAACAAGTCACAATCAGCTCCAGCTTGGGTGACAGCTTCTCACTGGAAAGGAAGAGAATTGTAAAGATTTCTACTGCAACCCTCCTGGCAAATTATCCTTCATTTGCAAATATGACATGATGGCAATAGGAAAAGGGGATAAAAGCAAAACATGCTAAGGAACTAAGAGAAAAAAGAAAAAGAAAAAAAGTTAATCCGATGTAGGAAAATTTATTTAGGAATGATACGAAGATGAAAATGCTCTTAACAAAGGTATTCTATTACTTCAGTGATCATTCACACTTACATGAAAGTGCACCACAACGAAGCTGCTGGGTTTTCGCATCCACACAAGCAACGTGGAAGCAGTGCAGAACTGCATGAAAGTTGCCAGTCAGGGCTGGGAAAAGTGGTTTTACTTATTTAGCAAGTTCATGCACACGAGCAACACACATTCTTCCTCACCAAGAAAATGTGAAACACATGAATCATTTCCCTTTTTGCCACAAGCTGTTTTAGTGCCTGTTTCTGAACACCTACTTAAAAAGAGGAAACGAGCAAGAATTTGTAAGAGACAAGGCTGGCTGTAAGACAGGGCCTTTTAAAGAAAAAAGAAAAGGGGGTGAGTACCTCAAAAGTTGTTTGCACATGAGAAAGCCTTCATGCCTCTCCTCTTCCCTTCTCCATGCACACGAGCAGCCTTCCAGCTCCCAGGTCATTCAACTTCTCTTCCACAGCCCTACACAGGAGATCAGAAACTACTTGGATCCCAGACCAAAAGGCTCATTGCCAGTGTCTCCCTCCTTTAAAAAGCAAATGGACTTTTATTTTCACTTTTGCTTGCTGCGGAGCACAGGGCAGCGCCGACTGGAGCACAGGGCAGTGGTGTCTCACCAGTGCAGGTAAGGTAAGTCCACGCTGCTGCATGGGACTCTGCAGCTGGAAACCACAGGGAAAAAAACCACACCCCCCAGAAAACCTCCCAGGAACCTGCATATGGGGTCCTGGGTAGCAAATATGTCTCTCCACATACTTCAACAGTGATATGAATGGGCTGGATTTGAGATCTTCTCCTGGGTCTTCTACCAATTGCCATGCAAGGAGAGCCTGCAGCACAGAGCTGAGGTCAATTTATTCCCTGCCAAAGATACCCTGCCAAAACATGCATATTTCAGCAGCACTCCGGCTCTTTACCTGGATTTGTGCCCGTCACGTAACCAGGCAGGATCAATTGGAACCAGAGGACTGGGCAGAGTGTTGGCACAGCCCCCAGTAAATAAAAGAAACCTGTTTGATTCCCAGACTCTTTGCAACTCAGGTAAAATAATACTCCTTGTCCTTAGCAAAGCACTTGGCGATTAATGCTGCACGTATTTGTTGGGTCACTTTTACATTTACTCTTTAATAGAGCTCTGACCACTTAATGAAGGCTTCAAGGACCTGTTCTGCAGAATTTTACACTTCCTGCTCCAGCTTATCTTGTCGGCAGGGACTGATAGGGTTGGTGGGAGGCTTCTTTCAACAGTGCCTTCCTTATTTCACTTCTCTTGCCCCCTTCCTTCACGTAGGTCCCATGCTGACCCAACGTGTACAAGGCTTCTAGATGACTGGAGACAACGTTAAATACTGCCACCAGCAAGTCAAGAGGTGCCCGTTTCCAGGAGTGACACACAAGGTGGTGCAGCCACTCTCTCAGTAGGTCCCAAGACTGCAATTTTTTCATTACAGTCTGCCACGCTGGCTCTCTGCGTAGCCTGTTTAGCAGTAACTTCACAGCAAGCTGACATTAAAAACAAATGTTTGTGCCATTCATGATAGTCTAGACTGCCAAATTCACAAATACTAAAACGAAACAGGATTAAAAAGAGCCACTATGAAGCTAGCCACAGCCATTTGTTGCCTTTCTTTCTGTTTGTGGGTTTGTTGGGGGGGAGGAACGGAGACGGACACGACATGGGCGTTGTAATGCTGGAAGCCATCTGTATGCTCCGTAGGCAATACTCTGTTCCCAGTGAAGAGGAGGGTAAGGAAAGGGAACATTCCATAACCCCGCACTGTTTGCTTGGAGGCTGCAGCTGGGGACACACCCTCCAGAAATCAGGCTCAGGAAAAAGCAAAGAAAGGTCCCAGTTGACTGGCCCAGCACAGATGCTACACAAGAGCATCCTCAAAGCAGCAGCATTATGGCAGCTGCAAGGTTTCCTTTCCATGTTCCATTTCACCCACCCCACCAGCCTGAGCCTATGGCTCCCACATAGCAGTGCTACTCATCCATACGCAGCTCAAAATAAGCTGCTGTGACAGCCTTTGGGAGGGCTGCCATCCCCCCTGCCCTGCACGGCACAGCTAGGTGGGGGGCAGAGATCTGCAGGGCTATAAAAGTGCTGAACTGATGAGATTACATACCTCAGGACACACAGCCAGTACACCAAATAGCTCTTAGTGCACAAAGAATACCCACCTGTCATATAGCTCGTCCTGGAAGCTGGGATTTTGCCTGTGGCAAATCATTTTTTGTCTCCAAACTGCAGAGAAAGCCAAAGAAGAGCAGTGACACTCAGGGTATGGGGCAGAATTGACAGCACAGGAGGAGAATCCCTTAGAGCTGGTTTGGGAATCGATAGCCAACACTGACTGCTGGGTCAGCGCAGGTGGCTGAGACCAGAAGGTGACACCATACTGAAGGGCAAACCAGCACCTCTCAGTAGATTAAAAAAGTGGGGAGCCTCACCCCAAAACCAGGAAATTCTCAGGACACAGACCAAAATCCCACTCTGCAACCTGCTATGAAGAAGTAGCTGCAGAGAGAATCATTTTTGTCTCTGGGTTCCCAGTGCCCACATAAACAAACCAGGACAAAAAGAGGAAATGGTTTTTAAGTCAGTTTTCACAATTAACAATCAAATCATTGCTTCCTTTCTTTCAAAGCCTGGAAAGCAGAAAAGGGCTTTCATTTCTGAACTTTATCAGAAATACTTCCTGTCAAAACCGTTTCTGAGCTCGTGAGACCCATGGTTGGCAAGGGGCTGGAGCAAGACACGCTGGCAAGGCGACGGCAGGGGCTGCTCTGCACCCTGGTGCTCCTGGCATGGCCAGCAGAGATGGCGTGAGCCCCTCCAAAACAGGGCCAAGCATCTTCTCTGCTCAATCCATGGTCAGAACACATCTATATGCAAAAGGCTCCAGAATTTGCCCGGGTTGGATTACATGTGCACGTATTATGGGGCATAGTGAGAGCTCTCTCAGGACCCCTGGCAGCAGACATCTCTAACACTCACTGGCTGCTGCTGGCAGCCCACCCCGAGCTGACCCATCACACCTCATACCTTTCCCTGCCACTTGAAACTGCCTGGAATTCCTCATTGAAAAATAACGGGAGGAACAGTGGGGTTAGTAGGACTCAGGAGGTGATCGTTCCCCTGTACTGGGCACTGGTGAGGCCCCACCTCAAGTGCCATGTCCAGTTTCAGGCCCCTCACCACAAAAAAAGATATTGAGTTGCTGGAGCGGGTCCAGAGAAGGGCAATGGAGACAGAGAGGGGTCTGGAGAATAAGTCTTGTGAGGAGAGGCTGAGGGAGCTGGGGGTGTTCAGCCTGGAGAAAAGGAGGCTGAGGGGAGACCTTCTCGCTCCCTCCAACTCCCCGAAAGGAGGGTGTAGTGAGGGGGGGTCGGTCTGTTCTCCCAAGTCACAAGCGATGGGACAAGAGGAAATGGCCTCAAGCTGCACCAGGGGAGGTTTAGGATGGATATTAGGAAGAATTTTTACACTGAAAGGGTTATTAAGCATTGGAACAGGCTGCCCAGGGAAGGGGTTGAGCCACCATCCCTGGTGGTATTTAAAAGACGGGTAGACGTAGTGCTTAGAGATACGGTTTAGTGATGGGTTTTGTCAGTGTTGACAGTTGGACTAGATGACCTGAGAGGTCCCTTCCAACCCAGACAATTCTATGATTCTATAACTCGCCATTACAGCAGAAAAGCAGGTCTGATAGTGCAGCCTTCAAGTACATCAGTTAATAAAGAAACTAAAAAGAAGCCCTGTGTGTGACGTTTTCCCTGAGTGCCTGGTATCAGATATGCTCCCACATGCAGATAAGGGGGAAAATACCTCTTAATAGCTTGCTGACTCAACACCTCTATCCGAGGACAGGGTGACCCGTACATCTGAGCTGCTGCTATTGCCACACGCGCCAGTCCCATGTACCGCAGCACACAGCACCTTCACCAGGAGGCAACAGCCCTTTTACACCTCCATCAATCCATACCTACCCTTTTTTTCTCCTAGATCAGTTGTTGATCCCGTTTCCAGGTTGCAAATAATCTCAAAGAACAGCCAGAAATAAGAGAAAGAGAAACGCACCGCAGGTCCCTACTTCTGAGCTGAACCCCCTTACGCTTCAAGAACGAGTCTGCAGCCCTGGCTCTATCACACTCTACTGCCCATCTCAGATGAGGCCTTCCAGAAACTGGGAAACCAGTGCACGTACCAGTGCTGCCACTCCAGAGCTTTCTCAATCCTTTGGCTCCACATTGAAGGATTATTTCTTTATTATTTTTATTTCCAAACACTGTATCTTTGGTAAGTGAGTCGCTGAAAAAATAGTTGGCTGGGACTGTTTTAACATGTGACACAAGGGAGCAAGTTGCAGCCAAGGAACAGAGCAGAGATGCACGTTGGGGGTTTTTGGAGCTCTGGAGGATTGAACGGTTTGAGGAATTGCTAACAGAACTGCACTCAAATCCAGCAAGTCTAAATAGCAGCTGTGTTCAAGCTCTAGCGCAAGCCGCCAGTGCAAAAGATACCAATATTCTGAGAATCTGATTCAATTTTAATTTATCTTTAATTCATTTTTCACAGAAAAAGTTAGCTTCCAAGCACAAAAATTTGGTAATACCCAGCCACGCAAGAGGTGCTTCAGATTACCCTCTTCTTAGGAGCCACAGTATTGACTTCCCCTGGCCCTATTTTCACATGGGTTTTCATTTTCAGTTTTGCCTGTGTGTGATACTCAGTTCCTCAAATGCCTGCTTCCTACAGGCATGGAACAGAAATATGGGGGAAACATGTACTGCCTACGCTAGAATTTCCATGAACAGGTAAAGAACTTCAATATCCAAGAACCGTTTTGAGAAGTTTATTTTAGTTTATATAGATAAAGCTCGCAATGCATCCTTTGACTCGAAGTACTTTATTAATAGAGAAAATACTATTACGTCTTCAGTGAGGAATTTCTCCTCTTATTCAGAAATATGCTTTAGGAATTTTTATTTTTTTTTTTGTGGGCTGCAGAACATTCTTGTCATGTAACGCAAGACAAAAGACCTCTGGAAAGAAGATGTGTTAAAGCACTTGTAAAACCTCTTGAGTACCTCTAACATCTGACCATCAGCCTACTCCTACATATGCACCAATTTCTGTTTAATGCAAAATTTTCAAGTTCCTTACACATTTTTGGCCTCAAAGCCCAAATAACTTAGGGACAACTAACTTGATGGAGGAAAGAGAGACAGTTGTATTCTGTCTTACTGATGTCACTACCATCAAAGCCCTTATTCAACCATATTTATACTGCAATCATCCCAGAAACTCTACTCCTGAAGGAGACTTCATTTTGTCTTCCAAGACAGATAACGTCCAACATGATCTTTCTCCTACAGCCAAGGAATCTCCTACTTTGATCCACCCTGACACCATAAAAACCCCTTCCTTTAATCCAGAGTATTAATGTTAACTTTAGTCAGAGGTTTACCCAGACTCTCAACATGAGAAATGAACCAGAAAATATGAGATGAAAATCAAATACTATGAACACAGAAAAACCTAGAGTTTTTCTAAGGCATATACATGACTACAAGCCGTGTTTTGGGCTTCTACTCCTTTTTGCTTCAGAGAACTATTACCTGGGGTTTTCTTGTATATCTTATTGCCTGTTCCCGGAATTTGACACATATCCCAGGTGTTAGCATTAACAATTATTTTTCCATTATGTCATTGGTCTCAGTTTGTTTTGCAACTGGTTTTGGTTTCCAAATCCCATAAACCCCCCACTTTTATGTTTACAAGGGAATTCCCTGCTAATCTGGTACGTTAAGAAAATAACACATGAAGTAATTTATGGTTGCAATATAAAAATAAGAACCCTAATTGTTTATGAGAATCATTGCAGTGTCATAAAAGTGATCGTTATTGCCAGGTAATTCACCAGTCGGGCATCATATACGGCTGTGAACCCAAGGAAAGGTAAAGTTTGTTCCAGCAAAGCTGCCTTACAAAATTGAGTATACACAATAAGCTTTGTTCAGAAGAACGGTAAGGGATGCTACTATGAAAAACAACAGTCTCTTATGTCTTGGCACTGGTGACAATGCAAGAGAAACCAATGAAACTATCCAAAATATTGCTAGAAGAAAGAGCTTTTGCCAGTTAGTCTAAGACCTCCATTGTGAACTTCAGACAACTATTCATTTTAGTTAAGATACTGAGTCTTTAAAACCTTTGTTATAAGGGCAGAATTCATCCTTGATGCGAGTCCACTGCTTTGAAAGGAATATAGAATCATAGAATGTTTTGGGTTAGAAGGAACCTTAAAGACCATCTAGTTCCAACACTCTGCCATGGGCAGGGACACCTCCCACTAGACCAGGTTGCTCAAAGCCCCATCCAAGTGCTTGATTCTTCACCAAGTAGACAACTGAGCAAAGATTCACTGCAATTTCCACCCCTCCAGTTGTGGTCACATGGGTGGGTAAGTCCATGGATGGATGAGTGTGTCCATGGATAAACAAGTACATGGGAGGATGGGTGGAGGTGGGGTCACAGAACAATTAACTATGACAGAAAACATAGTGTTTAACTATAAAAATAGATAGTAGACAGAACAATAGAAGATAGATTAGGAGGGAGGGAGTGCCAACTTTATCTGTCTCCAGCAACCTAAGCCTAATTACCATGGTAAAAATCATACCCCTGGGAGATCTTATATACTAATGTTAGGCCACCTTTGCAGAATGAGCTGGGATTAATTAGCACGTACACTGTAGTTTGTAGTTACCCAATGTCTTGAACAATAGCTAATTTATCAATGAGCTTTTTTCCTTGATGTATAAATGTATAAAATTTGATTGTTCCTTGTATGGCCTTGCTAGCTTTGCAAATTTTGCACCCTCTTCTGCACAGAACTGAATGAAGTTCCAAACGTGGAATATCAGCCCTGTGTGTGGTAACTGACTGCTGTGCGCTGAGCTTGAACCCAGTTAAGGGACAACACAATTCCGTATCCCAGAGATGCCACGCTGTTTGGTGCTTCCTCAGCATCCCTACGTGGGCACCCACTTCTGCTCAGCCCCCTGCAGCCACCTTAGAGACAGCCCCTACCTCAAGGGCGCTGCCCTTGAAACAGAAGACAGACCAGGGGCAAGAAGGAGGACAGATTATCTTCTTAACCCCACAGATAGATGGACTGTAGCCATAATTTTGATCCTTCATTTCTTTGACTTCGAGGCCATGGTCAGTAACAGAGATGCATGCTGCAACCAGAGGGGTGAACCTCCTCCACTAGAGGAGCTACTCTTCCCTGCTGCATGGGGTAGCACAGGGATCCCCCCATGCCAGTTACGGCTCTGGATGCCATAGAAATCATCAGCCTCCTTAGTTCCCAGGCTAGCCAGGGCTGGTGGGCCACACGGGGAAGCTGCATAGCAGCCGAGCTGCCAGGACACAAACATTTCACCAGCTTTATGGCTTTTCATGCAAGGTGCCATGAATGGAATGGTGTGATGTCTCCTGCTCCAGAAGACTGCAGGGCACTGGATAAGTCAGCGGGGCTTCATCTTCATACTATCAAACTTCCTTCAACAATATTTCTTACCAGCGGCTGCTGTTTCTAGCATTCAAATTCACTGCAGAATGGCACAATCACCTTTTTGGTCTTCCCTAGTAACAGGCAGTTTTTGTTATGATTTTTGTGTTATGTTCAGAAAAGTGATGGAGGAGTTACTTTGAAGTCTGCGTAAAAGCTGCTCTCCCTCCGTGCAAGCTCACACGCTGCTCATGCCTCTGCTTTGTTTCTCTTCCAACCTGTTTCAAGCTGCAGGCGTTGGCTGAACCAGGTTGAAGCAGTGATCTTGCCATGTCTGAGGAGGCAGCAGGTCAGAATAAAGCAGCTCTGCCATAGCTGAGTCTTGTTTGTACTGAACAATACCAACGCTTGGAAAATTCCTGGATGGGGTGCAAACAAGCTTTTCTCTGGCAAGAAATAAACGTTAGTGACGCCAGTGTTTGTGACAACGCCCCAAAGCCTCTGCAGCACTTGCAGCCCAGCTTCCCCTAAAAGGCAGGTCATTTCTTCAAACAGCACTGAGCTCTCCAAGTGTGCCAGACAGGAACCCTATCTGCAGTTCTGAGTCGTAAACTTAGAAGTGGTTTGCCAGCTTTTCAGGAGAAACACCATCCTTTTCCAAGCATCTGGGCACCCTGAGCATCCCAGGGCTCCGGTTTTGATTGGGGACACAACTATAGCCCAGTCGATACCCAACAGCTTCTCAGAGATCAGAATAACAGGGAGCAGAGATCCAAAACATTTCCAGCTTTGCAGACACACTCAGACCCAACATCACTATACATAAAGCAGTTTGGTCGCAGCAAAGAAATGAACTACAACAGGATCCAAATTTTTCTGTGAAAGGAAACTGAAAGAACTTTACAGAATTATTATTGTTTAATACCAAAACTAGCTATTAAAATTTTTCCTTTCATAATACGGACCAAGGAATATAAAAGAGAAACTACAATTAAAATCCAGGATTTGGTCTGTGGTTTCTTACTTTTTTCTTCTTTATTTTGATTTCTCCCTAACTGTGGGAACCTAACTATTCTTTCTGCTTCACTGCTAAACAGGACATTTTCTCCTGAAAAGTCACATGTCTGAGGCTGTCAGGCAACGCACACAAGTTACTTTTCCTTCAGTACAGATTTTTAGATACACCAGAAAGCACAACTTTTCACAGGCTAAACAGGAGAAAAAATAGATGGAAGGAATATTACTGTTCCTGAAGCAGGAGTTGACACACTTCTCCAGTCTTATCTGCCTGGTTATAAGATTAAAGATAGTATTTGGTGATTACTTAAGTTCAGGCTTGCCCTTTTGGAGCACAGATCTGTGATTATCACGAAAGCAGAACTGGAAAGATCAATAGAGGCAACATTTGGAAAAGAAAAAAAAAAAAAAAAAAAAAAAAAGAGATCTGTAATACTAAGCCTTGCTGATAAAGCTCCAGCAGCAAGCCCTTCCCATGGGGCAAAGGTCCCCGTGGTGGTTACAACCACCAGCTGCTACTTTCAGAAAAGAGATTGCTAAGTTTTTGAAGGCAGCACTGAGTAGTGTGGGCACACCTGGGTCCCCACCCTGCAAAGACAGAAACGGCCCGAAGAGGAAGGCTGTGTCCAAGTTAATAACTAAGCTACCATCCCGTGACCATCCGTGGTCCATTCATCAGCTTGCTTTTAGATTCTGAACAAATCAGCTGATTTCCTCGGAGACAAAAGAGTGTTAACAGGTGGGCTTCCTCCTTGTGTCTCCCTTCCTTTAACTATGGAGTGATCTCTGAGGTTTAGGTTCCTGCTATGTGGCAAATATGACCTTCTCGTTAGCAGTTACATCAAGCTGTTCGCGGTTTCTGTGTGCCAAATCAGCCCGCTTGCCACGTTTACCGTTGAGTCCTGGCACAAACACATCTCAGTTTCCCCCAGGCAGCCACCGTGGCTCTGTGGCAAAGCCTCACACAAAACCAGGAAAGGAGCCTGGCTCCACCAACATGGGCATAAATGGGGGAGCCTACACATCTACAGTCATGTCCTACCTCCTAGGCTTTCCTTAGTGACTCCAAGCATTTAGGAAATGAGTAAATGCAACTTCCACCTTCCCACATATTTTTTTTTCCTCAAAGGCACCGTTCTTTTGGCTTTCATGCAGCTCCTCCAACTGCCAGGAAGCAGATGAAAGAAAAACCACTGCACTGCTCCATTTTTTACCAGCTTAGAAGGCACCACTTCCCATATTTTAAAGACCAATCGGACCAGGACGTAACAACCATGTACCTTCCTGCTGAGGCAGCCCAGCAAATCTTCTGCTTGGGTCCTTCCACGGGCACCCTCAATACTCCAACACAGCGCCTTTTCTCCTCATCTGCTGCATCCCACTGCTGCTGGTCATTTCTCTCCTTACCAGCCTTTCCCCTTCCCTGGGAGCTGGGGAAATGCCATTGCTGAGAACAATTGTGAGATGTGCCCATTCTCAGATGGGAACAAGTTCCAGTTTCACCAGCAGGTTCAGCTGAATGGGGAGGGTTGGCTTTGTGGAGGGGTTTTTTTTTTTTGTGGTTTGAAGTATTGTTTGTTTGGATTTTACGATCTGTGTCAATTCTTGCGTAATGGTGGCAAGTTGCAGCTTGGCAAGTCAGTAAAATGAGCAATTCTATGGTAAATAGGGAAGGAAAACTTCAGGGCCTGTAGGCACAGAGTACACAGATGATGATAAAATCTGCTGCTTGCTTTCTCTCTGTTTTTTGTTGTTGTTGTTGCGACAAGGAGGCAAATCAAACTATTAAAGTTTTGGGTTTTTTTAACTCCAAGCAAGTGCAGCACAAGGTTACAACAGGAAAGTGACCTGGAGAGAGGCAGACCCCACTCTTTTCCCTATAAGCCTAGATACCTCTACAGAGCCATAAGCTCTTTTCCTTGACCTGGCCATTCTTTTGGCACATGCCAAGACCCTTTCTGGGCCCTCACCATCACCGTGCAGCGCACACCCACCCTACACAGAGGGACCCGCAGCCGGTCACAAGCAGCAGTCCCAGCTCCGCGCTGCTACAAGCATCCCAGAGGAGCAACGGCTCCTCCCCATCCACAGTCCACTCTCTCACTCGAGCTGGTTTTTGTTTGTCCCTATTTTCATCCCATGACTGAACAGACCCAAAAGTCCAGGCAAGTTGACTGTGTTTACATGTTGATTGTGTTTACAGACTGCATTCTGTACTCTTAATAAAGCACAGAAGGATTTATGTGCTTGGCTTCCCCTGAGCACCACACGCTGAGCCCTCGTTGTGGAAGTGGTGGACAATGAGCCAAGCCAGACAGTTTTGGGGTTCTATTTAGCAGACATCATACAGAAATGAGCGGCCTTTGGTTTAGTCACAGCGCTGCAAAACCGCTGCTGTCTCTCAGGTGACTCTGTGGATGATTGGGTTTGCTCTTACAGAGCCTGGGACTGCAGCTTCTGTATTAGAAAAATACTCCAACGCTGGGTTATTTGTCTGCCATCACCCTCTCACCTTCCAGGCTGAGGGCATTAAATGAGAGCCGTTCCCTTTAAAAAAAAACCAAACACCAACAACCAACCAACTCCTCTGTCTTTTTCTGGCAGGCGCTGCTTGGCCCTGCTCAAGACCCCATGTAATAACCACATGCTTAAGTTTAATTAACATATCTCTTCAGTACATTCTTAAACCCACTCCGCCACCCCCCCCACCCCCCGCTTACTCATAGCTGTATTCCAGGCTGCCCCAGCTTTTCCAAAATTCCTACATGCTCTGGCTCAGCCTCTTCTACTTTCTTTTCCCCCTTGCTTCAGGCCAAAAGATTGCTTCTTTGAGACACCCAGAATAAATGAAGCGTGACCCAGAAGGCAGGCAGAGGTGCCTGCACCTTCTGCAATTGGGGGTTGAAAAATTACATCTATATTTTCGGGCAGCCAGCAGCATCGCATCGACGCACAAAAGCACACAGCCTTCCCCAGCTCCCTCCAGCCAGGGATTCCCACTGCATGGCAGATGCAGCACCAGTTTCTGACTGGTATACAAATGTCTAACCCTTGCCTAAGGTTTCCTTTAAGGTAACATTTGGGTATATGATCCTCATATACGTACTTTACACAAGTTTTAAGTTTTAGAACTTGCTTCCCCCCACCAAGAAAGCCTTGGTTTAACATCTTAAATACCTCAGTGCCGCATTGAGAGACACAGTGGGCTGTAAAACACTTCCTCAGCTGAAATATTGATTTTTCTATTAAATGCTTTGACTGCCAGCCCTCTGACTGCATTATTAACAACAAAATGAAACACCTTGTCTTGCATTAGCTAATCATCTTAAGACTTTTCAAATTATATCCTCCAAGCAGCCTGTAAATGGAAACACACAATTTCCTTCAAAATAATTTTAAGGAAGTTGGCTATTTCCTGACCATTTTGACATGAAACGTAAGTTTACTTAGAGGGTGATTCACGTCCTTTAAGATAAGCACAACCTGCTTGCAGATTTCTCTCACAGCCAGCAAGTCTGCCAGGATTTATACACCAGGGCCCAAAAAAGCCATCCTGTTTCCTTACAGTGCATTCAGCTGGACCCTCAGAGAGAGAGCACAGCCTGTTAGGACAGTGACCGCAGGGACGTGGGCCAGCGCTTTGCCCTAGCAATGGAAATCACAAAAATCCACGGTTCAAGGCCAGAAGTAGAAGTGACAATGCATCTTTCTTGTGGCCACGGCGCCAGGGATGACATCAGACTACTGATAAGAGAGCACCACATGCCGCAGCAGGGCTACGGCTCACCCTTGTCCGTCTCCAACCGTTGTCTGATTCCAACCCTTGTCCCCGAGCTCCAACTTGCTGCCACCAGGAGCATGCCAGAAAAACCTGCTGAATTTTCTCTCCCTGCCCAGGTCATTTTTCTTCTCAATGTGGCTTTCTGTGTCAACTCAAGCACTTAGCTAACGCTCAGGTTTGTTTTCAAGGTAATGGATGCAGTGGAGAGTTACAGGTGGGGCTGTTGCCACAGCACCTGGGTGCAGGGAAGGTGAGACCCCCCTCATGCCCAAGACCACCATCAGGTATCACCAGAGAAGCTGTGAACGTCTTGGCCATCCAGACTTGGCTCCTTGCAAGCCTGGAGGCTGCATCCCTGCCCACTCAACTGCAGACCCAGTTTTGTTCCTGCTCGGAAATGCACGACTTCCATGAGCCTGCTCTTTCTTCGCCTGGCAAGAGGAAAATTTAATCTCTGCTTTTTTTTCTTGTAGCCTATGACGACTCAAAAACCTTATTCGAGCACTTCTTTTAAAAGAAGTCACCATGAAGAATATTTGCCACCAGTCCCATCCTCCATCTCAATGGAGGGAGGGAAGGGAAGCTGTGGATGTCCCACCCCTGGAGGGGTTCAAGGCCAGGTTGGATGGGGCTTTGAGCAACCTGGTCTGGTGGGAGGTGTCCCTGCCCAGGGCAGGGGGCTTGGAACTGGTTGGTCTTTAGAGTCCCTTCCAACCTAAACTATTCTATGATTCTCTGATCTATTTATTGTATTCTGAACCATATAGGCAAGGTTTAATTTAGTATACGTGCTGTTCTCTTTGCTTTACAACTGCCCCACAATGTGGGGCCAAGATACAGTTGAATCCCAGCTAACTAAAACAAGCAGGCATCTAAACACAAGCGTATTGCTGCCACGAGGCACACCAGCTCATAGGAACTGCTGACATGGTGATAGTGTACAAAAGCAGCTGAGATACCATTTTTCATTCTCTGGAAAGTTGGACTCATGCATCATTGGACCATAACTGAAAGCACTTCCAGTACAAGTCACAAGCACTCTGTGGAGAGATAAGGACTCTCATTAAGGAATGAGCAAACTATTTCAGTTCCCCGAACAGAAGCTTATGCAGCGTGAGGACCACAGGAGAAAGCAGCTCCTGATGACCGATACTCCGAATTCAGATTTTTTTTTGTTATTTTGTTTTAAACCACATCATCTGATATCCACAAGGCACTGGATCTCACCAACAGATTTACAGGTCTGAGACAGTACTGGTGCAAACCTTTGAACCCCAGTACCAGAGAATTCATTCACCTTCTGCCAGCTAAAAATCACTGCTTGTCTGCACCTCAGCCTGCCCTGCCAAAGGCCAAACAAATACTGCGCTGCTCGGAGCAGCTGGATGGAATTTCCCTTTACGCAAGAGGACAAGCTTAAGTAGAAGAAAATCATCTTTCTACTGCTGTCTAGCTTTTCCCATCTGTTTTCCAGCAGACAAAGAGCATGTCTGAGAGGGTGATCTGCAGCAGCAACTCTACTCCACTTCTGGCTTTGCAACACCAGTCCTGGCCGTGGGTTTTGGTTTTGTTCTCTTTGGCCAAAACAGAGGGTGGAAATAACCCACTATAAATCCCTTTGGGAACACTCATTAGACAGCAGGGAGTCGATGGCCTGGAAAATTCATAGGCTCAAAATACAAACATACTTCTATAAGCAAATATACACTACGTGACAAGCCTAAAGATTGAAAGCCACGGCCACCTAACAGCACATTCCAGCTCCTAGATGGTCACACAATATGACCTGGAGCAACCTACCCTTCCTGTATTCTGGCTTACCCTCTGTAAAAGCACAGGCACCTCTGGGCTTCAGAGGGCAACTTGAGAAAGTTGCCCCCAAGATAGCTATTGAGTGCCACAACTTGCTTCTAGGTCTGCATGTTTAGCAAGTACTTCATAGCCTGCTCAGCTACCTTCTTTCTAGAAACCAAGCAACTTGTTCATGTTATGTCTGCAGCTATAGAATGCAGGTTCTACAGCTTTGAACATTTTTGTCTCAAAGCCAAAATGATGGAATTGCAAAACAAGTCAACTTACACCAACAGCTGCATTGTCTCTAAAGTGAGGAACACAACTGAATATTTAAAAGGCAATGACCAAGCTGACACATTCCTTGGCATCTTGGAGAAGCTCATGTGCCTTCTGAGGAGTTTAACTCTAGATATTGCACAGAGAATAACAAAATCCAAAAGGTGACAAACATTGCAAGCAAAATCTTTCCCAGATATACCTCGCACAAGCCACACTGGGGAGCAGATTTGCTCCTCAAAGAGCAAAGCCACAGAAACCATCCCAAGACCACATACAGAGTTTAATGCCTGTTGTCCCTGAGTTTGACCCAGTCCCAGCACTACTGATCTCTCAGCCAGCTTGGGCAACAGCTCACAAGCCAAGCTGCAACCGCAGAAGCTCAGTATGAAAATAAGAGGTTAAATGATTTCTCATAACACAATTCAACATAAGAACCTGAGAGTTTTTAGACAGCTGCCTTCTTATAAGTAGTCCGTAGGCAGTGTGTGCTAGCAAGAAGCCGAGCGTGTTGCTCAGCAGCACCAACCAAATGTGCCAGTGGGAATTAAAGTCTTCAAAATTAAGCAGGGGCAGTAGAAGGCAAATAATCAACAGCAAAGGAGAAGCCTGCAAGATCTCACAAAGCTGGAACAGACTGTACTCATGCTACTATCTACTCTTCTAGACAAAACCAGAGAAATGTACACACAAATAGGGCAGTGTAGAGAGAAAATAAATTAAACTAATAACAGTGAGGAGTGCATGGCAAAACACAGGAGGTAGCTAAGACAAAAGACCCTCCCATGAGCAAGCCATGAATTCTGGATCCACCAACTCTGATGAGGAATTAAGACTTGCCCATTGCAGTACAGCCACTTGCAGGGGAGGGAAGGAACGGGGTTTGACAGGGGATGTTGCCTCCTGATGTCTTGATCTGCCGCAAGATATCTCTCCAGAGGTCTCTGAACAGAAGACATCTTTCTCAATCACCACTAGCAAAAGCCATCTAGGTACATGCCACATCCTCTGGAGGGCTTCCTTGTATCCACTTTGCATCTGACATCACTGCTCTTAATTTGGCTATTTATAAGAAGAGAGTTTATCTGGGATGCGGATTTCATTCTCAGAGGAAATTACTTCAGCTCTGGCACGAAAGATGGGATTTTGCACTTCCTTTACTTCCCATCTCACACTGGACTCCAGTGACCCAAGGAACTCCCACGCTTCCCTGAGATATCATTACTGCTTCCAGCAAGAAACGGAGAACCAGCTAATGCTTCCCTTTTCATGTATATCATAGAATCATTCAGGTTGGAAAAGACCCTCGGGATCATCAAGTCCAGCCATCAACCCTACTCTACAAAGTTCTCCCCTACACCATATCCCACAACACCACATCTAAACGACTCTTAAACACAGGATAAAAATACATAGATTTACTGGTAGACATCTGACCTTTTGACACCATCAGGCCTGGTTTCTGCTCCCCTACTACACAGATTGCATCAGTGCCAGGAATCTAGAGATGTTTGACCCTATTTTCTTCTCTCTAAAAGGGATGCTTAATTACAAGCCTGTGACTTTCTTATATTTACTGCACACTGAAGAGACAGAAGCTCTCAGACAGAAGTCAATCCCACTGCAGCCCAAGCCCCTTGATGGCTGTTGCAGGTAGGGAATCAGGTGGGGAGCACCCCTGACACTGCAAGGGACTTACACATCCTCTCCAATACAGCTCCCCCACAGACACTGTCTGCAGCGAGGCTCCTTGGTCCACTACATCAGGCAAGGCAGAATAACTAAAAAGAAATTCCCTTTGCAGCACAGTGTTTCCTTCTCTGCTCTGCACCAAGATGGCTTTGGGGTCTCCCATCCAGCTAGGGAGCAACTTCAGCTCATGGTGCAAAAGCATCTTGCAACGGCTGTGCAGACGGCAGCACTGCTTCTGAGGCATCAGACCAGAATTCAGTGCCATCCGGATGAGAGATGGGAATCTCAACAAAAGATCGCCCTTTCTTCAAAAGCCAGACAGCTATGCCAACAGGAGAACCTCTCCTACAGCTAGACCCCAAGCAAAGAGCTCTCTTTAGAGCTGTTTTCCAGCTTAACTGCCTATCAGCTCTCCAAGTCTTATGATTTCCTCCACATTTTTTTAACTCCTCAGAGAAGAATCACACTCCCCTTTCTCTACCAAGGTTGCACTGCACGGAGATCTTCCCAAGGAGAGTTGCAATGAAGAGGCCCAACATGGTTGATGATGTAGTTCATGAACCACAATCTCCCCAACAAGAAATACCCTTTCAAAAATAGCTATTATTTCAATACAGCAGGCCACACCAGGAATGGAGGGGACACATTCTTCTGTTTTCACAAATTAAGATTTATTGACTTCATGAGTTTCCTCCTTTCTAGATAACCTTCAGTGTTGGGCAGTATCATTGCTCACCTATAGAAACAACCACGCTAGTTATCTGAATTGCAAGATAGTTCCCCAAACAGCCGGCTCTTGAGATATTATTTCCATGAAGTGTTAACAGACAGCCCGTGCTCAGCCACCATCCCCCTGCCAGCAAGCCCCACAAGTGCAGCAAGGCCATGACTGACTTAGATGAAGGGGTGTAAGAACCCATCATCTAAATAGAAATTTGTAAGATTTATGGATTCTGCTTCTCCCATCTTGTTTCAAGACAACAGGGTGAAGATGCTTCACATCATCAGCTTTGTCATGTGACAGTAATATTCGTTTATGGTTCTTATACTGAAGATCAATGTTTACATTTGAACAACATTATTGCACAGATGACAGTAAAACTACTCTGGTTTACTTTTGGTAAGGACACTGTTTATAAGGGAGCATGCGATGTACAGTTGATTTTGCTTTTTTAAGATTAAAATCTGGAACTGATAAAAAAGTCTTGACTCAGAGGCAGTAAATTCCCTACATAACATTTTCTTCTCAATAAACATCATCTTCCATTGATTAACTGCAGGGGAAGGAATCCTACAAAAGGTACTCTCATTTTGGCTCCCAAACACCGGTGCATAGGGATGGCAGTCAAAACACATCTGCCATGAAGGGAAATAACCTCTAATTTTCCCCATGGTAGAAGGAAACGATTAAGTGTCAGAAGAAGTTGATTTTGTATACAGCATGGATAAAACTATTCTCTCTGCAATTAAAACTGAATGTATTCAATTCAGTAAAATGAGACTTCATTCCCCATGATGTGTTCGATTGTATTTTGAATCTGGTTGAAGCATCACATGCAGGAGCCTCATAAAGGATGTGTTTCATTTGGAAAGATGATCAAATTCAGACAAAGGGATTGATGAGTCTTTCTAAGCATTCAGAGGAAATATTTGAACAAGATTTCTACGGACATAATCTGTCTCAGTATCAGACACTTGAGAGCACAGACTACTTCAGGCTGAGCTGAAGCGTAAAACCTGCAGGAAGACATCTATTTTACAGGAAGATGAGCTTCATCCTACCCCAGAGTAACTACCAGGTAAATGATCCCATCCCTCACTTGAGGGCTAGCTACAGGCAAAGCCTCGTAGCTGGTGCACCCTGACGTACCAATCCTACCGTTTCCATTTTCCCAGCAAGGAACACTAAACCACTGCTTGCTGTGGGATGTCTTTCTGATATCCAAAGAGAATAGAAGGAAGATGCAGAATCCAGGAAAAGAATGATGCAGTATCTGACCATCACAGCAGTGAGCTCCCAATTAACTGTCAGCCCTTCAGGACAGAGACATCAGGATTATAGTACATATGCCAGAGGTGTAGCTCAGTGCTACCAGCAGTTATAAAGTAAAACAGAACATCAGGATTTTTTAGGAAGAAAATACAGAACAAAATAATAAACCCCACAGTGTATCCACATCCGTGTGCATATTAGCTCATGCTCCAAAAAGATAAAATACAACTTGAAAAGTTGCAAACATGGGCAACAGATGAAACATGGGCCGTAGAAGGAAGGACCCAGAAAAGGCCAGTACATGGGTACTCATTTGTGGATACACGGTACTCCAATACGTGGGTACTCATTTGAGAACAACTGTCTTCCTATTTGCAGGATTATTTATTTTTTTAAATATTGTTCACTAGAAGCTCTTTTCCTGTGAGCCTGGAAAAACCTAGAGGTCAAAGTGATCAGGCTCCATTTGTTTTGTTTTGGTGGTTTAGTTGATTTTGCTTTTTTAAGATTAAAATCTGGTCTCTTTTCTTAAAAAAAAAAAATAAAAAAAGAAGTAGAGCAAACTCAGCACACAGCTCTGCACAGCCACTGCCAGGCACACATCGACTGGTGAGTGGCACAGCCCTATGGTCACAGCGGGCATGGAGGGAACACGAGCTGCACCAGAGTGGCAGAGGGATGGATGGCAGAGCTGCAGGGCACCCCTCTGCCCCGCAAATCCACACCTGGGTACCCTCCCATCTTACACTGATCATGCACTCCATTGCGTATACAGGGCACGTAGAGCCCCAGGGACTGGCAAGAAAGTAAGTTTACATATTACAAAATTTCTCTCAAGCGGAACTATCTACCTTCAGAGTTCAAACTACAGCTCAGTGTTTCTCAGCCTGCCGGGAAACAATGCCTTTTCTGATAAGCAATTAGCCAAAAGGCATAATTAGCACTAATGTGGAGCAGACGCTCCTCTTGGGGGGGGTCTAGCAGACTTTCCGGATGCCTGAGGCCACCTGCAGCATTCGGGTACCCTCATCCCCAGCCAGACCACAGGAGCGAGACACAAGTCACATTTGCCCTGATGATCCAATAAGATCAGGGAAATGAAGGAAAAGGAAAGGCAGTGCAGATAACACCTCCTGGCAGAGAAACAGGCAGGGATTGCATGTACCTGCTACTGTTTCCTTGGATGACTTCTTTTTTTTTGAGCTAGAGCAAACTTATATAGGTCAATCACAGAATCGTGGATGTCCATTTCCTACAGAGTAAGATAATCTAAATCATAAAAAACCAACATTAACTTTCCACAAGAGCCTAGGGTGTCTGTACAGAGCCTGACCTTCACAGGAAGAGCCTGTAAATTGATTAAGAAAAAGGAACTGCAAAGCTTGTGTTTTCCTTCCCAGTGAGTAAATGCCCTTCACAATGCTCTTATGACAGAAGTTTGGGTTTTTTAACTAAATAGAAGTAGCAACACTTCAAGAGCCATTAAACCAGTTAGCTGAAGGACTGATGAAAGGGGAGATCAAACCTCTCCCCCTTTTCAGACATCGGAGCTGTCAACCAAGCCCCTCCAGACAGGGCTTTCTAGTCTTATTGTAGAAACAGCCCAGGGTATTTCTGGTAAGAACCATAGCATGTACCTGTACCAGGGCCCAACACCTAATTCAGGCAGAGCAGGAGCAAAGCTGTGGCTTTGGACTTCAACCATTGGCAGCAACCCCCGTCCAAACCCTCCCACTCCATTTTTCCACACGTCCAAGGCATCAGTGCCACTCCAACCCCTGCCAACCGCATCCAGCTCCTTCCCAAAGTCAGGCAGCATCTCCCAAGCCACAAACCAGTTATTCCAGCAGCACTGGTATTTCTGCCAGACAACTTCAGATCCTCTTGCTGAAAAACTCAAGGGGTTGTGCCAGGCTGGTTCTTCAACATCTAGATAATGGACTTCTACTTTCACCGTTAAATATTTAAGATACACACTGCACTGGAAAACATACATAGCAGCCACGTCAACATGCCACATCCAAACCAGCTACTTAAAAGCTGATTTCCAGGTGGAGCTGCCCTTAACTCTTTCCTTGGCTCTCCATGAGCTCTTTCCACCTCCTGCTCTCAGACGAGGGCAGTCACTCTCACTCTTCTTATCTTTTCATTGACACCAGCCCAGGCACTCTTGTAGCTACTGATTTTTTTTTGCAGTTTCTACTGTAGAAAGGCTTTGAAGCAGCCCTCTGTAAGATGTAAGAGCATTTATAGATGAAACCACCTAGAATACGAGATGCTTTTTATTCCTTTCCCACAAATGTGCTTTTCAGGGATTAATTTCTTTATCCTTTTTTTTCCCAAAAAGGTCAGAAATGTGAAAAAAGGATTTTTGGTGAAATAATGCTTGCATATACACATCTGGGACAAAGCTCCTACCTAGTCTCTGTCTCACAGTAGTGGTCCCAGTAGAGGCGTAGGATCACATTATCTTCAGAACTCTGCAAGTACAGAAACAATAGAACTGGAATCACTACAACTTATTTAAAATAAAACAGAAGCGTCAGGAAGGAACACCGTCCTCTGAACCTCAAATGAGGAACCAATTCTAATAGAGCCAGACCAACATCAGGCTTCTCTTCAGTGACAAATATCTGCCACAAAACTACCTGTATACTCTTCACTTGGTTCATCTTCCACCTGACAGCCCCACTGCTGTCCCTGTGATGCGCATGGCCCTGCTTTAGCGCTCAGCATCTGACAGAGGCTGTGCTGTGCACTGAATTAAAGAATAAGGCTAGGTATGGCTTGAAGGTTTGTTTACCTAAGTATGAGTTAGCAAATATAACTTGGCTGACCACAAACAGGGGCCTACACCCCTGCAGAGCTACGATAAGTAACAAGACAGGAAGGCACCTACGTAGATAGCAATTGTGAGGCCAGCACAATGTTATCTTATCTCTGACAAATGGGGGGCTCTCAGAGGGAGGTAGCATATGGTAATGAATTACTGGAAACTAATGAATATGTTAAAACTCCTTGCATGAATATGTATGTGGTGTGCATATATGTTGTTAAACTGACTCTGTCTGACACGCACATTTGGAGGAGCTATCCCCTGTGCGTCCAGCGCTGCAATAAAGGATACCTGCTTAATAGTCATCCCGACTATTGAGTCCTGATTTCGTTTTTCACGGCATCAGCACAGAGCAGCAACGTCACTCAACTTGGGACTCTTGCCCCTTAGCAGAGATGGCAGAGAGAGCAATAATATGTTCCCCAGTTTGTGGTACAAGTGGATTTCCTTCCTCCAAGTGTTGGTTTGCAGCATTTCCCACCCCCAGCCTTGCATTTCCATGAAGCGTTTGCTGACTGGTTTCATGGATTCCAGAGGGTTACATCCTCCTCCTGCACCGAGCCGGGTGCAGCATCCCTGCATTCATGCAATCCAAACTCCAGCCAGCAACTCAGAGGATCATAGAATGGTCCGGGTTGGAAGGGACCTTAAAGATCATCTAGTTCCAACCCCCCTGCCATGGGCAAAGACACCTCCCACTACAGCAAGTTGCTCAAAGCCCCATCCAGCCTGGCCTTGAACACTTCTTGCTCCGCAATTTTGTGCCTTCCATCCCCGCAGCCTGTGGCCCAAAAAGAGCTGGAGGAGAAAAACAAGGCTTAATAGAAAAAGTATTAAAGGTACTATTTGTTCTAGTGAAAGTATTCAGAAGAATAAACCTGTTCAGCATAAGAGCTTTACACAAGTCATTCGCCTGTTGTTGCAGAGGATGGTGGGCAAATCTCAACTTTATCTAAGATTTCATCAAAATTAAAACCCCTTTTGCAGGCAAACAGAGGAGATCCACAAGATTCACGGCTCAGGTCACTGCTGTGACCCAAAGAGGCATGTGGAACGACCTCAGCCTGCAGTCACTTCAGCAGCACCCACATCACCCAGTCTCCTTTCCAGAGCGGGGATCCCACAGATGGGCACACGTCGTGTCCCCCAGTCTCCTCCTCGTTGTCACTGGGCCTTGGACACACCTCTGCTTGCTGGGGCTGGCCCCAAACAGGACACAAAGCCATAGGTCCTAGCATGGGACACAAGACAGGGCATTCAAAGGAGCTAAGGGGAGTCAAGCAAAGATACAAAACCAAAACTACTTATATATGTATGCAGATATTAATCAATTATTTGAGCTGATGGAAGTCTACACCAGCTCAACAAAATTGACCTACCAGACCAGCCTGGTCAGGGGTTGTGCTCCCTTTGCTTTACACCCAGATGGAGCAGCTTTCCTGGGCAAGCACGGGAGATTAAAAACCAGACCAACACTCAGCTGTTGAGTTTGACCCAGCGATTGGAACAGAAATAGTCCTTAGCTGGCCTGACACTTGTGCCTCTCATTGCACAGCAGGACTGGGATTTCACATCCTCTCCGGGGAGAGAGACAAAAAGTTGGGTGTAGAAAAGGCTCCTGTGCCAGTCCCAGCACCAGCCACTTGATGGCTATCCTGCTTCACCGAAGAGCAGCGCCGAGACAGCAGGGACGGGGCGAGCCCTAGGGCTGGGGGCTACCAGGGATCCCCCAGCTCACAAACAGGGAGCAGGGAGAGCCCCAAACCCCACCGAGCAGGGATCAGCCTCCCCTGGGACTCCTCGGGGGCCCCCCAGCTCCATTTTATGCCTATCACTCACCCCTCACTCTTGGGGGTTTGCTGCAGCACTGGAAACAGAAGCGAGTGAAGAAAACCTGAGGAACAATCCCAAACAGAGCACCAGATCCAGCCCCAGCTCATGGACCACCGTCCTGCCTCAATAAGGCTCATCCCAAGCGAGGAACATGCAGATTTGTTCTGGAGACTAAATCTGAAGTGGAGAAGTGATGGGTCTATAAAGGTAGGTCATCAGGTCCAAACTCTACTTTTCCCTTGCCCAAACACCACTGTGGTGGGGAAAACCCCTCACACTTCCATAGACACCCCGAGATATTTTTTAAGTCAGTGTGTTTCCAAGAATCACCCAAGCTCCAGATCCCTGCTCTGATCAGGTAGGTAACATGGCCAGGAGAGGAACTTCTTAAACCAGCAATTAAAATTCCTGATATTTCCCGTTTTACCTGGCATTGCTTCCCTCTGAGCCCATTCCTGTGGATGCGGTTCCGAGGGGGCGAATACACCAAGGACAGCCTGCTTTGAAGCTGTAATACAGCAGCACTGGAAACATGGGAGCACTGAAAGCCAACCAGTCTGGATGCTCTGGTCCAGGCCCCTTTCATCCCCAGCATGAAGGAGCCTGCCGTGCTCTCTCAGGAGCATCCACCAGTGCTTGTATGGGACATGGCACCTGGTGTCGACTGTAATGACTCATCTCACCCAGGTTGAAAGGATATTTCAAAGATTAAGTGCTGAGCTAGCAACTCTTGCAGCTGAGTTGAAAGAGCAGCTGACAGGGTTTTACACAGGAAATTCCCCCCTCTTTATTTTGTGAGCACCCTGTAAATGATTCATCTACTTCATTATTTTTCAACCCAAACCGTAATTGCTTTGTATGGATTTAGTAAAGATGTTGGTAGTAGTAGTAGCAGCAATAATAATTTCCCCTGTAGGTGCTCCCCCATCTCTGGGTTCAGGCCCTAAAATGCACGTGCCATGGCTTTTCTGACCCCCTCAGCATGGCTCTGCTGAGACACCAAACCCTTGTTTTCCCTGTGCTTGCAGTCAGTCACACAAACTGGAGCAGTGAAGCTTTCTTCTTACTAACCATCTCCCAGGGTAGTAAGTAAGCTTTCTTCTTACTAACCATCTCCCAGTAGCTGTAAAAATGAGCGGGTTTCTCCATTCTACACTGCTTGTCCCCCAAAGCCCCCCAAAGCTTGCCCAAAAGCTCTATCTGGCTCAGAATTTTCATATGGCCAAATATAACACAAATGCATTCAACAACTGAAACCAATGAAACATCTAAACCATCTTTGGTTTAGTTCTTTAGAAAGGCAATTCTTACAAGCCCAGGCTGTCTCAATAAAAAGGAAAAAAAAGGAAAAATTGAGTTTTTCTGCACAGTTTATTAGCTATTCACTACACGGTTTGTGGTTTCCAAGATTCTCATGGCTTCATGAATCTTTTTCATGCTTCTCAGGAACCAGCTACAGTGTTTAATAGAGCCCAGCCACGCTTTCACCCTGATGGATGCAGTGGGGTGAGACTAATTAATTTTTGAAAAAGGCCAGTAACTCATCCTGACATTCTTTTTGGGGAGTTTTCCAAAGTACCAGTTTTCGCTCAAGAAGCCCACCAAACAGATGACAGTGCATGCAGAGAGGTGCCATTTCACAGATGTCTTTAAATGAGATGCCATCATACTCCATCTTCCAGGAGTTTGGCATTACGTCTAGCTGCTTTGGTCTCTTCCTAGAAGCCTTTCCCAAGTGATTCACTCTCTCAAAACACTCTGCTCGAGAAGTCTCAATCACAGGAAGTCCCACATGGCCTCAAATGAAGGATTATCTCTCATTTCTTCTCACTACAGGGATCTCACTACTTAGTGGGATCCTGGTCATAGCCAGGGACCCTACACGATACTGCAATACACGTATCACCAAGCCATAAACCACAACAAGCACTACATCTATGGCTCAAGCCAGGAAAAATTACCATTTAATTCCAAAGCAGACGCTCGGTCCAGGGACTACATCCATTTCAGTTCCAGCTGGACATACCAAAATCCTAGCTATGCAATGAATCGCAGCACCTTCCCAAAACTGTGCTGCTTTGGAGATAGAAAGGTGCTAAGAAATTTGCTGGATCAGTGTTAAAACGCAGGATTGTGGTGACCAGCACAAAGAGGGGAGAAGGGTTGCAAGCTCTGCTGGATACTGGAGAACATCTCTCCCCTGGAAAGGCACCGTCGAAGCAGCTTCATCTGCTTAAAGACTTTCGGCAACACGATCCTAAAACCACAGTACTTCATCTCACGGCTTTCTGCTGCACAACCCAGTTTCCACAAAGCTCCAGCTATCCAGGCTGCAGACAAGCTAGTCGGGAATTCCACATACGTCTCTTTTTTGTTTAGCTTTCATTTTTATCCCAGTGTCAATACAGCAAAACCTCAACAGCACAGATTTGTCAGGCTGCTCCCAGAACCCCTGATGTTTGTTTAAAGCACCTCATCTAGCAGATGTATCGGTACGAGGAGCTGACAGCAGCCACAGAGCACACAGGCAGCTAAAGCCACCCTTGCTTCACTGCGTACAGCGATTATGAGAAGGCCAAGGAGGGAACCAGGTCACTTTATCCACATTTAACCACTGGCTGCAGCAGAGGTTCACAGTAATGCAATCACTCCTTTGGCAGCTCAGGAGGCAGGAGGAATATTTCCATAGGAAACAGCAACTTTAAAGTAGCAGTGTACTTGTGCATCAATGGGCTTCAGGGAAGAGCTTCCACCTCTGCTGAACACCACCCACCACCCCACTTCCCCGAGGGCTCTGCTCTCCGGCAAGGGCAATGGGGGGGTATCTGGCTCACTTCTGTCTCCAACATGTCTTCCTGCAAAGGACAGGTCAAAGAAGCCTTCCAGATCCTTCAGGTACAGAGTTTGCCTCATGCTTCTTATTCCTCTTGTCCCCATCCGGTGACCTGCGGAGATACCAGGAGACCAGATGGGTGAGAGAGACTACAACTTTGACCACACAGAAAACCACAGAACCATTTCCAAACACCATGGTCCTAAAATGCAGGGAGCTTGCCTGGTATGACAGTTTTGAGGGGTTATCTTGAAACGAGCAGGCTTTTGGCTCGGACGATCATCACTCATCACGGTTCAGGAGGAACACACTCCATGAGGATTATGCCAACACTTGTGAAACTGCAGCCCATGACAGTTTGGGTTTCAGTCCACATCACACCCATGTTCAAATACCCATCACCCCAGTATTCAAATACCCTGGGTCTCCCTCCAGCTCCACAGCCCACTCCTGGTCCAAGATTTCTTCTCAACGCACAAATCCCCCACAGACAGCAAGTCAACGGCAGAGCCAAAAATGCTGCCGAAGCCCATCCAGCCCCACACGCTTTGGTCACTGACTGTGATGGTGAAACCTCTCCCACCAAGTGATAGCGCTGCTCGCACAGTTAAACGCCATCGAAAACTGTGAGATGAAAAATGTTTTGGCATCCCCCAAACCTATTATATCCAAAAGAAACAAGATTCTCTTTGCTTTCCAGGGAAAACAGGAGGTGAAATTAGAAGCGGCCGTTAAAGGAAACATGAGTCGCACTCTTCTGACTAGCTTTGGTTTTATCTGCACCTCCCCAGCCTGGGGAGTCACGCTTTGAACCAGAGAATTCCCTTTTTGGTGGTTAGATTGTTTCTGGGGACAGAACTGTTTTGTTTGTGCATTTGTTTTGTTGTCTTGTTGTGCTTTCTAAGTGGTTTCCCACTGGCTTCAAAGGCAAACAGTTCCTGGGCTGGGCTCAATGGGATTCTGTATTTGCTGCTTTGGTTTTTAAAGCTTGAGCCGTTTTCCTCACTTCCCCTGTTCCGCTCAAAGACTGACGTTTTGGCAGTCACAGGCAGAAAATCCACGGTCTGAGAGCAGGGATGTAACATAAAACTAATGCTTGTCTCAATAAAACAGCTGTCTGGCTCGGCCAGGGAAAATGCCACTCATTTCTGTGGTAGCACTGCTGGCGGTGGGGACCATGGAGCCTTTCCAGCAAAGCTTGCTGTGAGCATCTCCAGCTTACGATGGAGCCGGGCCTGACTGCGAGGGTCCTGGCTGGGGGCTTCAGAGAGGTTTCTTGACCTTGGCAGTCTCTCCCAGCATTTATTGCAGCCTCCGCTCCCTTTCATCAGCAAAATATGTCACTAATGTGTTTGTTCATAATCGTAACTTCCGACCTCATTATGAGGATAGCGCGTGTTAAGCTGTTATTAAATGAGGTCCCTGAAGACTACGCTTAAGACCATAGTACACTACTTGGCTTCTAGAGACGCAGTACAACTTCAATGCTCTGAAAGCAGCCCAGTATCGTTTGTCAGCTCAGCACAAACACTATCAACTTCAAGAGCCTTCTTCTCCCTGAGGAGATGTTCTCCCTACAGGGCAGCTCCAGGGAACGTCTCACCCAGCCCAAACTCCCGCTGGTTGCACAGAGGCTGATATCAGATTAGTTTAAATAACTTTTGTGCCCTGGGTCACTAAAGGAAGCTGTGGCAGAAACAGGTTTAAAATTCTCACCTGTTAACAATGACATTTAAACTTCGTTACAGAAGCCTGGAGACCTTTCAGAGAAGAACACTGCAAAAACCAAGACGAGCAGTGTGAAACAAAACAGTTTTGTTTCACATTACTGATGTAAGAGCATCCTATTATCAGAGTATTCCTGATGTTGGACTTCTTTTGCTGATGGTTTTGGGGAAAAATTAGCCTCAGGCTGGTTGCCCCAAAGTACCATAATTCTTTTACTGAAACCTCTCCAACTTCAGGTATTTTTGAGCACAATATTATCATCAAATTATTCAGTCTGACTTCAAATGAGTGCAAGGGAATATTCCTGATTTACAGAGATAAATTAAAGGGGAGAAAAGACGGCAAGCAAAGGAGAGACAGTTCCACATGAGATAAAGTGTTGCCACTTTCCCTGTTTCAAGAGGCCCTTGACAACCATCCAAGCACATTAGAAAAAAGAAATAGGCTTTGTCACCATCTCTGAACAACGCCTAAGCGTGGGTGGGCACAGGGTAGGGAGATGTTCCCTGCTACAAGCACTGTTTTTGCCAAGCATATGGAATTAGGAAAACCATTGTCAACAATAATGTCCCTACTCAACATGCCAGAAGGAAAACTCATCCCATGGGACACCGGAACTTGGCAGATTGACTTCGTCTTCCTGTAAATCTCCCTAGGCAGGCTCATGTAAAGACCTTCCAAGCAGTGTTTGCAAGCAAAGAAGTTTTACGGTAGCTGTCACTGCAGCAGACCATGGGCCCTGTATGGAGGCACTGGCCGTGACTGCTTTGAGCCAGGAAGGAACAGAGAAATCCACACTTCTGACTCCCAAACACAACACTTCAAAGTCATAGTGAATTCCTGATGAGTTGACCAAGGCGGCAGCCTTCATGTCTGCAAATACCTGCTCTGCTGAGTGTAGCACACAGAAACGCTGGTGAAAGAACACGCTGTTCTTCTATGCCAAGGCAGGACAAGGTCAATACTACGAGGAGGGACCTGCCAAGGCCCATCAGGGGAGACCAAGGCAATGCTGCTCCAAGAGTCAAAGCCAATAATGACATCTGGCTAACAGACAAGCTCAGTGGCAAGCAGACCCACGGTGCCTGGAGCAGAATGGCAAGCCTGACCCCAGCTTGTTCCTCAGACACCCCATTACAGCCCCAACCCCTTCCACAGCAACAGGGTAAAAGCAAGATGCACAAATGGACGTGTTGTGAGTGGTGCAGAAGAGGAAGAAGAGTTGTACAGGCTTCACCAGGAGGCAGAGAAAACCAGGAGAAATCAGCCTAGAAACTGGCATTACAGTTACACTCAATTTGATTTAGAAATTGCATTATAGGGTTTTTTTCCTCATACAGGTTATACGTCCTTCAAAACGAGGCTTGATTCAGAACATTTGCCTTGCTGTACTGTCCCTCCTTCCACCACCAGACAAAATTAACTTCATTTCCTTGCTCTGGAAGCATCAAAAGCTTCTTCCCACATCACCTCAGAAACCAGAGGTCTGATTACTGTTCAGTCCCAACGCCACAAAAATTAACGACACAATGGCCAGGGAGCAAAGCTGGCGACGCTGGAAGCAGCACAGACAGGAGATGCCACATTAACCCTGCCATCACCCCGAGATGCAGGGGAGGCACCTGCGTTTGCAATTCTTTGTAGTGTAGCCTCACCATGTCTGTACCGAATCACGCAAAGGGAAAAAATAATAATTCGGCACATAAATCACAAGAGACCGAAATCACTGCCTCGCATTATGACTTTGTAAACATTAATCTGCAAGTCTTATGCAAGAAACAAGGTAATTACTACCTTAAATTACTACCTTTATCAGATCACTTTAAAAAAATAAAAATCACAACTTCAGTCCTTAGCGAGTAAACACAAGCAAAGAGTCATGATAACAGCAAGTGCAGGCAGAACAACAACTCTCACTTCCCAGAACCTGTTCCCATTTTCTGCTTGGTTTTAGTTTGACCATGTCCAATCACAGGGGTACGGCTCCTTCCAGTAGACTTCCCCTCTCTTGGCCCTCGCACACGGCCGTCATCTCTCTTTAGTCACGTATTCTTTCTGTGCCATGTCCAAGCTCAAACCAGTCCCTAAGCTTTCACGGCTGTAAGCGTGAAAAAGAGCGATGGGCCAGCTCAGTTAATACACCAGCAGGGACACGAACAACGGGAAGGGCCTAAATGCAGGTGACAGCTGTCCCAAAGTTACACAAATCAAAATCACAGCCGATGAAGAGGCGGCTGCAGCTGACAACTGCTCTGCCCATGTCTGGTTTGTGACAGGCAATTGTTTATCAGCAGCATGTTTCCTCGGGATCAAATCTGAGGCTTTGGAAGAAACAGATGAATTTGTGGAGACCAACTCCTTTTCTTCACCATAAAATGTTTGAAAGATTTGTTTCATCCAGAATTCAGAGGCTAGGGAGAAGGAGAGATGAAGAACCAGGTAGCAAGTTATCGAAAGCACAAATGGCACAATGCAACATCACCATGAGGGGCAGGAATACAAACCAAATTCTTTAAAACAGATTACAATGAACAGGAAGGACATTCAAGAGATAAGGTTAAAATGGGATGACCTGCTTAGAGGACAGATTAGTGAATCCAAAAGTATAAAACCTCCCATGCTCTCAAGATGGAGTACTTTCTTGCTGATTTCCTACAGGATTTCTACAAAAGCCAAGAATGTATTTGATCTCTTCTCAAAACTTAAGCAGTTGCCCAGGTTGAGGACTCAAACGTGAGTCATCGTGAACATGAAACCACCAAAGGATTTTACATGCATAGAAACACCAAACTGCACACACCTTCTTAGAAATACCTGTAATGGAGAAGGAACATTTTGAGCACCTTAAATATTGAGTGGTCCTCAAAAGTGTTTCAAGCATCTTTATCTTCTCTAGCAAAGTATAGTGCCTCCACAATTAACACAATTTACTTTTACATTAAAACTATTTTAATAAATCACAGTCACTCCTATAATCATTATGGTCATTAACCAACACAGATAAGGATTACTGTACTTTACAGTAGAAGACCCAGAAGTCTTGCCAATATTTTTGTACTTTTATTCCCCAGCAGACTTTTCCTTCAGGCATATAGAAATTCTTCAGTAGTTCCCAGAATTTGAAAGCCATGCTTACAGCACTTACTAATGTGACCTCTCGTTTTACAATATCACTGCTGAATGGCTTTCTCCTTGCTGGTGCACACACTCCTACTTACATGTTAATTCACTCTGGAATACTAACACTGTGACTCAGTGGGATGTCAAGCCACCAGCGATGCCAGACCTGTCCCCACAGCCCAGTGCATCATTAACACAGCAGCAGGAGCAAAGGCATCATCTGACAGCTGCTGCACAAGGAGTGGAGCCAAACATGCCTCCATCAGGACGTCCCTCTGAGATGAGCCATCATGTAGTACCAGAGAAACCAAAAGGAAACAGGATGTTGGGTTTGAGGAACCTCCCCATAGAGGGGAAAGATCTAGTTGCTCTGCATAGAGGAAGGAGAGGAGAGATTTATTTGTAGCCTTATTAGTTTCTAAGAAGAGACACCCTATTTCCAGTTCCCATCACCCTTACTGTCTCCACATTGCAGAGAGTGCCGCCTCCTGATTTCTGCTCTTAGCACTGACCATCTCGGGTCCACATGGCAGACATGGTTGTTAAGAGTCCCAAGATTCCTACCAGCAGAGGACTCCAGGTCTATCCATATCATGGAGAAGTCATCCAAGTGCAGAGTGCAACCCAGAGGGGATGCTACCACCCCTGAGACAGGGAGATGACTCAAACCCTGGCAGAGACTCAATTCCTTTCTCCAAGAACTGGCAGACATGGGAAGAGCCTCAGACAGCCTCTTCATACAATCTGGACCTTTCTTCCCCACCCCGCCCCCCCAGCCTTTTCCCTTAGCAGCCCATTGGAAGCTTCACAGCCCACTTAGCTCATTGCAGCCTTTGGCCGAAAGGTCTTGCCCTTTCATTGCAGGGAGAGCTGCAGTAAGGACATCCCAGTCTGCTCCTCCTCTCCTGGGATGAGCAGTGCTGCTGTGGGGATTTCTCCTCAGCTGGGGGAAGACTCCAAGTCTTCTGTACCCAAAAGGCTCCTGCATACGCCCAGTCAACAGCCAAGGACTTGTGCAAGGGAGGAGGAATCTAAGTAGCCCTCACCTTTCCCAGGAAAGGGAAATGCAAACCTGTAAACATTACTCACTGAGCAGACTGAATTTCTTCTGCTGGAAAGGTCACCACTTGATTTTTCACTGGATTGTATTTATTGCTGCAACTTTCATTTGGGATCTCACAATTTAAACTCCTTTATAGCACCCACTCTGCTCCAGCTTAGCTGTCAGACAAGGCAGCCATCTCTCAATCAATGCTCTGCACATAGAGATCATCAACCATACGGGTCAAAGAGTTGGTGACAGAACTTCTGGGGGGTGTAGATATGGGAACAGCTAAATCAGGGTTGAGGCATGAATCACCACCCCAGAGCCAGGGTGATCTTCTTCCCAGAAAGATGCGAGTCAAATCGTTGCCCATGGTATGCTCAGCTGCCTGAGCCATTTAAGTCTGCCTTGAGGCTTTTAAAACATACTGCTTGCTGGTTCCCCAGTGAAGTGTTAAGCTCTCCTCTAACTACACGTGAGCTCACAGAAGACTGGCTCCAACTAGACCTGTAGCTTTTGCATAGTTAATTTAAAGGAACTGAATCCCTTCCTATATGGCTTGTTCAGGGCCATGCACGAAAGGATTAACAGAGCTGGGAGCCAAACACAGGCTTCCCGAGTCTCAGCTCAGTGCCTGATCCACAACGAGCCTCTCGCTGTCTCTGTAGACACAGTAAGAAAAGTCTTCATAAAAATAAAATAATAATAATAGTAATAAAAAGAGTGCACACACCCTGAATACAGAACTAATCCCTGAGGACTTGATTATGGATTACTCCTTTGCCGTTGTCAGGTCACGCTCCAACAACAGTTATGAAATTTTCATCAGTCGAGTCAAAGCTATTTTAGCAGATAGAAACATTGGCAATGTTGCATGGGAAACATTGAACTTGAGGTTTTATTTCACAATTGTACAGGGCCACACAAATTGCCCTCCATTGCAAGGGAGAAAAAACAGACCCTCACGAACAAGTGTTTCCTATATTAAAAAAAAAAAGATTCCACTTTAAAACTTTTTCCCCACTCCCTAATGCTGGATTATTTAAGAGAAGAGACTGCATGAGAGGAAAGGTTAGAGTAACAGAGAGCCATTCACATCAGAAGCACTGAAATTGAGGTCAGGCAAGGTAGGGCTGCTGGCTGAACTAAACCAAAATTGGCAGAGGCATTAAATCAAATCAGTCACCTTTATCTCTACCTATTTAAGGATATCTCAGAAAGCATTTCAGACCAGGACTAACAGCGTTGTTATAGCATCCAGAGTCACTGTTGAGGTACCTTCAAGTTCCCCAAGGGAAGGAGTAGCTTACCTGTGATTCAATCTGTATTCACACAGAGACTTAGAGAGATTAAGTGCATCAGCTTCAGATGCCAGCTGCTTTGAGCAGGTAGATAAGATCCAATATAAACTGCGACACGCAAATCCCCTGCCTGCAAGCACAGCACATCCCCCAGCAGATGGATGTGCAGGCGGCAGGGACAGCCTTGCTCTTCCCCCACAGCTCTTGCACTCCCCAGCACCAAACCCAGCTCAGTCCCTCCAGCCGGCTCCTGCCAGCCCTTGCTCCTGCACCGCAGCCACACATGCATTTCCATCGCGGAGGTACTACCAAGTTTGGTGAGCAACAGCCATTGCAAAGCATTAGGGAAAAAAAAAGAAAAAAAAGAAAAAGAAATGAAGAGACCTCCAAAAGCTAGGAGAGCAATTTCAATTCCTTCTTACAACCCTTTGCTAGTCAAACTCACAAAGTCCTAGCCCACAGCACACCCTCCTGAGGGCAACTGTAACACAAAGAGCCCCATGGGGGTCTTTTTCTTTCTTCTATGCGGACCTACCCCCAGCTAAGTAAGAAGAGGTACCACAGCCTGTTCCCCAGGACGGCTACGTGCTGCTGCCTACAGGTGCAAGACTGGGTAGTGACTTGGGGCTGGCCACCAGGGCATCTTGGCATCTGACACTGACAGGCATTAAGAGAAACACATCTCTGGGTCACATCTCTGGAGGCTGCCGACAACCAACACACAGTTGCATAGAAATGGGGAAATTAATATCTTAGTGCTTTCAGTCTGTTGCTTCAAATTCACCATCTTCGAAAGTGAAACTGGCTGTAACACGCTGGCAAGACTTTTAAAACAGAGACAGACCTACCAAGGCGGGGGAGGGG
>VXAK01026525.1:178051-287811 GCA_013399435.1 Arenaria interpres
AAGAACAGGGTTTCAACAAGCTGTGAGTAAATATCAATGTGGATATTTGTTTAAACACTCCCCCAAAACCTTTTCCTCCTGCCAAAAGCCTTGTCTCCCCTTTCTTTGCTTGCTCTGAGGTTTCCCCCAGGCATCAGGGCTGCTGGAGAGCAGAGCAGACACCCTCATTTCCATCTCTGTATGAGCAGGGCTGGATGAGGCCACTGGTTCTTGTCCCCATCAGCTCCATGCCAGTAGTGGCAGAGGGGACTGGTCACCAACATCAATTTCATCAGCTTCTGCCCTGTGGCTCAGCTGCAACCATGTGGGACCCATGGGATGAGACACACTTTGACCCAAAGTGGTCAGAAAGGAGACTGGGAGGATCAGCTATCTGGGGTAGTAAGCCTAGAGGGACACCCAAATCCCTCCCTCCAGCCCTTGGATGGTAATCAAGGAGCAGCATTAATTTGTGCATCTCATGACAACAAGAAGCTGCTCCATCATCTTGCTTTATCCACCAGGCAGGGTAGAAATGAGAAATCATCCTGGAAAACTGGCAGGTGAGACAACTCACAGCTCTCCATCTTCTCCGAAAACCATGGGATGCCTCACAGCTGCTGCTTCTCATACTTCAGAGGCACCAGCTAATGGAAGCATTGAGATGCCAGGCAGGTTTACACTGGAAGCAATGAGAAAATTATAGCTCCCCAAGCAAGTACCTCTGCTGGGCATGTGCTGATAACACAGAAAAGCCTTAAAAAACCACATGCAGAGGGACAAAAAAAAAAGTTACCACACATAAAAGCCACACTCCACCCCCTACTACACTCCTCTGCCCCGTTGGATTAAGGTTTCCCAGCCTAAGAAGGGAATTACTCAATCAAACGTGCCAAGACTCCCAGAGCCAGAGATGAGCTCCAGACAGGGAGAGCTTTCCAAGCTCTGTGTTTTGGAGATAGAAGAATGGCTGCGGTTCCTCCTTTCTCTGTGGAAGTTACACCCAGTGCAGGGAGAGCTCTGGGTCTGGGTACTGCCGACTTGGGTTGGGAAGTACAGGGCTGGGGAGTGATGCACAACGTGATACAGGAGGAGGCTCAAACCACAAAGCACCATGGAGCTGCTCTCATTTGCAGCCAGATGGCTCTTCAGAGCAAGAATTAGTCACCGATCTAAAACGTGTGTGTGATCTGCCATAGGAGGAGACAGTATCTTCTCTGAGAGTTACTCATGGAGTGAAGCATTACGGCACAGCTCCAGCCTGCGGAGATAAGGATTTCACAGCCCCTGAGCAAACTCCTGCTCGGGTTAAGCCCAGCGCTGACCCGTGGAGGCTGCCCGCAAGCCAGGATGCAGCACTTGACACACACCTACAGGCACCTGCCAGAGGCCAGGGGATGCTGCACAGCCTCCAACCAAGATAAAGCCCACGCACTCAAGGGAGATCAAGGCCATCTCCCCCCGAGCAGGATTTTAGGGGGACTGCTACAGTGCAACCACCCCACCACCCAACATCAACCTCAGTCCTGAGAACGGCTCAGGCTGCACCCCTATAACCTCCCCTGACCAGGCAGACAGGAATGCCCCCAGGACCCCCAAACTGTCACCTGCTCATTCCTTTATGAGCTAACAGAGTCCTTCACAAGCACCTTTTTATTTACCTCCCCTTCACTTCCCTGCGACACGCATAGACAGCTCCCAGCCCTCCTCCCAGTCTCTGCTCTACTCGGCAGAACAAGCCCAAAGCTTCCCTAATCCCCTCTGGGGAGCCGGCCACGCTTCACCCGTCCTGCACCTGCTCAAATTCCAGATTCTCACTCTGAAGTCAGCTCTTATTCCCAAAAACATTTAGGACCCAGCCACAGCCTGCAGCTAAATCCCCAGCATAATATTGAGAATCTTTATCATCTCAAAATAAAAGAGACATCCCCTCTTCAAGGCGTCATCCCAGAAGAGGCAGAACAAGGAACACTGCCAGGTCCTTTACCCCAAGGAGGTTTCAGTGAGAGACAGTTCAGGGTTCAGAGATTTCCATTTCCCATCCTGATTCTGCAGTGAGGAGAGAGAAGGGCTGGCTTTGCCGTTAATCCTCCTCTCCTCTCTGTGCCTCTAGATGAACCATGAGGTTGGAAAGTGGGGATTCCAAGCATCCTCACCCATGCCTGGCTCCTCAGCCAGCCCTGCATCCCGCGGCAGGAACAGCTGCCCTGCACGATGCTCAACCTCTCCCTGGCTAATGCTCTCTCTGCCAGCCATCAGGAGAAGCCCAGGAGAAAAAAAAAAATAAAAAATAAAAAAAAAATAGAAAAAGACAACCAAAACCTAAATCAAGGCAAACCCCATCCTCCTCTTGCCCTTCCCTGACGATCCCCATTACAGCAACAAACTCAAACCCCAGCAGCTGGTACCAAAGCCAACATGTCTGTAATGAACATGCCAGGAGAGCCGGGTGCCCTTATGGCCTAACAAAGCCTTTTGGAGAAGACAAAGAGGTACCATATGAGAAACACCATGGGGAAAGAGGAGAGCAATACTCCATAACATTTGTATTTGACTCTATACAAATAAAAATACAATTAAGACTATTAAATAAACCAATTTATGGGAGCACTCTCCTGACTAGAGCTAATGCCAAGAAAACCACTAGACTCACCAATACAATGCACTTTTTCTTGGTTTTAATTCCTTTTTGGGGCTAAGTGATGATTTTTCTCATAAGAGCTAAGACATTTGAAATTACTTTCTACCCCAAACAAGAATGGAAAGCTGGACTGCTGAGATCTGTCATGAACTGGAAAATGGACATTAAAAAGAGTCTTGGATGAGAAATGGAGGACAAACTTCCAATTTCAATCTAGAAACACAATATTTCGCCAAATCCAAACACCCTTTTACTTCAGATGAAGCAATAGGAAGAAAAGCTTTAAGATGTTCTTCTTTCAATGAATCTTTACCATGGAAAAATATCAGTGGAACCACACTTCCCAATTTAAAAAAGCCTCTTTACTCTGACATTTCTCATTTGTTTAATTAAGGGGCTTTAGAAAAAGCTGAGATTTTGGAGCAGCTATATAAATTGATGATTACCATGGCAGGAGGGTTGCGAGTTGTGAATCTCAGAGCTGGAAAGCAGCATTTGACCAGAGCAATTGTTTCATCTTTACATCATGTGTAGGAAGGGAGTATGGCAAGAGGACAAGTCTGAGACGTGGGGACTGCTCTGCTTAAGGGATTTAAGTGTAACTACAGGAAGGATTTCAGACTAAGAGGTAACATCAATAGCATGGTTGGTAAGCCAATACCAGGGGGAGAGATGCTTGTCTTTCTCAAGTCAAAGCCTTACTACCTGCAGTTTTTGCTCATTGTCTTTTGGCATCTTTTAGCCAACTTTACTGGAAAGAGGAGAGTCGGAAAAAAAGAGATACCTGTGTACAGGCTACTACAAGACAAACAGAAGAGAAGTTGTACCACATGCTGACAGCCAAGCACCCTTATGTTCCCCTCGTGGACAGTATATTACTTCATACCTATAAATAACGCAACAGAGCTGTCTGCAAAGAATTAGCCCATGGTTATTCTGTTATTCGGTGCACACACAGCCAAGACCTGGGCTCATTAACCTGAGCAACATGAGAAGGTTATGTGAGATGTCGGCACAGCCCACAGCCCAGCCACTGCCACAACATGGCCAAAGGAGAAGCGGCAGGAGGATTTGGGCAGATCACGCTTCCCGCAGCTGGGCAAGCATCGGAGCAGAGCAGGACTGAACCGCAGGTCGAGGGGGCAGGCCATCTCCTAATTTATGATTCACAAGCTGTTATTGCCAAAGCACTGCATTGTTCAGCTTGTCTATTTTTTCCCTGTGGGAAGCCTGCCCATCGCAGCAGCACGGCGCAGGCTGTTGAGCAGCCCCAGGGCAGTTCAGGGAGACATTCACCCTGCTCCGGTCTGCTTCAAAGCTATTTCATCACCCCACACAAACCGCACCCTTAACATCAAATCCAACAGCTCCTCACCCTGGGTGACTGCTCCCAAGGGCTCCTTTCCCGTCTTTCTCCTCCCTCCTGCGGTTTCCTTCTCATTTCTTTACATAAAGCCCCAAGCAGAGAGGATTTCTGGATGCTGTGTAGCCCCACAAAAATCACTACGATGCCATGTAGAGCGCACGAGGCTGCCTGGGGGCCAGAAGCAGCATAATCACATCAGTGCAGACCTGCACCCAAATTAACTAGTTGTAATGAGTCATAAGACTAATTAGCATGGCACCACACAACACTAGTGTGCTTGTCCTGCTTGAGGGACTGGGACTCAGCACAGGGCCAGACACACCAATTTGCTCAAAGCTTCCTCCTGCTGTTCACCACAAAGTGGTGTCACACTGACGGGCCGGGGTGCAGCCAACAGACACTTCTGTAAGAAACAGCATGAAGTTTTCCTTCCATCCACCACGAGAGACAGCCCAGGACATACACACTATCTGGTCTAACTGGTTCAGACAGGCCCCTTTTCTCTTCCCCTTGACCCTCAATCGAGAGGCACAAGGTGAGTCCATGCATGCACATAATCCTAACACCAGGCTCCAAGGTTCCCACAGACTAAGCCTGTATCTACCCAGCTTATACTAAGTTACATGAGTAGTGACATTCCAAGGTTTCACCAAGGTCTGGGTGGGCTTTAGTAACCTTTTGAGAAGCCAGCATACGTTTGAGCAACTTTCTGAATTCTAGCAGTCCAAAGAACTTGCCATGTTTTCTCCTTCCTCTCTTGTTCCTTACTGTATAACTTCATCGTCCCTCTGTGCTCTCAGATTTTACCATGCTCTCCAACAAGCCACTGGGTCCTACTTGCCATCTGCCAAGTAACCAGATTTTTGCTGCTACTGAAGATGTTGCAGGCACGGGGACCATGAGATAGCACAGGGCTGGGAAGAGCAGTTCTTGGCAAAGCCAAGTCTCAAAGCAGCCCATAAAAAGTAAAGAAAGCTCAAAGACGCACACACAGGAGAGACCACCGAGGACCAGAAGCCATTTGTGCTGCCCAGTTACCAGACTCCCACCCACACCAGTACATTTGGGGTTTGCTCACCCGGAGCAAAGGGAGCGTGGATGCAGACAGGGAAGAATGGAGCAGTGACAGTGAGAGATGAAGAAATCTGGCACAATGCAAGGGTTGTGCAAGACGAGATAAACACGGGAGGTGGGATCTGGCACATGAGAGAAGAATGAGTGATACAGTTGGAAGTGTCTGAGAAATGCTGTCTCCCAGGTGCTGGTGCACGCCAGCAGGAATCACAGCAAAACTTATCACATCTTCTGACAAGGAGTTTTGTCATTAAATGCTCACCAGTAAGATCTGGGATAATTTGGACCACACACTACCAATTTTGAGAGAGAAGACTAGGAGCTCCAGTTAGAATGGGAGAAGCTCCCTTTCCTTTTTCCCCTTGCCCCTTATATACTCTAAAGTCTTGAAAAATCATCCTGATGTCAAAGCTGTGTGTTGTTCAGCTGTGAGTTACAGCTCCAGGGAACAGCTAGTGCAGCTCTTGGGAAACGCTCCAACAGCGGGGCTTCTGTAAGTTTACTTGTTCCTTTGGCTTTGGCAAAACTATTCACATTGGATACTCTTGCGGGAAAGAGACACAAGTCTACGCACGTCTCTTGTTCCAGCTTCCTCTGGCTGGGAAGGAGAGGAGAGTATTAGCTCTAGTTCAAGAGCGTGTGGTATCACGGACCTATCTTTCACCCAGTCTACTTAGTAATGATCTTCAGCCAGGAGGGCTCTCGTGTGGTATCACGGACCTGCAGCCGAGAAGAGGGAGCACCACTAACTTAAACATTGTCCACTTAGAGATTGTTGAAAGAGGAAAACAATACAGCCACCCTCAGCAACAGTCACAAGAGTCTTCCCCAACTTGGCATCTCCCAGACGTGGAGGAAGCTGAGTCAGCAGAGGCGCAGCATCTCAGCAGGTTTGCTGTCAGACCGGGTGCATGAACAGCATGCCAGCTTTTAATCTCAGCTCTCAGGCACCCCTGATGAAGCCATGGTCACCTGCATTTTGATCTGCTTTACCACAGCCTGAGCCATGGCAGCAGGAGACGGAGGGTTGCATTTTTACGCAAGATGGACAAAGACACAAGCTACGGGGTCAACTCTACAAAGAAGAAAATGAGAAAGTAGCAATGAGCAGAAATTACAAATGCAGAAAGTCCAAGGCAGACGGGTAACTCAAAAGAGAAAGAGCTGAAGTGCTTTAGCATTCAGAAGACTGCACATACCACAGCGTGATCACCTGGAAACAGGTAGGGACCGCACAAAGAAAAAGGGGAGAAAAAAAAGAAAGATTGTTTCTTCATACAGAACTGAGGCCCTCAGAGAAAACAGAGGGCTTCCCTGCAGGGAAATAAAGAAAAAAGGATTTCCCAGCACACGGACACGCTGAAGGGCCAGACTGGATCTGGCAGCAGACAACTGCCTCCCACCAGCTGCATGCTGTAAACAAGAGAGAAGAGTCAGGTCTGCCACCCTGACGGGGAAGACACTGGGTGCTCTTAGATCTGAGAAAACATGAAGACCCTTCCTTTGCCACAGCTCAGACTCTGCTTCTGAGGGTTCAGAAGGAGCTGAGGCTATTTCACTTCATTCCCCTCCACCCCGGTTGCCCTCCTACCTTCCCCTCTTACACCCTAGAGCTGCCTGCCCCTTCATCACTGAACAGCCCAGGAGCACATATGCGCAGTGGGGACAGAGCAAACCAGCTTCTTTGAGGACATCCCAACTTGTGGAAAAGCAGCTACCAGATAGGTATGGCAGGCCCCTCTTCCTTGCTTTCACACAAAGAGAAAGCAATGCAATGGTTTTCTTTCCAGCCTGTGGTTTCCCATCCACCAGCCGTCCCAGCAAGGGCAGCCATTCAGTCAGAACAGCCACGTGTGAGAGCCTGGAAATCACAAGGAGGGGCGGAAGGAAGGAAAGGAAAGCAATTTCTCTTACAGGAAGGTGATTTAATACTTTGAGACGGCTCATAAAAGCTGAAGGTTTTAGCCATTACAGTTTCAAACTTAAGCAACATGCAAGGAGGGTAGCAGTAGGATAACAGCAAAAACATATTTGGGGCTTAACCCTCTCTGGAACACAAGGAAGGCTGGAGGGGAACATACAGGTTCCTCATACGTTCCTTACATCTTACACACCTCTACCTCTGCAGCACAGATGAGGTAGGAGATCAGATTTTATGTTGCTGCTGTAGCCCACATCTACTTCAAGCATTGATCCCAGTTTATTTATAAGGATAAGGCTCTTCTGTTACCCCCTTACACAACAGCCACTGGATACAAATGCAAAACACAAGACCTTTCATCAGGAATAGCAAAACTTACAGCTTTTGCGTTCTCGTGCTCCTCTTCTACAACTCCTGCTGCCTCTAAGCTCTCGCAGACCTACAGGCTCCTCCATGGTTCAACCTAAATACAGCTGAAACAGATATCTCAGCCCACCTCTCATTACAGCCCCCACCTCTCATTACAGCTGACAGGCATTAGCCACTCATGGAGCTTGAACACAGCCAATTTATATTAAAGCCACTGCGGCGATTTATTTTCCAGACTTGTGTGTGCAAAACTTACAGAAAATGCTTCTAAGAAGAATGCGTAGACACAGAAACACTCAGATTGATGACATGATTTATGATCACAGAAAGCAAACAGAGAGCTGCAAATCCAGCAGCCTGGAACAGCAACCTGGCCACAACCAGTCCTAGAAGGGAAGAATATGTTCTGTACAGTAGAAAGATTATTATTATTTTTTTTCTTTCTGTTCATTGTTCCTTTTCTTTCTAAAGCCCCCCAGGTACCACTAGGGGTTATGTATTAACAGCTCCGCATGTCAAAGAATGCTCTCTGGTACGTTCAACAGTTCCTTCATCCCTTCTGAGAGGACCTGGGGTCAGCAGTCCAGACTTGATATTTTCAAACGAATTTTTAAAAGCAACGTTCCCAGCCCAAGTATTCTTAAGTCAGTGTAATACCCCACATGTCTTAAAACACAGATTTCTTTTTATGCAGGGAGTTCAAGGCCAGACAATCAATGAAGTAAAATACACCAGACTATGATCTCCCCTCCCTGTAAGAACTTATCTCAAGGATGCCAGATTTAGAAATGTATTCACCCAAAAGCTATAAAGAAGCTCAGGGATGAAATAGCTTCAGCATTAATTGTGACATGTTACTTCTTGCTTAAAGCTCTCTTCATAGTGGATGACTAGAAAGCAGTTAACGTGATGCCAGTTTTCCAAAAAGGTTTCAGTGATGAGCTGAGGGACTGCGGAGGAGTAAACATGATGAATTAGGAGAAATTGGAATAAAGAAAAGAATGAACAGGCACATGGATAAGCATATTGGGGAAGAGGCAGCACAGGTTTTCAAAAGAGGGGCTCTGCCTTGGGAACAGATTGGAGCTCTCTGAAGGGGCCCATGAGGGTGGAGAAAAGGGAAATATAATTACTGCAGTTTGCTTGGATTATCAGAAAGCATTCAGCAAGGTCCTTCAACAACTAATCTTCCACAAGACATGAGCAAAGGCCATCATATAAGTAAATAATTGGTTAAAAGATAAGAAAAAAAGTCTGGGAGTCAATGGTCAATATTCAGAGTGGGCAGTGTCACCTGGGGCGACACCCAGTGCCTTCATAAATGAGCTAGAAAAAATGAGTGAAGAGGAAAATGACAGAGTTTGCTGATGATGCGAACTGTTTCTGGAGAGCAAAGATGAAGTCTGACTGAAAAATTAAAGTTGTTTACTTCTCAATCCCAAAAATACCTTAGACTCACAGCTGGGTCTGCTTGTGTAACAGGGCTCCACTGGCAAATGCTCCTCTACATTTACAAGACCATGAAGGCCCTTTGCAATGTAATTAATTTCAGGCAATTAAAGCAGTCAAGTGGGTCCCCGCACTGTGTGCCCTGGGCATGGCTGTGACGCTGCAGAGGTACAGACACAGCTGAGCCAGCTGCAAGAAGCAGCTCCTGAGAAGGGAGTAAAAGGTAAGTGTGAAAAGGGAGTGAAAGGCAAATGAGTTTGAAAGGGAAAGGCTTGATAGTGCTGTCAAGAGCCTGGCAGAGGGAGCAAAGACAAGATGAGCCTACCTTCTGGTCAAGTGAAGGGCTGTCAGCTCCTATGGCTTTCTATGCACAACTGAGAAATAAGGAGCTCTTGCTGCCAGGAGAAGGCCCAGCCAGATGTTGCAGTGGGACAGAGTCCTGGATCAACACTCAGGTAATGTCCCAAGGGGACTGGGACTCAGACAGGGTGAGCACAGGTCACCAAGAGCCTCTTTGCAAAAAATTGTGGGATGCTTAATTGCAGTGAGTCATGCGCGGCTAATGCAGCCTGGCAAAAGTAGCTTAAAGTCACTAAGATCCTTGAATGTTTTGCTTGCAGTTAACACTTGAGGTGTTTAAAGGCTCACAAGAATGATGGGCAACAGCCACTCATCCCGTGCAGCAGGTGCCCAATATCTCGTTTGTGTTGGACACAGGTAAGTTCAAAGTGGTAACTGCTTTAAAGCATCCTGCCAGCCCCAGTGACACAAGCCTGACTGTATTCCTGACCTTCAGTGTTCTAGTCTAGAGAACCATTTCATTTGAATAGCCTGCTAAGGACATGCAAAGAGTGCTGGCAACCAGGCTGTGGGTTAACAAGAAATTGTGGGAATTTGGTTAGCAGGGATGGGCAAGGGGCTGGTCCCTCTGCTAGGTACCCAGGCAGGCACCACAGACCAGCCTGCAGCACGCAGAGCCCAGAAGGTGCGTGGGAAACCCGTCTGCAGCTCCGAGCATACACATCAGAGTCAATCTTCTCCTCATTCCCATATGGAGCAGCCTTCACGGTGAAATAAGAATGGCTTTAAGCACAGCTATGATACATAAGCATGGGAAATTAAGCCCTTCGTTTCCCTGCAAATCTCTTCATTGGTACAACCCCGGGATGCTACAAAGTGAGGCAGGATCCAAAACAGGAGGAGGAAACAGGAGGCAGCACAGGTGCAGCCGTAACAGCCACCCCCAGCAACGACAGCTCAGCCATGAAGCCAAAAATGACACCCCACATCACCCTGATAGGAATCAAGAGGTGACGTGCTGGAGACACAGAAGAGCTACTTCAACCGACTACTGATTTCTGCATTGAGTGGGGGTTTTTACATTTTGGGGGTTTTTTTTCACTGATTCAGGTTCTGGCATATTTTGGCATTTACAGTTTGGAACGCAAAGGATGCACAAGGGATGCGGCTCCCTTTGACTCTCCAATAAAACAGCTGGGGCTTTGGCACCACTTCCAAAACCTGAAAAAAATCCCCACTCTTAAGCGGCACGCAGCATCTAAAGGCCCCGACACGCTTCAAAGGCAGCTCCCCAGCCCACTGGGAACAGTCCGTTTCAAACATAAAGATTTTACAAGACTTCCAAATGTGCAGCAATGGTACAATAAAAATGTTCTGAAGCCTCTAGGGCTGCAGCTTCGTGGTGGCTTTTATGCGGTAGCTTCATGGTGGGTTTTTTTGCGGCTGGTGCCATCAGCTTTGCTGTGATATGGCACAGCTGGGCTCAGCTACCGCTGGGCAAGCAGCAGCGATGAAATAAAGTATTTTGCAGTGAGGCCGACCCAGGGAAGATGCTGCGTCCACACACAGAGTTTAGGTGAGGTGAGAGTAGTTTTGAAGAGTACCGAGCACTCCAGGAATAAAAGGAAAGTGATCTAATCGTGCCGGCGGGCGCTGTCAGAGCGGCTCAGCGCGGGTCGAGCGCAGGAGGGAGGGAGCAGCAGAGCTGGGGCAGGACGAGCCTGCACGCACGCAGCCTCTGCCACCAAAACGCAAACACACAATAAACTGAGTTATACTGGCCTGGTGGGTCTGACAGGGGCAGAAAGGCATTGCCCGGGCTGAAAACCAGCAGTTTTTCTTCCCAGGGTGGGCTTCTCACCTGGAGCACTGAAGTCCTCAGCACAAGAGTCCTGAGCACAAGAAGAACACGGACCTGTTGGAGCCGATCCAGAGGAGGCCACGAAGATGCTCTCAGGGCTCAAGCCCCTCTGCTGTGAAGACAGGCTGAGATAGTTGAGATTGTTCAGTCTGGAGGAGAAGGCTCTGGGGAGACCTTAGAGCCTCTTCCAGTACCTAAAAAGGGGGGTTACAGGAGAGATTGCGAGGGACTCCTTATGAGGGGGTTCAGTGGTAGGATGAGGGGTAACAGTCCTAAAGTGGGAGTGTGGGAAAGTAATGGAAGATTGGCGAGGGGGACTGTAAATACGCTCAAGTGACTCGCACGTGGGGTGCTGGAAAACACATCTATCACACTCATTGTTGCTCAGATTTGTGTGCCCAACAAGTAGAACGTCTGCACTTGGATAACATAGGCCTGGGATGGACTCAGGGGCACCTTATCGACCACGCCTGAGATTCCTGCCCTGCTGTTGAAGAGATCAAAGCAGAGCAGAAAACTCTGCCTCCCAGAATCCTTGAAATACAGGCCCAAACAGCAATTGGGAGTTCTCTCGCTCCCTCACTCCCTTGCTAACAAGGACTCTCATGCTAATAAGGAGTCTTGCTCTGCCCGGGTGCTTGCCTGCCTCTGCCCGGGTGCTGCTTCAGAGGTTCCCCAATCCATGAAGTATTGAGATTAAATTTGTTCTTTGCCCTTAATCCATGGTTTTGTGGTTGTCCCTGCATTCTGCCTGCATCGGCTCACACAGGGAGAGAGAAGATTTAGATTAGATACCAGGAAGAAATTCTTTATTGTGAGGGTGGTGAGAGCCTGGCCCAGGTTGCCCAGAGAAGCTGTGGCTGCCCCATCCCTGGAGGGGTTCAAGGCCAGGTTGGAGGGGGCTTGGAGCAACCTGGTCTGGTGGGAGGTGTCCCTGCCCAGGGCAGGGGGTTGGACTGGATGGTCTTTAATGACCCTTCCAACCCAAAAAATTCTATGATTCTTTGATTACCTGCACAACCCCTCGCAGATCATCCCTTCTGAGGATCGGTGCTGGGGGCAGCCTCGAACAATCCCAACCCCATCTTCAGTCCCCGCCGTTTGCCATGTGCAGCCCCTTCCCATTGAGCGGTGCAGCACTCAGCTGCTAGAAAGCCTCCATTAAGCAAAGTGTTACTTTGAACCAAATCAAGCCAGATAAAAGAATTTTGAAACAATAAAAAGTGCTCTCCAACCGTGAAACCAGGCACCTGCTCACTCTTCCTACTGTTTTCAACTGGGGAATTAAGCCCCTTTTTCTACATTACAGCCATTTCCAGGAGAATTTCCCTCTGGCATAGAATGCCAATGGCTGCATGCTTCTCAGGTAGGGTTTATCAAATGGAGGAGCAAGCAATGGTGGGAAGGCACAGTGGGCAGAGGAATGCTACACCCTGGGAGAAGTGAAACGAAAAAAGGAAAGCAACCACTGCCCAAGGAAAACAGGTTCTTGTTCAGGGTGAAGTGCCATGTCCACTGCCCGCTTGACCCAACATCCTCCAGCCAGTTCCTACATCAAAAAGCCAACAGAGAAAGGAACACCACACAGCCATCACCTCTGCAGCCTCCATCACTGCTGCTCAGACCTTCTCCTGGTGACGAAGAAGTCCCTGCAGAGAGGTCTCACCGGCACAGGTGACGCATCTGTTACCTTATCCTCATCACAGGAAGCAACCCGTGGAGGGTAAAATGCTTTATTTAAAAACTGGCACACGCTTTAGAGTCTTTCAACTAACACCTGTCATTTCTGGCAGTGCTGTTAGCTCAAAGTCTTTCTCTTTCAAGTACCCTGCACACAGTCATTCCCACCTGCCTCAGCAGGGACCTCACAGCAGTGCACAGGGCACAGGAGGTAAATCCACAGACACCATCATACCTGAGGGCAGATAATCCACTGATGGATTTTGAGAAGCAGCAAGGGTTTATCTCACTCAGATCACACAGTCGGTGGGTGACGCAGCCTATCCTGCAGCCCTTCCTAACTGTAGAGTGGTACCCAGTGGCACCACTGCCACCATCACTGGATGGCAGGGCACATCTGCCCCCACTGTGATGGTCCTGCGTGCCACAGACTGAACCTCCGGGCCAAATCCCTTGTGCCAGGCAGCTTTTTCGGCTGAGGCTGCCCGCACCCTGGAGCAACTGCACTGTACAGTCCATGTGCCACAGCTGGGGATGGCTTACAGAGGGGAGCAGAGCCTCTGCCCCTGCTTGGTGACCCCCAAACTTCTGCTCTGCCAGCACACCGCTGGGAGGGACTGGATGCTCCTGGGCAGAGAGGCCCTGAAAAGACGCGGGGTGCATAGCAGAAGGAGGGCAGCTGCCCCAGGTGGGGATGAAACAGCATCACGAGGACTCTGGCTCAGGGTTTGGTGACACTGCCACAAGGGGGGAAAAATGAATTGTACTGTCTCCTTTATTGTCTTCACAGCAATGCAAAGAGAGGCACTAGAAGTCAGCACTGAGCTATCACCAGTGAGAATAGAAGTTGCTCATCAGAATAATCAGAATCTAAGAAGAATCAGTATTATGTGGGAGTATAATTTATTATAGAAAAGCAGCTTTTTTAAGGAGAATTTGAATTAGCATCTGCTGCTCCAGAGAGGTGACCCTTACCAGCACCGACTGTCAGTGACTGTCACCATCCCCAGGTCCTCCTAGCTCTACCCCCTTTTGTGCAGGATGGCAAATGCCACCACAGAGTCCACAGTGGCATAAACTCTATGCAATGACATTTGCTGCTCTTTACATGCTGCCAGACAACCTTTCACGCTTCATCTTGTGTGTCTTACAAGAGGGTTTTGAAAGCTCCAGCAGAAATCTTTGCTGGCAGGCAGAGGCAGCGAGAGCTGAGGACGTGTGCTGCCCTCCATGCTGAGAAAATACCTGGATCCCCAACAGGAGCTTTAGCTGGAAATGGTGGAAGCCTGAATTTCTCCCTGCAAGTCTTCTGGCCCCAAAACACTTCCCTAAATCCTCTCATTCCCAGCTATAAGGAACCAAGCTGGGAAATACCAAACAGCCTCCCAGGAGGAAACAGGGCAGGTGGAGAGGAGGAGGAGATGACTGAGGACATTGACCACACCACAAAACGGTGTGGTCAGCACAGCCATGCAGAACAGACATGGAGGTGCTGCACAGGATACACGGAATAGCAAACAATGGCAAGGAAATTTTTATCTCTAGTCTAGATCAGGTTTTGGCCCACGGAAGGTGCTTCTCTCAGTTTGGCTGCACTCCCCATGGCTTTTCTGATGATGATTTGAAGGATTTCCAGGAGAACTCTGCTGCAACTTTTTTGTTTGTTAATCTTAATCTCGAGTGCTTTGCAATAAAGAGAATTCAGAGCATTTTCCTGTGTCCCCCTACCCCAGTCACTCTCAAAATATTGTCAAACAGATGATCAGATTATAATTGGCATGGAGAAAAATGTGAAATACTACCCAGGCCAAATCCTCTGTCGTGCTGAAGAGGTTCTCCCAAAAGGCATTTGTAAGAGGGAAGCTCTTCCCAGCGTTTGGAGGGAAGCGATGACCTCTTCTGCCTACCACAGCCTGCCTGCCTTCCCCCGAGTCATCAAACTCCCTGCAGCTCTTCCAGGAATTGAAAAGGAGGTGGGGAGGTCAAAGGATAAAGAAGCTCAAATAGCACATCTCAGACCTTGCTAATAAAAATGTAAATGGGGCTGTGCAGACTGGGAGGGCGACGGGGGGAGGACGACACACAACTATCTTCACAAAGTCATGGAGGATCCGGCAGGATGGCTCGATTTAGAAGTTTTAATGAGGCAGCTGTGCAAATGACACGTTTGCCCTGCTATATAGTGCAAAAGGCTGCCAGCAAAGTCACCAGCTCATTTGAATTAGCAGCACCCAGCTATAAGCACTGCCGAAATAGCTTTAGCACTGCTAAAACCTCTCCAAAAACCAACTGAGGATCAGACAAGCTTATGACTTAGCACGGGCCATCAGAGGCAGGACCCACCGCTCCCACTGCAGACAACAGCGCCCGGCTAGGGATGTGTTCGACAGACAGAAATCTGTAAGCATCCGTATTAATCAGTGATGTCAGATATAAAACCACTCACGGCTAATCATGGTTTGCTGCACTTATATAAAATACATGCTCATTAGCAATTATTTCCAGCATCCTTATCTCTGTCCTCCACAGTCCCCTGTACCCCAAAGAGAATTCAGCAGAAAAGAGGCGAGGAAAAACTCTCCTCAGCAGGTCCTGGATGCTTTGTCTTTTCCAGACACTGAGGGGGAGATGGATTTCGCAAAGCAGACTTGCAAAGCTGAAATACATAGTAAATCAATGTACTTAAGTCCTTGTTTGCATTTGTACCAAGGCCCTTTGGCATTAGATACGGCTCAAAAATGAGCACATTAGAAACTGCTCAAGAATGAGCACATTAGAAACCCATTTTGCACGCAAACAACCAAGAAGTGTAGCTGCTGCTCTGTCTCCCTCTTGGCAGAAACTTTTAAGCACAGATGTGCTATTTGGCCCAGCCCCAGCTTGGTGTGGTAACACTGAGCACTTTGACTTCTGCATTAGTAAAAAGGGCCCATATTAGAGTGTTAATGTTGTTTTCTGCATTTTATTTCAGACTGAAGCCACGCAGAGGGCTGTGCCTGAGGGAGCCGTTCCTGAGTCCACCTGAGCACAGCTCAGCTGTACAGGCTGCAGTGCTCTGCTCTCCTGTCTTCCAGCCTCATCCAGGCACCCAGCTGCTGTGCAGGAAGGATCTCCTTTAGTTTACCAAAATCAGGGACTAAACAGGGTTCAGGCCAGTCTCTAACCAGACTAACCAGCCCGCCTATGCAAGGTGAGCGTGTTGGTGCAATAGAGAGCAGTGAAGTATACACACACCAGTGGGGATACAGCAGCACGCTCATTTTCCAAGGAATATCCAGTCCCTACATGTGGGAAATAACAACTAAGCCAAACCACCCAATTTAATGTGACAGACACACAAGGCCATCTAGTTCCAGGCATTGAAAGATCACCACCTTCTCCCTGCCAGCAGCAGGAGCTGCATGGTGATAGCTGCTGTACAAACACAGACACCCAGCCAGTGCTTCCCAGACCATAACCTGAGGGCAATCTAAGCTGTTTGCAAAGAAATCCGAATCTGGAACGAGCGCTGACAGTCTGTGACAAATCCAGCCTCAGCCTAACCCATCACAAATGCTCGAGAAAGTTTAATGAAGTACTCGGTTATTTAACACCAGTGACCCTGGAGGAGGAGGAGGATGAACTTACGTGAGATCGCCAACCCATTACATCCCACTAGGGCAAGCACACTGCAGGATGGACGGGTGAATGAAGACACAGAGGTAGTGACCATTTTTTGAATTGCAAAGTTATTTAGGATGGAGATGTGGATATCCTGGAGGGCAGGAAGAGAAGGAATTAAGGAGGCTCTAACTCCCCCTTGCCACCCACCATCAAGGTGGCCTGGGTAGCTGGCAGCTGAGGCTCCCCTCCCACCTTTACAGAGCATGGTGGGATCTGGCTGTGACACAGAATCCCTGTCATCTCTATTTAACAGCTCCACAATGTGCCTTGCAGGTTAGACAAGGGGCAATTCCCACCTGCCTGATGGGTGCTTAGGATGCTCAGCCAACGGCGTAGTGACATCCTACCAGGGGACTGGGACAGGAGGTAGGATTTGGATGCCCTTCAGGTTGTGTAGGCATCAAACCTCCTCCTGGAGAACAGCCTGCACCCCAGGGCATTGAGCAGGAGGATCCACACAGGAGGCAATGATGCTCCCTCCTTAGGGAGCTCCCCTGATCCTGAGCAGCCACGAAGGAGCCCCAGCTCCACCCCCGCGAGAGACCAGCAATGCCTGTCCGAGCGCTAGCCCCAAACAGATGAATCCTTCAACGTGGAGAAATCGTCCCCACTCACATGTCAAACACCAGATGTAGAATCTGAATGTCCAGGACCTTGGGTCCCTGGCACTGCCGTGGGAGCACTCCCGGCCCCAAGGCAGGCGCCAGGATAACTCGCAAAGTCTTGAACCAGTCTGCAAATGTCGAGGGCTGCCAAAACGGAGGCCAAATGATCCCACTCATGCATGTCGCACAGGAAAACGGATGCCATCCTGCCTGCTGTCTAGAGCTTGGGGCTGGAGTCAGATCAGCTGCGGAGACGGAATAACATCTCCTGCTAATATGGTTTGTCTGTAAAGTATATCTGACCTGAAAGCACCCACAGTCTCATTAGTGGGATGGAACAATCAGGGCAGAAGAGAGCAATCGGAGAAAAAGCCACCTGAGCTGTGTACCCTGAACAAGGGTAGCAGAGCCACAGACACCCCCCCCATCCACCCAGCTGTGTGGGGCTTTGGAGAGCATCAAGGCGGCTCAGCCTTGTTGCCCTCTGCACCCCTGCCCTGCCACCACCACAAAAAGTGACCTCACTTGCTCCAATTCCCCTCGACCTTGACGGCCAGGAAAGAAGTCACCATCACATACACCTTTCTAGGAACACAGGGACCTGAGCTTTGAAGGGAAAACCCATGTTGTGGAGACCAGCCCCTGACCACATCAGTCTGGGAGGGCACTTTAGCCCCATTGTGCCCCACCACACTCCCATATGGACCACAGAGTACCTCCCAATGCCACATAGCAAGTGTTGGACCTCACAGAAGTCCAAAAATTGTACCTTGTGTAAGAACAGAGGTGATATGTGTGATCTTGAAGGGATCCCTCTAATAGCAAGGGGGAATTCAGGAGAGAGGGGAGCAACAGTTCATTAGAGACAGAAGAGAAATCTCAAGAGAAAAGCTGAGAGAAGCTCTGGTCTCTTCTGCTCCTTCCATCCCTTCAGGACCAGCCTTCACTATGCTCCAGGACTGGAGACAGTGCAGGTGTTACCTGAAGATCCCAGGGAGTCATAAGCTGAGCCCTCTGCCCTTTCCCACCCAAACTCCAGGGCACCAGTGGGGAACATCTGGGTTGCTTCCCCTGACCTGGACAGTGACACTATTTGGGCCAGAAACACCAGATGTGGTAGCTAAGAACCTGAGACAGCATCTCAGTCCCCTTTCAGCACCACTCCTCCAACTGTCCATGCAATTTACCCCTGTGCAGGGGAAAAGCTGACAGCTACAGACAAATTCTCCTGGGCTGGTAGAGAGGTCAGCGAGGGATGAATACTCTCCATGAGCAGAGCAGCTATAAACCCGGTATCTGTGTAAGGCAACCTGGATGAGGGAAAATAAGCTGTTGATTTCAGCCCCCGGAGTCTCACTTTCACATAAAGCAGCCAAGAGCAAAGCCATACCGACTCAGAAAAGACAACTGAAGTTTCATATTGCAAAAAAAAAAAAAAAAACAGGACGAAAAGAGACCAAAATGCCAAAAAAGCTCAGTGAAGTCTCCAAATGCGTTGGCTGAGTTTGGGTGGCTCTTTCACTGGCGGGGACAGATAGCAAGAAGAGTGAAAAAAGCAGTTGGGGACCAGCTGGGAATTTGGATATCACATTTGCATGTGTCCAAGACCACGAGTGTTGGAACAGAGGGATTTAAATGCAAGTTCCCTAGAAACGAGGCAACCGGGGGACTGCCATGTCCCGCACAGTGAGTCACAACCACCTCACCAATGCTCCTTCTCAGGAGATGCTGCCACTTGTGAGTGCTCCCAGCTCTCAGAGCGGCTCCGTTTTACCTGGGCTCAGCACGATGCTGCAAATGCCTGGTCTCCTTTGGGCTGATCCCAAAATCAGGCCAGCTTTGCATAAACTAATTTGAATTTCTGTGTAACCACGATAACATTTGCAGTGGAGACATGTATGCTGTATCATCACTATTTCTGGGTGTTAAAGGGGGTCGTGCAGGGAGATGAGTAAACCAAGTCAGGTGAATGGGAATGATATCTTACCCTGAGCTTGCACGTGTTTCTAGACCTGACCCAGACCAAGAATGCAGACACATTCATGAGATTCTTGTCTTTTATCAATTTTGGCTGCATTTGTACATGCTCTTCCCTACACAGAAGGAGCAGCATGTTATTACGTTGTTTAAATGTGATACATAGACAAACTTACGCTTCCAGCTTGGAGCAGAAAGAAGCCCGTGGCTGCTGGCAAATCTGGCCTCAAAACTGCCCCAGCAAAAGTGGAACATGCTGAAGGGGCCCTGCATGTGGGGGGGGCACATAGACAGTCAGTGGCGTGCACAGCTGGCGGAGCACACAGCCCAGCTCAAAAGACACAGAAGAGTTGACTGGTTCAGTTGAGGTTGCAATCAATAAGCAAACACACTCAAATTCACATAGCACTGGCATAAATCCTTATATCAAAGGAGAGAAGAAGTCTTTTTTGCCCTGAATTTAATAGAATAACAATGGTTATTACCTTTGCAGTAACTTCAGAAGCCTCCTATGCAGAACTCGAGCCCTGTAGCAGTGGATGTTGTTTGAATTATTAAACAGACCTGTTTCATATCTCAGAGGGCTCCTACCTTCATCTGTTATTGGCTGTGCAGTTTCTAGTCCTGTTATAAATCACATGGGCTGGAACTCCTGTCTATAGCTCTAATAGCATCTGACAAATGTGAAAAACCCTGAAACTCAGGGCATCAGGAGGTAAGTGAGCTCAATGATCTCCGTTTTGCTGATGAGGAACAGAAGCAGCAAAAATGCAACCACAAACAACCCTCTGAGCCAGGGCTGTGAACCTGACACTGTCTGTGCTGCCCTCGAACGCCTCTCCGGACACCTCGTCTAACGACTCCAGCAGGACACAGACCTGTCCAGCTTCCCCTAATGGCAGCCCCGTGGGCACAGATTTCCTGATAAACAAACACACTGGTATAATATTTTTCAAAAGGTTTAAACATCAAGAAAAGGAAGTACCAGGTTGGGACCAAGAGGTCCAGGGAACTAGTGGGTTGCCCAGAAACCTTCCCCCATCCCATTCCCCTTTCCTTTTCCTGGCCAATACCAACCCAACTGGCACCTTGGTGACACGAGTCATAGGAGTGTGACAGTTCCACTGTAGGTGCTTGCAGAGAGACCTGCACACACCTACCAAAGACTAGAGACTGAAGTGGCGTGGCCGAGCCATGCCCAGCAGAGGCACCCCTCTCCCCAAGAAGCCTCCCCAGGCTTCTGCCAACGTGCCCTTTGAGTTGCAGGCAGACAGTAGAAAGGGCATTCGAGGACAGCAGCAGGTTGTCCCTGCTCTGTACGTGGAGGCCGCCACGTAAACGACCTGCTCACTCCCAGTGGATCACCCGCAAATAAAGCATTTTGCCGGTGGCTTTGCCTTCAGTGTTCAGCAAGGGACCACTGCCACTGGCCGGAGTCACGCAGTCGATGGGCAACTCCACCTCACTGGAGAGCAGGGTGAGAAGCAGCTTCCAGCCCACCCTTTCCCAAAGGTTTCTAGGGGCCAGCCACAAAATGCAGGTTTAGAAAAAAAAACCTTTAGACAAAACTCCTTTACATTTGAGGATGTTTGGGCTGAAGTTTTAGAGCTCAGCCAGCCCTGGCTAGAGCTGCTAATGTAAAATCTATTTTCATTGCAAAAATCAAGCCTCCACATGAGGAATTGCTCGTAACCCAAGCCCATGCCTCAGAGAGACCCTGCTTTGCACAACAGCCGCCCCACTGCAGGGACAGCCACGGCTGGTGCTCACCAAGCCTTCCAGGTGCTACCGCAGTCACACTGTGCAGCTTGAGCAAAATTGGGTTCACGCTGCAGGAGAATAAGATCTTAGACACGAGACAAATCTGAAAGCACCCAGATAGCAGAGTACAAAAGGTTGAGAACAAGGGAGAAATGATACAAGTATCCAGGGAATGAGTTAAAGGAGGAAACAGCTCTCGGGTAGTAACAGTGATGCAGGAGGGATGAGCCGGGGCTGGGTGGTGTGCCAGGTACTGCCACCTCCCAGGAGCTGGTAAGCATCACCTAGTTGCTGTGGCTGCCCAAACACAAACCAGTGAAACCAGCAAAGGGCCGGACAGGCATCTCCCACACACCCGTGTCCAGCAGGAGACACCTCAGGAGAGGTGGGTGCTCCTCCCTTCCCACTAGCACAAATAGGGAACAATTCCCTCCGGTCCACAGAGCTAAAGCAGGGAACTGTGAGGAAGAGCAATCCCATCGCACGCAAGCAACCAGCACAGTATTCAGCTACTAACAAAATAATCTCAAATTGAGCTTTGGCATTTCTCAGCACCAGCCCTTTCCTCACATGCATTTTTTCTGGGTGCCTGGTTGATCTCGCTCCATCTTTACCCTCCTTGAGTACGGCTGGGGAAAGGCAACCAGCCGAACCCCAAACAACCTGGATAACATTCTGTTACCGCCAGCCCGAAATATCTCAGATGCTGTGGTGCGTGATACCACCGCACAGATTCGTCTGTTAATACGCCGTCCAACCCAAATAAACTTTGGCTTCACTTTGGAATTGATCTCTGAGAATCGAGGAGCTCTGCCGCTTCCCTGGGCAGCCGACCCTCCCGCAGGAATTTAACCCTCCCTGGCCCTACCGCTCTCCCCTGACCCAATGCTTTGCTCAGGCATCATTAGGCATTTGAGCTCCTCACTGCAATGTAAGCAGGGATGGGATGGCTTTTCTTGTCACCGGTCCTGGGATGAAAACAGCCGTGACATCTCAGATCCCCAGCTGGCTCACGGCCAGGCGGGGGGAGCCGGCTAAACAAGCCACGGCTATCAAAATGCTGCTTCTTTAAAAAGGCTCTTCGCTGGCTGCAGTCAAAACCACGCTATGCCTAACGTCACTGAGTAACAGAAATAGCAGGCGTGAGTGAAGGGAGGAGAATGAGAGTATTAAGAGCGCACAGATTTCAAACATACTTGGCTAGGTAGCACGCTCCCTTCCTGCTGCTGCCTTTCCAGATGCGACGGAGCACGGGGATCTCTCGCTGTCTGCCCAGGAAGGAGGATACTCATTTTCTCTTTATTCCTTTTTTTTCTTTTTTGCCTTTTCTAAGTTTCATCTTTAATACTCCTAGATTCTTTTTTATTTCATTTCTTGTAGGAAACTTCATCTCCTGGATTTAAAAGCAAGGTTTGAGCAGGAGGAATTCGTTATGTTTGTAGCTACTGGAATGCGCATGGTGCTCCTGTGTGATGATAATGTAGAGGGAAAGGCAGGATTGGCTGACAAAATTGCTTAGACCGTAAGATGCTTGAATGGCTGCTTGGAATAACAAGCTCTCTATTGTATGTGTGTGTTTGTGCATGTGCAGGAGTGTGTGCATTTATGTACGAGTGCAGGAATGACAGTAACTTTAAAACGATGCAAGGTTTCCCCAGTTTGATTAATTTTCCTCCTCCAGGAGTGAGGACTTGCCTAGCTGTGGGCTCTGTCGGGAGGCAGGTGAAGTGTCCAAATTGAATTAGGGCTGTAGTAATTTTATGAATGAAGCAAAAGGCAGGTTCAGTGGAAGAGGAGCAGCGCGGGGAGTCGCGGTGTGCTGAGCTCTCTCCGGCAGGAGCTGTCGCACCCGGGAACCACACAGACGGGCACAGCCACGGCGCAGACCTGCTACAAGTGCCCAGAAAACAAAGTGAGGCAGCCGCAAGGAAACAGCACCTGGGCCGTGGAAACATGCTCCTGAAAATGAGCTATCGCAAATCCAACTGAGCTTGATAGCTGTGTGCGTGACCAGCTCCAGGCTTAGCTGGAGCATCCCATGCAGAGCCATTCGTTTCCAACCAAGTGTGCCGGCAATCCTGTGGCAGAGGAGCAGGCAGAGCTCCCTGAGCATCCGCATCTCCTGCACGTGTGCCACTTGCTGCCAGCACAGCTCGTACGTGAACATGGACAAAGCAGAAGATGAGGGAGCAAGTGGGTGCATGGGCAGGCTGGCTACACACGCCCGAAGCCAAGCGGGAGAGGACCGCACAGCACAGCGCGGGAGGGAGGAGGCAGATTTGGGTTTGCAAGGTCCAAGAAAGCTGAGGTGCTGGTGAAGCTGCTGCAGATCAGCCCGGAGGAATGACGTCCCGAAGGAGCACTGACCACTGCAGGAACACAATGTCTGCCTGTTGGATGTCTGTACCCAAGGAATCTGGGCAAAAGATGAGCTCTGTGTATTTTCTCTTTTTTTTTTTTTTTTTTTTTTCACCCTTAACAAGGAGAAATCTCCCTCTGTACTGGATTGCTTTCTTTTATGCAGAGTTTTTGCATAACATATCCATAGCACCCATCAACCCACAGCATGTGGTAATGAGAAGAGAAGATGAGGACAAGTCACAAAGAGGATGAACATTGTCCATCCTCTACTGCTACAGAGGTCACTGCCAGGCTCTTTGACACAAGGGCAGTCGGAGGAGGGTCCCGTGGGGTAATCCTGCTGCCAAGGAGTAAGGGGAGGAGAAGGGAAAAGGAGTCAGAGCTGGTGTGGAGGTAAAGGGACGCTGAACTCACTGGGAAAAGCTGCAAAATTTCACAAATTCCCAGAATAAAACAGCCTGCCCAGTGGAATGAGGCAGAGGGAAATCTCTGCCTGCTGAGCCCTGCAAGGACAAGGGGGTCCAGCACCCCCTCTCACAGAGTTTTCCAGAGACAATCTGAGCTCCATAAAATATATAGCGTAAGCACACTTCCGTGCGCACCGACCTTTAGGTTGGCTCAGGCTTTTGGCATGCCTTAAAATTTGGGAATTTTAGCTACTTCAGTGTTTCTCTCAGGTAGGTTTGACCTCCCTTTGCCTACACCCGGAGCTAGTATAAATTCAAAGCAACGCAGTTATGATCTGTACCGCGTTGAGCTTGAGCTAACCAGAAGTTCCCACGTACAACGAGTGACTACCCGCCTGACACGCTGCAGAGCAATCTCACACCTCGCTGCGTAAGGCTGTTTGGACAGGTTCACAGACAGGTCTGTCTGAAATATATCTCTGCATGGATACACGAAAATCTGTGGGACTGCACTTGACAGAGAGCATGAAAAAAATGGATTTTACAGACATAAAAACCACAGGGCAACCTACAACTTGCACTATAGATAGAAAATGCCTTTTTTCTCCATCAGCCAACTGCAATTTGAAACTTTAGGTCAGGACATAGCTGGAGTTCCTTGTTCAAGGAAAGCTGCTCTACGAAAACATTGCAGAAATGCTGGACAGGACTTTGTATCATTTACACAACATAGATAACAATTGGGATGCAAGTGGTAAATCCAAAGTTTGTTTTAACTTTTTGGAGGTATTTCACTTCTTCAGAGGTAAGAGCTTAGCAAATAGGCTCAAGCAATCATGTTGATAGATCTGCAAGTTGCCATTATGAATTTAGGAAGGACGCTTTTTTCCCCAACCCCAAACTAACTAAACTAACTCTAAGGATTGCAGCAGGCAGTTCAAATGATTCACATGGAGTCTTTTGTCTGTTCCATGGACACATTAAGGCACCTCACTCCTCAAAGCTGTGCTTTTGTAATGATAATGTGAATCTTACGCTAGTGGCCTCAGTGCAGAAGACCTTTGGTATGTGCAGACAGTGCAGATATGTACTCAGGGACAGGTAACTTCTAAATGATTATTTGTGTTGCTCTGGCAGATTTCTAATATGTTGCTTTCTGATGTCTTTCCTCTAGAGGAGAATGTGGATCGTCCTCAGATGAGACCCTGCCAAGAAATGGTTCACCATCTCCCAGCAGAGGCATTTCTCAGAGCAGAAAGAACTGATCTTCAGACCCCTGTGGCGTGAACAAAGCCTCTGGCATTAAAAGGCCAGGAGGATGTCCCTAACCGATGAGCTGGAGAGCCACTTCTCTGCAACCCCTTACACGGTGACAGACACAAGTGAGGGCAGCCTGTTCAGAATCAGACCCAACATCTCTGCCAATGCCACTGGGGATGGCACACCAGCCGCCGGTTCCATGGAAGACATGATTGCCATCTGCACCATCGGGACAATCCTCTCCCTCATGTGCGTGATTGGGGTGACAGGCAATGTCTACACCTTGCTGGTGATGTGCCATTACTTGCGATCATCTGCCTCCATGTATATTTACATCATCAACCTTGCCCTGGCAGACCTACTCTACCTACTCACCATCCCCTTCATCGTTGGGACCTACTTCATTCAGAAATGGTACTTTGGGGACATTGGCTGTCGCATCCTGTTCAGTCTGGACTTCCTCACTATGCACGCCAGCATCTTCACCCTCACAGTCATGAGCACGGAGCGCTACTTTGCTGTGCTGAAGCCCCTGGACACAGTGAAGAGGTCCAAGAGTTACCGAAAGGCCATTGCTGTTGTCATCTGGCTGGTATCGCTGCTGCTCACTCTCCCAATGCTCATAATGATCCAGCTGGTGCAAAGGGACAACAAAAGCATCTGCCTGCCCACTTGGAGCAAGCTGTCCTACAAAGTCTATCTCACCATCCTTTTTGGTACCAGCATCGTGGGCCCAGGGGTAATCATTGGCTACCTTTACATCCGATTAGCTAAGATTTACTGGGTGTCACAAACAGCGTCCTTCAAGCAGACCAAGCGGCTGCCGAATCAAAAAGTGCTCTATTTAATCTTCACGATAGTGCTGGTGTTCTGGGCTTGCTTCTTGCCTTTCTGGATATGGCAGCTCCTCTTCCAGTATTATGAATCCTTCCCTTTATCTCCCAAGGTGATGAAGAACATTAATTATCTGACGACCTGTCTGACCTATAGCAACAGCTGTATCAACCCGTTCCTCTACACTCTGCTCACCAAAAACTACCGAGAGTACCTGAAGAACAGACAGCGGTCCCTCAGCAGCAGCAGTGGGTATTTCCAAAGGAGGAATAGGTTTCAGAGGATTTCAGGGCGATCCCTGTCCACGAGCAGTCAGCACTGCACAGAGACATACGTTCTTGCTCATGCTCCTTTGGGAAACAGCAGTGCCTGAAGGTAAAATATATCTCCAAGAACAATCAATATTGACTTCAATGTTGCTTTGATTTAAAGTGTACATTGTAAAGGCAAAGCCTTAGCAGATCCATAATGTGCACACATTTAGTCCAGAGGCTGTGCTGTATGTCCATTCTCATTTTCTTCAGTGCCACTGATTTGATGCTAGCAACACCCAGCCGAACATCTATCTAAATAGCCTTTTGCTTTTTATCTTTATATTTTATAGCGTATGCCTCCTCAAGTAGCCTATAATAGGGCCATGTTTTTTAATAGTATCAGCTGTCTCACAGAGTTTAAACTTATGTTATCCCGTGAATGGCTGTAGTTTACTCTTTCTTTTCTTTAGCAGAAATGCAAAAATTGTAGTTGTATGAGGACTGAAAACAATGAAATAAAGACAAAGCAGCTGATGTTTGTGACATGAAATCCAGTTTGAATTTGGGGTAGGAGTGGACAACTTAGATGAGGCATATCCAGGGGCGTTTGTCCTGGTTTTGGTTGCGTTCACGTTCATCTATACTCACATAGGTGCACTGGGCTTGATTCTCCATTCACACAGGTGTCTGTAGTGGAGTTACACCACAGTTCATGCTTCCCGTGACAGTGCCACAGTCAGGGAACACTCAGCATCCCCTAGCACGCTGACCCCAAACACATAAGCACCCTGGTGAGGGCGCATCATCTGTCCTGGAGAAGCGTGTCTGCCCTCTGTCCTCCTCTGATGTCATTATTCTCAGGGCATCCATCAACAAACTGCAACATCCAGGTGAGGGACCAGACCTACGTTACCGTGTCTAAGAGGAAAGGAGAGAGGGAGGGGAGGGGGGGTGGGGAGATGTGATCTCCAATGGGCAAAGCTGTGCTATCTGAAGTCCTTAATATTCTCAATTATAAAAGCAAAAGTCCCCCATCAGTGAGATTTCTTGTCCTGTTCACAGGAGATGACTTTGCTTTACTGCTACAAAAAGTTAATATAGTTCTCCCTACACCAAGAACACTTTGCCTGTCCTGGCTTTCACTGATGATAAAGCATCGTTAGTATAAATATATCCTCCATGGTGTCTGGCGCTTCTCCAATGACTCTAAAAGTACCTTCTCTGGGATGCTGCCAACATCCGTACAGGAGTCCTCTGCTTGCATTAGCCCTGTTACCTCATTAGCAAGGATACAACGATGCAATGCCAACACAACTCTAACCAAGTTACAGAATTAGAAACAAATTAATGCTTAGGAGTAAACTCAGAACTGCAGTGTGTATTGCCATTTGGCAGCCAAGTCCATTTGCTTATATAGAAACTGAATTTAGGTTTTAACCACCTATTGCCCTTCAAGGCATTTAAACTGTCATAGCTCATGGGGACAGTGAAAGCTCTGCTTCCAGCCTCCCTGAGTTACATGACTGGAAAAGAAATTACCTTTTTCATGCGTGGGCTTAAAGTTTGTTATGTATGGGGAAGACTGCACATGTTATGAAAGAGGACTCTTGTGCATGCAGTTTGAACATTGAAATGTTGCAGAAACTGGAAGACCATCACTCAGTGTCCCCATCCACCTCCACACACATCACCCACAGTGGTACTGCAGATCGGGGACCTTACCTGCACCCTGCTCGCAGTGCAGCACACTGACCAGCACATCCTGCTTCAGGATTAGCCCCTTCTTCCTTTCAGAGGGGCAGAAATACCATTATATTTGGCTATGCCCTACACTGACAGAACTTGCTAGTTTACAGAGCCTCCTTTGGCTGGAGACACACTAGTCAATGCCCATTACAGAAAGCAAAGCATCATTCACCCCACTATAAGGAAGAGGAGGCCCATAGGTGGGAGAAAAGGCTTGCTATATTCATGAACCCATTTTCCATTTGTTATAGTCAGGTGTTTATCATGGGTCAGAATGTAAAATTTGTCCTCCTTCTTTTGGAAATTACAATTTTAACTCAGCAATAGCCAGACAAGCTCAACACAAGCAGCGCCCACCATTGCAAAGGAAAGCACAGTCCATCTTTTCTACAATCAGTTAGTCAAAACAAGAGGGCAGGTCACAAATCTCAACTCATCCAGGCATTACACACCAACGAGGCCAGTACAGAAGAGTTACCAAAAGACTCGGGAGCAGACCTGTCTCCAGAGTTAATCAGTCAAACCCCTTTGTCCTCAGTGCTACCACTCTGATTAACTACCCCAAGCCCATCACCATCAATGCATCTCAGAAAATATTTCCAAGGAGCCTGCCTGGGTCTGTAGGGGCAACAAGCACCCTGAAGGCAACATGAGCAGTTAGGTCATGCCAGAGGTCCTGCTGTGCCCTAGGAGCTGAACTGGGCTCAATGCAGAGGGTCCCTGCCTCCCCAGGAGGACATGCAGCCTCACTCTTGGCCTTCATCAGTCTCATTTCCCGTTTGAAGCTCGTGCTGTGCTCTCAGCAGGGGCTTGCAAGTGTGTTGTCAAATCAGCACAACAAAGCCAAGAGAAAAGAAGACTACAGTGAGTCAGGGAATGATTGCAGGTGACATTGCTGTCAATACTGGGTCATCTTTGAATCATGAGATGTTTCGATTTCCACCCTAGGCTGGAGGTTTTTTGCTCCTTCTAACACTTGCATCCATCACCACTCAGCACAGGCAACAGTAAGAGAATATTATTCCAAGCCTACAGGTAAAAGCAAGGCTCTGAGCAGTTCACAAGCAACATGTATCCCAGCTCTGTATCCCCAACTAAATTTATGGGGCATCAGCCACACTCAGATCCCAAACATCAGACTGTTGTGCTCTTCCTGAAACTAAACAGCAATTCAACCACGAGAGCCTGCTGAATATAAATGGGGGAGCCAGAGCAGCCAGGGAGGTCCAAAGAAGGAACCTGCCTCCTTCAAGACATAGATTAATTGCTTGGTTAATGATAGCTACAAACAAATTATTGCACCCTATTTATTCCTCCTTGCAGAAATCTACCATCAGTCAAAGATCCAAGAGGTGATTTTTGCATAATAAAAATTTGAAATCAATGTGAAAGGGATGTCTGTGTACATGTGTTCATGTGCTTGAATACCCCAGACCATGCCCCCACACCTGCACACTCTTTGCTAGTTCTTTCTTCTCTGTGCGGTGAACCCGGAGCTCTTTCATTACCCTGAAGTCTTAAATCCCCCCTTCTCCAGTGCCCCACGTGCTGGATTTCACCAGTCAAACTACCGGTAGAAGTCAAAACTCCAAATTTTGCTAATTTAAGCCAGGGAGCATTCAGCAATACCTCAAGACTCAAAGTATAGCTGTAAATACACCATGACAGGGTATCCAAAAAGGGCCAGGACAGAGATGCCAGCCCCTGTGGTGCTCCTACTAGCTAGGAAAGGCCGGGTACCCACTCTGGTGGCTGAAACAGGCAGCAAACTACAGGCAGTAGTAGTAGCCAGGCAATGTTTTCAGTTGGATAGTGTCTTTGCCAGAAAAGGATGACATTGATGTTTACCCAAACTATCTGCAAATCCACAGAGAAATTTAAGAATCCTTCTGGAAATACTTTTTTTTCCTTTTTCCAAATACTGAATTGTCTCATTTCAGCCTTTAGGAGGCAAAACAACACAATTTCTCACTTCAAATTGAAGTTTTATTCATCAGTTTGCTTACACTTCATTTTGAAAATCCTCTGTGTGTTTTGTTCAAGCCACAGGACTCTTACAAAAAGTCCCACGGTCCAAGCAGCAAAGCAGAGAGCAGCTGCTCACCCTTTGGCCAAAACCTGCCTAGACTGGCCTTTTTTTTCTTCTTCTAAAAATGCATGATCAAATCCTTAGACCCTCAGTCAGCTCTTACTATTTTTCCAGATCAAACTCTAGCTGCCTCTGGTGCAAGACTGGAGAATCCTTTGGAAGAAAAGCATCAGATCTTATCTCTTATTTGGCCAGTTTTGCTTTAAAGTGACACCCAGGGACACTAAATATTGCCTTATGCACAGCTGGATCCAGGCGAGCTCTGCACGGGGATCTATGCCATCTATTTATTGTATAAGCTGTCATAAGCTGGAAAAAAGTGTCAGTTCTAAATGATTCTGATCACTTTTGCACCTCCAAAATCAATTCTCAACTGTAAGTCCTGCTTACATGCTGGTACACCAGATTTGCATTAAGGGTGCTGATTTAGGCACATCAGAAATGTGATGGAATCAAGATAACTGAGGAGGCATTGTAATAGCAGACAACAATTTATGCTGCAAGAAGAGAGAGACATATTTGAAAGTAGGCTGGAAAAGGAGAGCAGTGCAAAAGCAGGTAATTTGTTGCTGATTCCCACTTTTTCGATGTAAAACTGAAAGCTAACTGCAAACATTGCTGAAAAAATCTCACATTGCTGAGTGCCAAGCTGCAGACAAATGCATTGCAGATATTAATGAAGAAATGCATATGAGGAAAAATAATCTTCATTTTACAGCGACGGGCCTTTCACTAACTTTGATTACTCAGGAAAGAGACCTTGGAGCTATAATAAGTCACCAGCTTCATGCTCGGCAGCTATGCAAGAAGCAAACGTGCCAGTTGTGCAGGAAGGCATGAAGAGCAAGACTGGTTCAACCCAGTCGAGCCATTTCTGGTTTTAAATTGAGATATTTTCCCCAGTTTATCACCTCTTGTGTTACTTAAGTACAACATCAGATACGCTATGGCCAAAGCTACTTCACTTCACTTAGTGTACCCTTCCAGCAGCTATCAACCAAAAATGCTATAGGTCTGAGTGATACAGGAAAAGGGACATAAATCCAACATGTGGGTGCATGTGTCCCCAGGCAGCTTTGAGGCCAATCTACAGCAGTTGGTCAAATGCCGTTGGCATTTTATGAGAAAGTTTAGCTCTGTTTTATTCTGCTTTCCCAGGCACAAACATCCCCATCAATGTAGTTTGAGATCAAGAGTCCACCAGTCAAAAAAGTCAGAGTTTTATATGCAAACTGACAGCTTACTGCTAAATCCAGTCCTCCCAATTGTTTATCACCTGGAAAGCCATCTGTCTGCGAGGAGAGCTCATGTTTTTTGCCACAAGAGAAAGTACAAATATCACAAATTTAGTTTCAACGACCAAAACACTCAAGCATGCATAATTTCAGCTGTCATTAGATTTAATTACACATCAAGCAGCTGCTGCTACTAGTTTAAAGCTGCCTAGGAAGAGGATAAAATAACATAGTAAGAGTAAATAGATTTTAAAAAATTAATGAAAGAACCTGTCTCAATGATAGCACAAAACATCCACTGACACAGAATCAGATCGGATTTGTCAGCTCTGCCTGTAACTACCGTCCTGGCTGATTCAGGCATCACCCATCACACAGATATCCTGCAACTCCCTTAACAGAGTTAATTCATTGGCACCAACTGCAGTTCCAGCCACAAAACATACAAGACCTGTCTTTTCAGATATGCCAAAGGCAGCACAAGTGGTGCACCCAGCGACGGACCGATCCTCAAAATAAATTACTCCTTGTGGGAAAGAAAGGCAAACGCCAGCAGGGAAGTATGAGCATCAGTACGGTAGTTCTCTGAGCCCCATGCATGTGAGGATCAAATATTATGACAAAAATTTCTAACTCTTAATCGCTATGCTTTAGAAATAAAATAAAAAAAGGGGGTAGATTTCTTCCTTAGCACAACAGTAGCAGGTACCCACATCCTTTGGGATCCAGTGTACAACTACCTCTTCCAAAGTTTTATTTTCCAAGAAATCTTGACTGCTTTCAACCACTGAATCTGCTGCACACATCTGAGCACACGTGGGCAGCAACGGTGCCCTCTGGCTTTTCCTGTGTTTGTGTTTATTCGAAACACTAACGGAAGCTCACCCAGCCAGCCTCCTGCTGATTACTTGTTTAGTTTATGGTTTACTGCTCAATGGAGAGTGTAACATAATTAATTCATTAACTGAAAGCATTTTACAAGCAGAATTGTTGTGTATAAAATGCCTATGTGAGTTGGTGAGTCACTAGTATTCTCTGATTATTCTTGGAGGCAAATATCTGTTCTGTGTCCAGAACAGGGACTAGAGAGAGCTCAGTACGAAGGACAAATAGGCTATGGCAGCAGGACGCAGTGTGCCACGAGCCCCAGCAGCTCCCATAGCCACTGACCCAGCTGCCCTCCCAGGACATCCTCTCTGGGGATCAGAGGTGCCCCAGGAGAGCAATCTAGCTAGGCCACTTTGGAGATGTTGGACCTGCCTTCAAATGAGAGAAGCAGCTCCACTGAAGTCAAGGAAAGAAAAGAATTTTGCGGATTTCATCCTTGTCTTGTGTATCGCCAAAATATTTGGATGGTTCAGCAATGTCTAGCAATACCTGGAGAGGAGTTGGGCAGGAGTGGAGCAGCAGGTGGGTCCCACCTGGCATTGGCTGAAATGTGCAGGTAGCCCGTGGAAAAGAAGGTCTGACTATGAAGGTCATGGGCCAAACCATGCAGGGAGTCTAGGACCTACATGAGATACATTACAGTTCAGGCTGAGATCTCTGGAAGAAACACATGCTTAAGTTTGCACAAAGTCCGCCTATCCTGTATTTTCCACTGAGGCTACAAGTCTCTTATTTCATGCAAACTGAACTTACCAAGGAAAAACTACGGGGCCAAGTTTCTAAACAATAAAATAGGTTGACTTCCGCTAGAGTCAGTGCAGTTGTACCAATTTACCTTAAAAAACAAAAAAACAAACAAAAACCCACTCAAAATATTTTTTACCCCTTGACTCCACTAAATGTGAATTTCAGTTGTTCACACTAACAACAGTCAAGATAGCAAATGATCTTCTGAATGCTAAAGCAATCCACTTACTAGGCCTTGCAGTACTCAAAGGCAAGGTCTACCCCAAGTCACACTAGAAACAGTACAAACCAGTATTATATAAAGTGGAATTTCCAAAGCTTTCCATTCCTTGGAGCATCAGAAAATGGTACATTTCCTCTCTTTAAGGGCAGCCTGTGCCAAACCTTCCTGTGCTGTTCCAGCCTTTTCCTTCATGGCTGGATTTCAGTGCAGCAGCTTTGGCCATCTGGCTTCATTAAAACATCATCGTGTCCCCAGCTTTTCTTGATGGACCAAAAATAGCAAGAGCAGTTTCCCATTTAGCAATCCCTCATTAAGCAGTGCTAGCTGGTGGGTTGATTACAATTTAGTTTAGCTAATTAAAGAAGAAAACATCTTTGTAAGCTGCTGGGGCTTGATTTGCTTTCTGCTGTCTAAAAACTCTGCCTTGATTTGAAACCTGTCTGAAAAGATCTGCCCTTGGGTCAGCCTGTGACAGAACATACCCTGAAGCAAACACCTAATGCTGCCGCGCTTCTGCACTGCAGCAAGAGAGAGGCTTGCGTTTACTTCATTTAAGTCCAATGGATGGAGTTAAAACCTAAATAACCTCTAAAAGAAAACAACCAGCACCAAAGCACCATGCAGCAAGACCAACTGTGGGATTTTGGACACTTCACATCCATGCAGACTCCACTGTAGTTGCTCTTTATGGTTGCCCTTGCCCAGGGAGGTTGGGCTGGGAGGTAAGGGTCATGCCCATGGCCAGCTGAGAGAGGTCTCCATCCCATCCATGCAGCTGCCACCCTGTCCCGGATGGAAATACTTGACATGTTTATGATTTAACAGCAATTTAAAATTTATTAATGATTTGAGGTAGATCAAGAGGTTGAATTTTAGTAGCGCTTAATCACTTTAAGCAATTTAAAGATTTACAAAGCAATTTAACAAAGTAGTTGAACAGCAAGTTAATTACGGATTCGAAGGTTACAAGATTCATACTAGTTTACTGTAAGGTATCCCAAATCAATACATACGCATATGAGCAAAAGCACAGATTTCAAGCAAATGCATATAAGCAAAGTATATAAGAATGTACACACACACACACACGGTCTACAACCTCTGAGATCAAAGATCCCTTAGTATTGCAAGACCCTAACAAGTCAGCAGGTACCCCTTTTAACTCCTACACGCGCACAGACAAATTGAAGAACATCCACATCCATAAAGTTAATGTGTAGACCATAAACATGTAAGTGGAGAGGTGGATGAAAAACAGGCTAGTCTATAGTTAAAATTTCCCTTTTCCTGAGTTTAGAGAAAATACTCACAACACATTGGCATTAATTGAGACTCGACTGGGGTTCACTCACCCTGGCTTTCTGCTCCTCAAGGTGTCTGCCTGAGTGGCATCCCAATGGTGGGGAGATACTGGCCACAGCCCGCTGTGACCCAGAAGAGGTCAGAAAGTCTTTACTAGAATTGCTACTTATAGGATCCAAGGTAGTTGACTTTCAACAGGTACTTTTCCACTCTGGCCCAGCTTGGACAATGGAATGTTGTGGTACTTTCCACTGGTTACACAAGCCTGGAACTTGGTAGTTCTCGGGGTCCTGGTATCCCCCTGCTCTGTGGCATCGATCCATATATTCTCAGGAGTGATCGATTATAGTTATTATAAATAAATAGTTATTTATTGTCAAATGGCAGGAGCCATGGGAACCAGGTACACTAAGGGGTTGCCATAGCGTTCTAGTTCACTGCTCTCCACCTTTTCTTTCTTTCATCTTAGACTGTTTTGTGTCGTTCTGGTCCATTGTATCATTATGTGGCCCAGGTGGGGAGAAAATTGCGCCAAGTACAAGATGCCTAAAAGGAGCAGGGCGGGGGGGAGTTGCACCACCACACCCCCTGAGATTCCCTTGTCCAGGTTAACGGCAACTTAAGACCTTAAAGATATCTTTCTCCCATTCTACAGGAACACTAGACTATTAATATCCTTGACTGAAAAGAGAAGCTTTGATACCCGGGTTTGGAGTGCTCAAGGATTATCTCGGATGTTTTAAGAATCACAAATACCTGCTTTAGACATTTTCCTTGGAGGAAAACCTCCTCACAGCCTTGGTGGCAAAAAGCAAAAGCCCAGCCTATATCCCCACACCTGAATAACAGAATACCCTTCCCGGGAGAAGGAGGTGGTTCCTGTACCCTCCCCACACCAGGAAAATCAACATGTCCCCACAGAACAGAGGGGAGTAATGGGGACATGCTGATGACACTTGGCTGAAATTGAAGAAATTTCAGTTAAATTGGCTCCAACACAGACTTTCATGTGAATCCAGGACAGTCAATTAATTTTTCTGTGTTTTAAGATTCTTGTCACTAACTTGCCCTTTCTTTCCCCCAGCCTTTGTCCCTCTTTCCTATTTAGGATATAAATTCCCCAGGACACTGAGTGCCTCTTGCAAAGCCTGTGTGTGTGCTCAGTACAGCAGGGCCAAAAAGGTGACCGATGACTTCAAAAGCAGCTCTGACACAAACAACAAATTTCAGCTGCTAATGTTAAAAGCAAAGGTATTTACTGCAGAGAGGCTTTAATCCTGTACAAAGCTGGTGCCATGGTGTCAGATGTCCATACATAGATAGCACAGATCATCTGTGCTCCGGAGGGAGGAAGCTGCAGGAGATGTCTCTGCAGCAGGAGAGACCTCTCTCTGCATGTGCCGCTTGCTACCAGCTCCAGGGGATGGCTCTGCCCTCCCCAAGCCAAGTTATACAGTTGCCTCCAGAGTCAGTGTGATAAATATTCTTTCCCCCCCCTCCCTCCCCTGCAATGAATAGTAAAGCAGCCTTTCTGCCCTGCTGTGAAAAGAATGGACATCTCTGGATATGTGCTTGTGGAAGAGCTGCACTGGCATATTTGGGGCTTCTCCGACTGCTCAGGTAAATCCATCACTGACACGTAAAAATGCTGCCCAAAAGGATCAGTTATCATTTTGCATATCTTGGCTAAGGAAAGCAGGCTAACGTCAGATGATCCTAGTATTAGTTAAATGCCGTTCTTTCTCCTTAGAGAGGCCAGCTGAATTTGCAGCTTTGGGAGAATGAATTATCCACAGCAAACACCCACAGCAGCTGCCCACAGCCACGCTGAGCGCACCAGTTACACCTGAAAATTAGCCTTGAAGGGTTTAGAAACTGTAGAAACTGCCTTTCACGGGGCTTCTCTGCACAAGCCTCCAAGCATCTCTACGTGTCACTCCCCACTGTAGCTCAGCAAACTGCAGAAGCGAGGCTCTGGGAAGGAGCTGGGAACATCAGACCAGAGCTGTGAGACAGCGAGAGGAGGTGGTGTGCATAGAGAAAAGGGCTTTGGCAGCTTTGGGTAGCAGTCTGCCAGACAGGGATGGAGAAGGGCTGTGGATATCTGTCTCCTGGTGGTTTGCAAACTCCTCCAGAAGAGCACACGTCTCAAACTGCTCAGCTCCAAACAGGAGGAACAGTGGGTCAGGGTGTCCCTCCTACCACTCCGGCAGGAAGCTGAGCTCCTGTCCCAGGTCTGGACCTTGAATGAGTACCACTGCATCCCTCTTGATAAAGAAAAGCTCACAATATTTGCTTTCCTCACTGAAGTCCTTTCAGTGCATGAAAGAACAGTGCACTGTATACTTCTTGGATCTTCGCTTTAGCATAAACTAACATATAGTTCTATGTGTTCTTTATTTCTGAGCGAAATAATTTTCAAGAAGAGAGAGGATCTGCCAGGTTGGTTGGGGAAGGGAGTAAGTCACACTGGGATACAAGCAGAGAGACCCAAGAGGTCTACCCAAGGCCACACTGAGCCAAAGCCATTTACCTGGCGTGACACAAGACACCTTCAGCCCCAAGAGATGTAGCACCTCCTCATTGCGGGACCTGGGTGAGCTTAAAGAAAAGCCTGTCCCTCCTGGGAGACAACCGAAACGTGAACACCGCTCAGCATGCTGCCTGCCGCTCATACAGAGGCAGGACAACGCCGAGTTATCCTTGGCATGTCTCCCCCGAGCTGAAGTGATGTTTATAAGGGTGCTCTTTTAAATGAAAGAAAAATATACCCAAGCTGAGTTAAATGGCAGATGTTTCCTTAGACTAAAGTTTGGCAGGGGATGCAGAACAGGATTGTTCTGGCACCAGCCAAGGCGGCACTCTTGTGGAGGTTTCTCTGTCTCCATTTTATTTATGTACTTCTTGTGAATTTGTAGTTCTCTCTCAGGGCTGTGCAGAGCCTGTGTGACAGAAGGTGACAGGGACTTGCCCACTGATGGGGGAACCTGCCTGAGGACAGCAGAATAACCAGGTAGGAGAGTGGATGCACATCAGTGGGCACTCGCACATGGTCGTGTCAGTGTAAAAGTGTTTGGAAAAGTGACTGCTTAGTCCTTCTGCGCACAGCAGAGGGATGTGGTCTTCAGTGCAGTTATATGGCTGTGCTCATAAGCAAAAGCACCACATTCCTCCTAACCCGCTCCGAGGCAGCTTTGTTAACATTCCTGGTGGATCAGCAGCAAAGATAACAGAGCTGTCTTTCAGTCCTGGAAAAAGCAAGTGTATGCTTTGGGTAAAGGGTCACAGTGAGACAAATCAAGAGCCACTTGCACTGATTTTCATCCAAGGAATTTTCCCAGACTTTCCCAGAGATCTATATCACATCTGCTTAGCATCATCCCACAGCCTCTAAGCATCTCCTGCTGCAAGGTGCCAAACCAGCTTAGCAAAGCCAGGGGAATATAAGAACCTTGTAATAACAGCACCTAAAACCCCCAAGGGGAGGAACAATTTGTCCTTCATCATTCCTGTAACAGAAAGCTACATTGGGCTCCAGTGAATTTCTGTATGTGTTCTCTGCATCCATTACATTGGAAAGACCTCAATAGCAGCAACGTGTCAGAAGAATTGTTACAACTGGCTAACCCATCTCAATGCAGGGTACGGAGCAAGCAGAGAACAAGGGCCCAGCTCTGCATGGATGGGGTGAGGAAAGCATCACCTGCAAGCACTTTGCTACACCTATAATTACAGGAAGGTACAAACAGATGTGAAGACTGCCCAGATCCAATGTGGCCCAGAAGCTCAGTCTATTAACAGCCAGATGTACAGGGTGAGACCCCATCCTGGTCTCAAGCAGGTGACCTCAATGTCCATGCCCTCCTACAGCCTATGTTGTAAGTACACCACATGCCTCTTCCCCATCCTGGAAGGACTTGCCTCTCAGTAGGGGCTAGACCTAGTGGGGACTCTCCACACGCAGTTCTGGGATAGATCTGCGTCTCTCAGGAGTCATAGCATCAATGTGTCTGATCCTTAAATTTGATTCATAATTTTGTAGATAGGAGTTACAGAGAATTTGGCTGGCTCTGAAGTCAAATATCACAGGAACAGTGTGCACCCTCTATAACTAGCAGAGCCTAAAGACTATTAGTCAGTACCTGACAGCAACAGAAAATCAGTATAATTGGCATCGTACAGTATGTGGTTATCCCACAGGAAATTGTACCTTGCTGGACCAAACCACAATAAAAGGGCTTGACATAACTGCAGCTCAACGCACTGGGGCCCTACAGCAAATCCCTATTATTTGAAGCACAATAAATATGGGACCAGTTCAAAGGCCACTGCAGGCGGGGAAGAGCATCCCACTGATCTTAGCGGGCTTTGGATCAGCCCCCGTAGGACCGTGCATCCCTGCTGTCTCGAGTCCTTGCCCACGTTTTGCAGTGCACGGTTACGTCTCACAGAGCCCCCGCTCACTTGGGTGTGAAATGAATGCTGCCCGTTTTGGCAGAGATAGAGACAGGGAGAACAGGAGAGAGCATACAGAGGGAGTAAATTTTATTTCCTCCCCCTCTTGACTACTAGTGTTTTCTGTGACAATCCCCACGGCATTCAATACATCAGATATTAAAGAAGCTACTATAGAGAAACAGCAGGTGTGCATGGGTGGGAAAGCTTTAAAATAAGCCCTTTAAAATTAATTCTTAGATAACAATGTTGTATCTGAAGCTACTTGGATAACGGCATGTTAACAGCTGGCAGCACCAATGCTGCCTATTCTGCTCACACAGGCACAACAGAAATACATGCTTTATCTCACAGCCGTGCTGGGTGCAAAAAGCATTTCTCTGAAGATTTTCATTCACCCTCAAAGTACTTTGAAAACACAGAGAGCTGTTTATCCAATTATACACCCAGGTCCTCCCTTGTCCTCCCTCTTCCTCAGCACTGCAGCTTGAGCAAAAATGCTGGGTCCATCCTCAAAAATGTGCTCCTTTTTTGCAGTCTCACATATACTCACTTGTCTCCCCTAATTCCCAGCCCCTTGCTCATCTCATCAGACTGAAGTATTTAACTGCACAAGATTGCCTCAAGAGGCTAGCAAAAAGATTTACCACATGCTTAAGACGTGGAAGCTCATCTGGAGTCAGAGAAGCATACTGTGGCAATTCAAGAACTGCTGTAGATCAAGCCCTAATTTTGCCATCTATAAAAAACTCCAAGTTTTTTCAGCGTGGCCCCTAGAAAAAGGAAGGGGATTGTTTTCTCTTTCATTGGGCCGATGCATTTACATGAAGAGTAACCTTCAAAACTGTCACCGATCAGTCAAATCCCTGTAAGCAATCTGAGAACAACCTTCCCACAGAGCTGGGCTGTTGCATGGGGCTCAGATATCCACCGGCAGCGCTGGGCTAGAACTACGGGGGATAAAGTCCTCTCCACTGCCAGCAGGACAAGCTGGCCCCAGGACATGAGGATGAGGAAAGCAGCCAGGTCCCACCTTTTTTGAGGCCTGAGGAACAAATTACCATTTCAAGGCACGGTGTCAAGAGACAGATATCAAACACTTTGGCTGTTGGTGCTACTACAGCGATGAGAACAGATTAAGCAGACAGATGTCTAGAAACCAAGACGGTATACATCAGGCAAAAAAGGAATCTGAATCCTTCCTTGGAGAAATGGGATCGTCACTGATTTTTTTAGCTAGGAGTCATCCTGGAATGTCACGTTTTATGGAATTGTTACCTTGGCATTCCCCATGGGCTGCTTCAGAATGGTTTGGTGGTTTCACCTTTCTCACTAATAGACACTTTTCCACCTTATGAAGTCACCAGCCTTTTAAATTTCTCTCTCCATCCAAGACAGAGCACAGACTGAAATCCCTGTGGAGTGTGAGGAATGGGGCTTGGCCCAGTGGCGAGACTGGGAGAAACCCATACTCACATAGCGCCCACTCTGGAGAGGGCTTTTGGTCTCATCTCCCACAAGTGGTGAAGTTTATTCCAGGTTTTTGTTTTCTTTGTATTTTTTTCCCCCCTCTAAATGATCCTAAGTCTCTGATGGGACCCTGCATTTTGTTTTATTCCAATCAGCAGCAACACTAGTGGCTTTTGGACTGCAAAAAGCAGAGTGAAAAAGCAGACAGCGGTCGGCGAAACAACACACAGACATCCTAGTGCCAGCACTGATGTCATGCTGAATAGATATTTGAAAGAATTTAGTGGCTTGGTATCATTTACTCCCAGAAGCAGCGACTATCCAAAGCACTCCAGCATGATTCGTACTCGGGAATTCTGGTCTCTATGTGCTCGACACATGAACAAACTCTGGTTTGTATCTCATGCAGCAGGGACAGGATGTGTTGAAGTATCCTGGGCTTCTAGTGTTCCACAGTTTTACAGCAATTTAAAGATCACCTTTACTGGGTCAAATGTGAAAATCCCCATCCCCAGGAGGTGACCTGAATCAAGGGGCAGGACTTCATGAGATAACACCAAGCAGGACCCCCTTGTGTCTCTGCAGAGCATTGGGTTTGCCCAGGCTACCTCCTTACTCCTTCTGCAGGGACATGGTCCACTGGCAGCGAAGTGCTGGGCAAGTCTGATCTCACAAGTCAAGGGCAGGGATATGCTACAGGCTTAGCAGAAAGGGAAAAAAAAAATTAAAAGGCACAAGCAAGTGACACTAGGAGATGCTGTCCCTTTCTTATCTTCCATATGTCAAACTCCACCCCAGCAGAATTAGGGATAAACTGCAGAGATTGGGGATGGAGACAGGCTCCCCTTGGGCAGCAGGAACCTGACTGCATCTGGGCAACCTGGTCTAGTGGGAGGTGCCCCTGCCTCTGGCAGGAGGGTGGAACTAGGTGATATTTAAGGTCCCTTCCATGTCCTGCATCCTCCTCCAGTGATATGCCCCAATCCCAGCCTGTGCCATGACCGGTGCAGTTGAGCAAGAGCTATTTCAGCAGAGAGAACCCTGATGTTCCTGCTGTGGGAAGGGCTGGTTTACAGCAGCAGGACTCTCAGCACGGTGGAGACTGCTGTTCGCCCTGGGTAGGCACAGAGGCACCACATTGCACTTGCATGAGCCACTGCCAGCATTTCTGATGCCAGCAGGATGGTGTGCTGCAGAGGCTGGCATCGCTTTTTTCCACCACAAGAGCTGGTTTTAATTAGCTCCTTCACCTCAAAGAGAACACACATACTTTCAGGATGAAGTGGGACCACTAACAGGGCTGGGGATGCTGGGAGAAAATATCCTGCAGAATAAGTAAGAGCATTTCTGCTCCTGTTATTCCACAGTTTTAGCACTGTATCATCCACATTATTCACAGCAGGTAAAACACAACCTGTGCTGACAGCAGACAAAAGACATCCTGCTTCTGCACCATCCAGTAAAAGAGGGTCAAAAAACTTATGGCTAATTATTTACTTGACAGACTTTGCATTCAGAAATTCTCTCTTTCCAGATGCTGAGATAAACCCTAGTAAAAAAAAAAAAAATCATCATTTTTACTTCCATCAGTTATCTAACAAGACTTGTTACTTGGCCATCACTGTTTTCTGTACAGGGAGCTTTCTGGCAAGTGTCACACTGGTAGTCAAAAACCATGGTAGACTGGTCTGGTCTGATCCTAAGCCCATTTTGAAGCCAGTGGGACTCTCTGAATCAGGCCCTAGGTGATTTGGCAGATTTACAGAGGAACGCCTGATTCTGAGGGACAAAGCAGGAGCTGTTCAGAGGAACAAGCTCCCAGTTGCTTTAGCTTTCCTGTCAGTACTGTCTGTCCTGGTGGTCTGGGACATCTCTCCACATACCTACACCTTTGTGTGCTCACTCACTGCTCCCTGATACAGTATCTTTTCTTTTAATTGTTGTTTTGATGCATAATACATGTTGTCATTTCATGTTCATTTAAAAAAAAAAAATCAAACTCTAGAACAGAAAAAGCAGCACAGTCCAGACTACTTAGGTGCATTTCTAAGAAATCCAGTGTCTTTGTGTTTGAAGAATGAAAAGCAGGCCCTGCCCTGAATTTAAGAATATACAAATAACTTTGAAGCCGATCATTTAAAATCAGAAAGGAGCCTTCTGCCTCCAGGCTGGGTAGAGCCAGCTCTACACTGTCCCTTCTACCTAACCAGCAAGCACAACTGTCTTCTAGCCCCCACAGCAAGTGGTGGGATGGGTCTTCTCCAGAGCCCAGCCCCGCTTGGCTGCACACAGCGGTGAGAGATGCTATGGAAAAATAACTAAAGCTGCGCCACAAGAACAAAGGAAAGCTGCAGCGTTCCTGCTGCTCACAAGGGTCTTTTCTGCTGCAGCCTGAAAGCCCGGAGGGAACCTAAGCAAAGCCCCCAGGCTGGCTGAGAGCTTCCCAGGGGCTGAACGTGATGCCGCTGCCAGTCTAACACAAACAGAAGAAAAGGGAAACTTTGCTGCTTGTACATTCCTTTCCCTGTCCTTCCTCCACCTCCACTTCTCCGGCTCCAGCACACCTCTCCTCTCCAGCCCTCACAGCCGCCGGTGCAGGACACAAGTGCCACCACCCAGCAAAGAGCTCTGGCATCCCAACAGCAACATGAAACAGTCCTAAACATCACCAGGGGCCAACAAATGGCCAGCCAATGGTTTGGGCACAAGCACTTAGGCAGTGCAGAGGCTTTAAAATGGACCCAGGTACAGCAGTGAATCCCATCCTAACCCCGACCACCTCAGCTTCCCCATCATTAAGGTAATGTAGCAAATTAAACCTGGAACAAAAGGCTCTGCACCAAGCATGCAACCTGGCACTGGAAATTCAAGAGGCACACCCCTCATACCAGGCTTTCTAACAGTGTATGTCACCTGTCTCCTGGTCTAGTACCACAGGTTGGGAATAGGTCAATTGCTAAAGTCATAATCTGAAAGAGGAATGGGGAAAATCCCATGGCCAAGACCAGACTCACGAATGAGTGTGTCCTGGAGAAATCTTTGGCAGGAAAACAGGGATCCATATTCCGTGACTACCCCAGCCAACCCCAGACATCTGGTCATCCTAAAGTAATTCCCTCTTTGCCTTGCTTCTTGTATTTGAAGGGCTTGGAAAGCAAACAGTGCTTAGCATTAACAACAGCAGGAAGAGCTGAGATACCAACAGATACAGCCTGAAGCATCAGACGAGTGGAAGAAAGATGCTACTGTACTGTATGGCTTTGCCAGTACTTCTGCTGCTGCCGCTATCATAAGCATCTCATATCAGCTTTAAATACAAGTGGCAGACAGAGAGACACACACACACTCACCAAATTTTTAGACATAAATACAACCAACAAATGGCACCTATATTGTTTTATCCAGCATTTATTAAAGTTCAGCTTTTACTTTGCTACTCCGAGTTGAAACAGATCAAGTGGTTGCACAGGAATGAGTAACTTCGGAGACGATCAAAACGTAAGGAGAAATCATCACCAGTGTTTCTCACCACAGATGTACCTGGCTGGCTGTAGGATTAACTTCCATTGGAAAGAAGAAAGAAATCGTACGCTATGCTGAAGCACTAAAGCCACCAGACACACTCCTCCCTCACATGATCTTCTCTAAGTCAATTCATCTGCACTATGAAACAGAAGTCAACAAACTCATTAAACCACCAGCACATTGTATTTGCCCCACAACACTTTTTGCCCTCAGTTAATGAGTACAGGGAAGAAAAAAGGAGAGAAATGGGAAGAGTTCACTGCCACCACTACGGAGACAGCAGTCACTTTCATGCTCTGGGCAACTGATGTATTAACAGTGTATTAGAAGTGACAAGTTCCAAAAATTCATGCAATGGAGACAGTCCTCATTTGCCACAATAAAACAGACTGGAAAAGCTTCTGTCGTGATGCTATTAACTGGATCTTGAACCCATTGTCCCTCCTGCGAGATGGCTCTTTTGCATCCAGAAGAGATAAGGGGGCATCACAGTAGCACAAAATAACTATAATCAGCAAGAGCAAGGTGGCCACAGCCACATCTCAGAGTGAAGCAAAGACAATGATTTATTCTGTGTATTTTTCTTCTTTTCCTTTCATGATCTACGAAAGACCCAGTTGTCATTTTCTCAACCGGATTCATTTCAAGCAGCTATTTCTACAAAGTACGCTCTGATTTTTGTCGCTCGGTGTGGACAGGACACCGGTGTCAGATGGGATTGCTACTGGTCCCACTCTGGATGAAGCATACTCATAGACCTGGATTTCTGATGAAAATTTTCACACTTGTAAATTGACACATTTGCTTCCTGCAAATAATCACTCACAGTAGTTTTTCCCAAAGGCATTCCTGCCAGCAAATGCATTAGCTCAAGTATTTGGGGATTTGACCACAAAGGAGGTCACAAAAAACAGCAGTGACAAAATGCAACATTTAATTTGACAAATATTTACCTAAAAATGGCACCCAGCCTCTGTGGCAGCCATCCCACGGTAATTATACTCCTTCCATCCGCGTCTAATTTAGAAAGCCTGAATGGAAGGAAATTGTCAGTTTTCTTTTGGGGAAACAAAATTTACCTTGAGTAAAATTCTAGGCTCATGCAACCAGCCACCGAAAGTCCTGCAGAGCACCCAGGGAGAGCTTAAGGACAAATTTTGCCAGCTATAGGTTACAGAAGTCCATGTTTAATCAGTTTTGCCTTGTCAGTAAGTTCCTGGCAGCAGTGTGAAGGGAAAGCGTGGCAGGTTTTGAAAGGCCCCAGTGTGAGGGAGCTCACAGATTCGTACTTGTCACTGATGACAGAGAGAAACCTTTCAAAGGGTACTCTGAGAAAATTGTTTTATGTAATTACAGAGATTTATGTTCTTACAGTTTCAGGAGGTTCACTGCTATCCTGGAGCTCTCTGCGCAGAGGAGTCAACAGAAGAAAAATGTAATGTCATCTTTGGATGGAGTCCGTATCATCATACCCAGGGGTAAATAAAGTGACCAGCTTCAATGTTTGGTTGGGTGAGAATAAAGCAACCCCTCCCTTGGAGGAGGCAGAGACTGCGGGAAGAGCCATAAATCACCCTGGTGTGCAGAAAAAAAGCCGTCAGAGCTGGGAAGCAGCGACCACATCTTGTTTTAGTTCCATAGGGCAGATAGCAGCAGCTCATTATCGAAGGCACTGAGATTGCCAAGATTTCTCATTAACGGTGCACATTTACGCGGTTACTCTGCATCAATTTTCATGGCTTGAATGTACTAAAGGCAGTGTGTTGAGGTCTCATTTAGGGGTAAGGTGTCTAGAGAAAATGTCTACAGCTATAAACCACAAGAGTCCCAGCCACAATCCTGAATTTCCCCAGCGCTGTATAACATTAAATTTGTCATTCAAATAGCACCCAACTGAGGTTTCAGTGAATCACATATATGGAAAATAAATGTCAAAGTCTGTCTATGTTATTTAGTGTATACACAGGGCAGAAATAATGAATCCATAGAGATGCAAATCAACAACTTCTAACAGCAAATCTGTCATTGCCCTATCAGGATTACAACTGGATATTGTGCCACCAGCTCCCACAGTTTTCTACCAAATCTCAGATGTAGAGTGATTTAGTGTTTTTAAGCACTCTGGTTCCTGAAATCCCTGGACTGGTGGAAAACCTCATCTTTCTTTTAAAATAAAATAAAATAAATTTTTAGCCCCTCGAGTTACACAGATTAGGTCATAAATATGAAAAAGAAGACAAAGAGAAACCCAGATCTAGTTTCTCATACCATCTTGTGATACTCAAGCCAGCCCCAGGCCATACTTCTGGCTTAGCTCAAGGCTAGCGCTCCTGCTCCCCAGTACCCACAGATTCACCGATTCACTCCCTGCCCTCAACCCCTGACTCAGCACATACATCCTGAGAAAGCCTTGTACCAAAGACAAGGGCAGGATAAAAGAAGCAAGGTAATGGAAAAAAGCAAACTAAAAAGGCCATTGGAGTTTTCCTGACACAGCATTTCCTCACTAAAACAGCAAATCCCTGGAGAAAACACCACCAGAATGGACCCAAATCAAAACCCTCCAGTGAAAGGCTCGCACACTGCAAGGAATTTGAAATGTTGCCTTTCAATTGCACTTATATGTTGATTATGACATAGAGCTACATACACTTTGAATGAATAACACTTTAAATTTAACTCCAGGCCAGGACAGCAGCACCTTCCCTGGGTAGGAAGGTTTGCTCCAGCTGCAGGACTCGCTCCCCGAGGCAGGAGACTGAAAATGCTTCACGTAAGCACACTGCTGAGGTTTTTCTCTAACTGGAAATGTTCCTTCTGTTATTCTGAACACTCTGTCCACACTTCATGGCACAAACTGCTTTAAAAATTACAGCCCTGGAATGTAAATCCGGGGCAGGCTGGCTGCTAGCCCTGGCTGCTCCTTGCAGCCTCTTTGCCAAAGAGTATCTGGTGTCAGCAACAGAAAGAGGGGTAGAAGCAATAAAAAAAAAAGCAAACAGCTTGCTCCAGCAACTGTCCATGAAACCAACCAGGCCTTTCTGCTCTGTGCCACAAAAAAAAGGGGTTCGTAGAGCCCCCATTTCAGACAAAACAAGCCCTCTGTAATATACAGAAGAATTGCAGCCCAGAAAGCCAACCGTATCCTGGGCTGCATTCCCAGCAGCGTGGCCAGCAGGGTGAGGGGGGTGCTTCTGCCCCTCTGCTCTGCTCTTGTGATACTGCGTTCAGCTCTGGAATCCTCACCAGAAGAAGGACATGGACCTGTTGGAGCAGGGCCAGAGGAGGCCACAAAGATGCTCCGAGGGCTGGAGCCCCTCTCTGCTGTGATATCAGGCTGAGAGAGCTGGGGGTGTTCAGCCTGGAGAAGAGAAGGCTCCAGGGAGACCTTAGAGCCCCTTACAGTATCTGAAGGGGGCTACAGGAAAACTAGAGAGGGACTTATTACAGGGACGTGTACTGATAGAACAAGTAGTAATGGCTTCAAACTGGAAGAGGGGAGATTTAGATTAGGTATCAGGAAGAAATTTTTCACTCTGAGGGTGGTGAGACACTGTCCCAGGTAGCCCAGAGAAGCTGTGGCTGCCTCATCCCTGGAGAGGTTCAAGGCCAGGCTGGATGGGGCCTTGAGCAACCTGGTCTGGTGGGAGGTGTCCCTGCCCAGGTCAGGGGCTTGGAACTAGATGATCTTTAAGGTCCCTTCCAACCCAAACCATTCTATGACTCTGTGACACACTCCCCTCACATTTCCACTCCACATCTGGTTTTTGCCCCAACACCATACAACTGAGCCTTTTGAAATGGCTTCTTGAGCCATCAGCATCCAGGGGGAAAGCATAAAAGATTATTTTGGGTGAGAAACTCCCAGACATGCTGCTGCAGCGTGGGGCTGGGAGCAGAGAGCTGGGCACTGCATTGACCGTGAACGAGCCCGCCCCAGCCACGGCGGCAGGAACAAGCAGGGGATGTGTCCACCCACCCAAACGCCTCCAGTGTGTGGGAATGCAGCCAAATGAAGCGGTCTGGTCCAAGGCCTGGCCTCCAGATGTTCCCAGATAAGATAAACAGCTTTGCACTGAGGTGATCAGATTTTTCCTCCCCTCTGTTCACTCCTAACTCAACAAGGGTTAAGAGGGCTAAAGTGCCCCCATATTAATAGTGTTCAAACGCAGTTATCTACCCATATTAAGGAAAAAAAAGAAAAAAAAAGAAAAAAAAAAAGCATAGCCCAACTAAGTCACAATAAAGGGCTGCATTCCTCAGCCCCTGTGGGGGCCCCTGCTTTATCAACATACCAGCCAGAAAAAAGGCTTTGGCCCCAGATGATATGCGATAATTATCTTGACAGCAGTACTTGAAGGACCTATCTTCTATATTACTGCCTGTGGTTTTAACATTAAACTCTCTATCACCATATTTAAGGCCAACAGAGAGTTTACAGGACAAATGCCAAATACATTAAAAAGGTTTCATCACATAAAATTACATCTTAAGCACTAAAGAGAACAAATGAGAAATTGGGTGAAGGCAGATGCCAGAGTGACGAAGCTAATACTGGAACTCTTTATCTTCACAGAAAAATGACCGGGTAGCCGCTGATTTGATGTGTAGCAATTAAAGAGTAATTTACACAGTGCCACTTAGTGACAAGTATAATTATGTTCTACTCAGAGTACATATCAGATAATAATTGCCTCCAGCTGAGCTGGAGTTTGTAATCCACTAAAAGGGACTTCAATGATATGACCAAACATGGATTTCAGCTAGAAAGTTTATGACTGAGCGGAAGATCACAGGAGTTGCTCACAGCTCTTTGAAGAAAATTGCAGTAACAGCTTGATCTCCTCTATATAAATAATTGTATTGATCTATGCAGAGATCTATAACAAAGATAAGAAGGTACAGAAGAAATTATGACATTTCTAGCACACACCATACAGTTCAATTCACCAGGTTCAGGTGCCTAAAAGCTTTAAAAAATAATAGTAATGGGTGCAGCAGTGCCAGATAAGGCCAGCAGCCGAAGTCTGGTAGATAAAGGATGCCACCAGCCTTGTGAGTACCCTCCAGAAACCTAAGGAACACCTACAGGAACTGCCTGGCACATACAAGGACACCCTCATTTAGACTCTGCAGTGTCTCCACCAGGTTATGGCTGCTCCAAAAGGCATCAGGTACCACTCCCAGGACGTTGTTGGGATTAATTATATCAGCCCACATGAAAATAAAGCTCCAGAGCACTGAAATCCGCTCCATAGCCTGGCCGGTAACACTTGCCCAAAAAAGAGAGTCTGGTATTAAGCTGTGGACAGATTTGAGATCTTCTGTAGAGCAGAATTGCTCGGCTACATACTACAAAAGAGACCTTCAGAGAGGCTGTAGCTCTGAACGTATCCCCAAAGTTTTTCAATAAGGAGGAGGAATTACAAAATCTAATGCTGTCTTTGAGCATGTACTCAGTGTTTCTCTCCCCAGAAGCCACTGGTCTTTGGACTGTCCTTAGCTGGGAATTGCAATGTGAAAGGGCATGGGCTGAGGGTGTTGGAACAGTTGTGACTGTAGCAGCAACACTGAAAGCCAAGGGAGAAAGTTGTCGTTTAGTTTGATTTCAGAAAGTTTTGGGCTAGTGTGGCCCTAAAAATACAACTTAAAGCTAGGTAGGACCTAGGCCACACACAGAGATTTGGGAATTGCAAGAAATGCCAAGAATTTCTCTGAAGGGAATAAAGCCAAGCCTACTCTTTCTCTCAGAACCTACAGCTGATAGAGACCTCATTTACCATCACCACAAAATATACAGTGACATGAATATTCATGCTGAACCCAAAGCAAATGTGAAGAGCAGTCAGAGCCTTCTGGGTGCCAACAGGCTGCAATGCAAAGCTGAGACGCTTGAGCTACCAGAGTCAGTCCAGATGTGCAACCCAGGGTGAGCACAAGCTCCTCACAGAGCCATACATGGACCTTCGAACTCACAGCTCAGGCTTGCCCTCAGCAGATCCTCCACCTCTCCCCACCAAGAATCCAGCCAGCCTGTTTGTCTGTAAGGACATTTGGGGTGTACTTGTACAGTTGTCAGCTGAGGTGCACTGAGCAGCAACAAGCACAAAAATAAAGCAGGACTACAGCCCAGTCATAAACATTTTGCATTGTAAACTGAGCAGCCCTACGGCTTCTCCTAGATTTTATCAGCCTGTTCAGGGGAACAGCAGTAGTACTAGAGGTAGTCTTGGTCAAATACCATGACGTGACTCAAATGCACGAGTGTAAAAGTGCATCAGAGTGTGGGATGTCAGCTCAACGAAACAATCAAAGTCACTTTAAATGAAAGCTTGAGGCATCTTCTCACACTTATCTTTTTCCCTCCTCTGACGTGAGGATGAGAGGTGGCATGAGTCAAATTTTACCTCTCACATTAGTTCTGGTTTCTAACTGGAAAAGGACTCTCAAACAAACCCATTAAACAGGTAAGATGGGTCAAGAGTTTACCACACCTACTCATCACTAACTCTGTCCCTTTGCCATGAACCACTCCACAGGGGAGGATCGGCACAACGTAACCCGGGGCTGTAACTCCTCATCACTGCCCATGTGAGCAGGGTCCCTGTCCAGGACAGCCTGGGTCTCTCCCACCTCTCGCCTTGCTGGGTAACAGCTCCAGACAGATAGCTGGTCTCACTCTGCAGGCAGAACCTTGCTAAGCCAGAGCAGCCAGACCTTCTGTCCCAGCCCCTGGTCCTGCAGGGCAGCTAAATAGCTAGATGCCATGGTTTGGGTAACTCCATAAGGGTACAGTAGGTACTGTGGCAAGACGAGAGGTTTCACCCAGCACTAAAGTTTTGCTTGTCCTTGCAAGTAAAGGTCTGCTAAGGTTAGGCTGGGGTGAGGAATTCCTCTGTGATGACGATGATAATGATGGCAGGAGAAGTCCAGTGATTGCTATCATTAGATCAAGACTGACTTAGCCAGAGTGGACATAGTGTCCTGCGACCCTTTGTACGTTGTTTCCGTTGTAAAAATAACTTCATGTGGGATCGTACTTCCAGGAAGAAGCCCTGGTAACATACACAGCTCAGACAGTCCTGTACCCAAGCTCAGCGGGGCTGAACATCCTATTCCCGCTTTTCACCATTCCCTCTCCTATCTCTGCTTCCCTAGGCCAGTGGATGCTCTCTCTCAGCCATCTGCTCAAAGCAGGCTAACCGGGCTTCTCGGCTCATCTCTGACTGCTCTCCCCTTTCACACCTCCCCTGAGACAGCCAGAACAGCCATCCCTCCGGCCTCGTGTCCCTACCCCAGGCAAGTTCTTCATCACACACCATCGCAGTTTTTATGCCAATTCTTGCCTGATCTGGGAGACAGTCACTCACAAGATCCAAGCATAAGCTCTGGAACGGATATGTTTGCTCTTACAGATATATCCAGGTAAAGCACCTTGTTAACTGTGTTAATAATGTACCAAAAGGTGTCCTAGGCACTCTCCATAGAGTGCTGGTAATTAACACATTGCCTTTCACAAGCTTCACAGAAGGCATTCGTAATTAACCTCTTTTTTTCCCTGCTGTATGATGGAAAAAGCACCTGTTATTCTAGTAAAAGCCCAGGAATACATATTGAGCAATCTCAATATGCCAAAGCAAGGCAAAAGCAATTTAAAAGACAATAGTGACAGGAACGCTGAATTCTATTCTCCTCTACTCGAGGCACTGCACCAAATAAAAAAAAGTGCCTTGACTCCCAGGCACTATCCCAAGGGTAAGCAGCATGCAAAACCTCCTCCAGCCCACCGTGCAGCTTGACAAAGCCTTAAATTGGAGAGGACATACCAAACAGCTGAAAAAACCCCAATTACCTAGGACTGATTGTACTTGTAATCATTTGTTTCCTGGATTACAGTGAAAGCTTCAAGTTGTTCATGCTTTAATCTTGCTTACTAAAATCTTTACTTGTTCTCCTGTGGGCCTCGACTTGCATTTTGGAACCCCTAACAAGTTGAGGCAGACGAGCTGAGTTTGCTGAGAAAGGGTCAATGGGAAGCACAAGGAGGCTGCTGCTGGAGGGCAGCACTCAGGGTCCAGCAGCGTCTGGAAAAACACTAGTGCCAGCCTGCAAAACTTTTGTCTGTCTATAAAGCTTATGCCACCCACTGCGAGCTTTGAGGAGGAGTATCTGTGACCTGCAGGACACGCACAAATAACTTTTCTTTGAGTGGAGGTGGCAGTGAAGCTATTCCCACATCTCGTGCAGACTCCTGGGCGATGGCAGGAGGTAAGAGGATATGCCAGAGCAGAGATCTGCAGCAGGCAAGAAAACACACAATACCTTTGGCTAAAGTACAAAATAAGAACATATACCAGCAGTGGTTAGAGGCAGTATCAATACTGGCTAAAAGTCATGTAGAGAAACCCCCAGAGCAAACCGATACAGTCAGTCAGTAAAAGCACTAACATTTGAGATGAAAAAATAACCAGCGTATTTAGCACACAACATCCCCTGTAGCTGGTAGTGTGATATCTCAACTCTTGCTGCAATTATATGGAAAAAGAAATTTTTTGGTAATTCTGCTTTTTCTAATTTCTTCAAAATAACATGTTTGTGTTATTTTTAGCCTGACGTTGCTCCAGAAAGCCAATGGGACTGTACCATGCTCATGGCTTGCTGTGTTCATTGGTGGCACTTGCTGATGCTTCCATGGGCTTAGGAGTCTGTCTGGAGCACAAAAAGGTCCAGTAGCCCCTTCAGTCATAAACCTTGTCTTCTTTTATGTCTTATAAAAGGTAGTTTTATTCAGAAGCAACTTAGGAGTTAAAGGAAATAAGATTCCGATATTAAAGTTGCTAATCATACAGTGCACAGTAAATAGTACACTGAAGGAAGTGTAGAAAATAATCAGAAAGAGTGAGGCTCTCTTGGCTGTCATGGGATGGGGTTTCTCATCCTGTGCCACAGGTTTTCTTGGTCATCTTTGACATGATGCTCATTCCTCAGACATGATGCCTTCCTCCAGCTCCAATAAAAAGCTGGGCTTTGCCATATTCCAGTCTACCAGGGGAAGAAAACAAATCCAAACAACACCAGTGGCAGCGCAAAGAATAATTAAACCACCATAAATATTTTCTCACATCAGATCCACATTATGCTCCTGACACCAAAGATGTCTCCACAACCGGAGCAGACAAACAGAACCTCACTGCAGAGGTCTTTGCACGCACTCGTGGAGCAAACCTTTGCTGTTGCATTTTCCACCCGTCAAAGCAATCCACAGCGGTCGGTGGCATCAGCACAGAAAAGTGAAGCAACTTTTCCAAATCCACTCAACAGGGCAGTGGCAAAGCTGAAGAAACGCAATCCAAAGCCCCAAGTCCCGGTCCAATGCTCCAGGTACCAAGCCACGTGTTCGACCCGGTGCCAGAGGGCCGGCGGGGACAGCAAGCACAGGGCGCACCCACGCTGGGAAGGGAAGGACCATCAGGCGGTAAAAGGGTTTAATATTTCATTATCACATCATTCCCTGCAGTTTCTAGTATTAAATTAATCCCTGTCTGTCCAGATCAGCTAAGTTCATCCTCTAGATAAATTAGGTCAGCAACAGCTCGAATTAAAAAAAAAATAAAAATAATAAAAAAGTTTGATTGAGTGTTGAAACTTTCTGCCATGGCTGATTACGCTATGAATTATTCATCCCAGCAGCAGCTCTGAATTGCTCAACAGAAACATTCCTACAGTCAGGAAAGCACTTCACCAGCAGAGCAAGGCAAAATAAGCCAAATTCCCCCAAAATACGGCAGCAGGACCACACCCTGGCCTGCCATAAAGCATCCCTCACAGGGCTGCATCCCTTCCGACCCACCTGCCTTTGCCCTGTTCAGCAAGCACAAAAGCATTTGCCTTTGAAAATTTGGCCTGCAGTTTTAAAAACAGCTAAGAAATTCCACTGTGGCATATATTTTTTTCATGCTACCAAGAGCCAATGGCTGCAACAGTCTTTGATAAAGTGACTCAAAGCCTCTGCGTAGCTACAGAAGAAAACTGAAGCAGTAAAACCTCAGCCGTTCTGAAATCTGGAAAAGCTGCTGCAAAGACCCATGTTGAATCATTTAATACATGTAGTTACATGCACTTTAGTTGGTCCTACAAGATCTTAAATGCTTCCTAATCTACCGATGGCCCAGATTATTTTATAAATTCATCTATATTAGGTAAAAAGGCATTTTGGATGGCTAGGTAGTCCTCTGCTCCCAAACATATATGTCTCTATTACAGAGAACTCTGAAAACTTGCCCTAATGTTTAAATATTTCCTCTTCTGAATAACACAGCCCTGACCTGCTGGTCTTAGAGCTGTGCAGCTTCTGCTTTCAGTATTAAACCATCCTCCAGGGCTTAAAACCCACAAATACTACAATAAAAGAAAAGATGGTCTCAAAGGCATGTTTAATTATTATTAGATGGAAAAATTAAAGATACTGGATGGGAGATAAACCCTTGCAGAGACAGAAGCTGTTTTCTACTTCTAGGACATAATAAATTGTGCCATTGGTCTGTCTCTGGGCTTTGCTGGTAATAGATCACACGCATTTCCATGCAAGTTCAAATAACACACAGAAAAACAGCCACAAACTAGTCATGTTGCCAAAACGCATCTTAAGTAACACACCAAAAAATGGCCACAAACTAGTCAGGGTGCCAAAATGCATCAAATGTTAAGCAGCCTGTGGTCTTCAGGATGTCAGGGTGAGACAGACTGTTTGATGATGGCTTTTCAAGAGAAACTTCAGGGGTTTTTTTGCATGCCATTACTGAAACCGCCATGCTGCTGCAAAAGGAAAACAGCGTTGGGCTAATACTGGTCATGATTTGTGGAGCCATTTTACAAAACTCTCTCCAAGATAGCTGTCTTGAAAAGCGATGCAAAACATTCAGACTTGTTATGTCTCAAAGGCAAAGAGGGCAAATTCAAGGCTGCATGCAGCCGGAGATGGCTTCAGCAGCACTGGGTTAGGCAGCTGCTGCCCAGACCTCTCCTCATGGGGACAAGATACATCAGGAGGAAGCACAGAAGGAAAGAAAGAGGGAGAAAATTATGAAAGTTGGTGGAAAACAGCATCCTGGGACTAAAAATTCAGCATCTCCAAGCTGACAGCCAGCTCCTGGGGCAAGGAAGGCAGAGGAATGAGGAGGTGGTGGCGTCAGGGGCATGTGGCACCAAGGAGCACAGTGGAGACTTCCTCCCACCAGGAGTCAAACAAGTGGTGACCTTCAGCTGGTTCTCAAACTACCCCTTAGACCAAAGCAAACCCTTGGCTCTTGTGCATGTAAAACTGCAGCATGCCTGAGGTGGCACACGACCGGAGAGCCAACAGCCAAGTGCCACATGTGGTACACAGGCAGTGCACGCATGTCACCACATGTGCCAGCATGACCCCACTGGTGCACGGCACGCAACACACTTGGGCGTTCTGTAATCACAGACGCGGGGAAAGGAGCATGACTAAGTTCTCATCTTAAAGACAATTCAAAGGAAAACAGCAGGATCCAGCTTCAAATAACACCGGTGAGTCAACCCTGCTGGGATGCGAGCCGGCGGCTCCCCGGAGCCTCAGTGATGCTTCACCCCCTACACCATCGGCACCGATCGCAGCTGAGAGAACAGGAATCAGGTTGGTACCACGGCGCTGACCTTTGCAAGAACTGTGATGCAGACGAAGAGCTGAGGGAACAGTCCGTGCCTTCACCCACTATTTCCAGCCCTTACACAGCTCCAGAGCAGGAACTTGGTACGCAGCCCACCAGCACATAAGAGGGCTATGCTGTCACTCGGAAGGACTCATGTTACTGTAATTCTTCTGTGCTGAGAAGAGGTGGAAAATAAAACTCCATTTTCCTGAAATGATCCTCACTCTCCATACTTGTATGGTATCTGTGGCATGTGGGCACCACACCAGCTCTAACAGCGTCAAGGATACAGACACTCCGAGAGCCTTTCCCTCCTTCTGGTAAATCAATCCCAGCTTGACCCGCTAGTAAAAGCCAGGAAGCACAAACGGACTGAGCGCCAGGGTGGGTGTGATTAGGACAGACAGGAAGCATCCTCTGCCGACTGCTTCCAATAGCCTGGACCAGCAGACAACAGATGCGGCCCCATCACTTCTGTCACACCTGAAATTTCTCAACAAAGCAAGAGCAACCCAAAGGAGGGAAGGAGCAGACCGGGGGATCCCTCTGCTGGCCTCTGCTGCTTGAACTCACCACGGCGTATTCCTCTACATATCACTCCTGCTTAGATGAGCATCCCCTTTGGAGAACCAGAGCCTTCATTAAAAGCTGCAGTTATAGTACTCAATCGTTTCTCCTGTTTTAACATGGATGCTAGGTAACAAACATAGTAGCATGTGCTTTATTCCCCAGCTCTGTTTTTACGCCTCATCTCTGAGTTTAACACTCTCTGGAATTAGTAAAGCCAGAAAAATATGACTCCACATATGTCTGATTGAGAACTGGGGGTAGGGAGAGCTGCCTTGTCTCAGATGTTATCATGCACCATGGGTTCTGTTCGGCGTGGGCGCAGACAGACCCAGTGCAGGGCAAGCGGTGAGGCTGAGACAGAGCTACTGTACAAAAATGATTGTGAGTTGAGAAAGAAAAAAAGCAAGATCAAAATGGAGAAAATATAAGAGTCAGAGAAGGAGGCTGAGGACATATTTAACAGTAGGAGGAAGACTAAGCTGTAAAAAGTTACCATAAAATAAAGGTCCTGTACCCAGTGACAAATACTCTCAAGGCATTTTTCTGAGGCAGCCGCAGCCCTGCCACGAAGGGGTTACAGCTCTCCCTGACACACAGAACAGGGTGCCCTGCAGCTACCAAAAATTTTAACTGTAAGAGTGAGTCATCTGCCAGGAAGATAAAACCACAAGAAGCGAGAGTGAAAAGGTGTGAGAATTCCAGTCAATTTGACAACTCTGAAGCAGTTTCTCAGGCCCATCCTCTGAGAGCGCAGAAATAAGCTAGAAAGGGAAAGCTAATCCCTGGCGAGTCTCCATCAAGACCTCAGAGATAGAGCAGGAATAGAGCTGGTCCTGTACATTTACTTTTAATCCATATTTACAGCTATCTTTCTAATTCCACTAATCCCAAGGGGACTCTGAAGATCACAGTTAAACTCTGTGTTAAGCTCCCACTGCAGAGCTCTACACAGACACGACTCCTAACTGCCAGTCTTAACTGAGATGTCTCTGGGACACACTAACGTTCAGGTTAACCAAAAAAAACCACCAAACAAACCAGAACTACAAAAGACCCAAACAAACAAAACAAAACAAAAAACCCCAAGCTTAATCCCATTCTTATTGACCGCTTTGTGTTTCATTAAGGTTATGGTTAAACACTTCAAAGTAAAAATGAGTTGAGAAAATTCAACCCTCAGCTTGTCTTCATGACAAGATTACCCAAGTAGTTGCACCTAACCCAGGTCACAGATGCAGGTGGCTGCGAAGGAGACCAGGAGCAGCTGGTTGGGCTGCCTGGCTGGTGTGTGGATGAAGACACCTGAATTTACGTGCTTCTGTACCCTCCTACGGACATTATCCTCTAAAGAAAAAAAACCAAGACCTCCCTGAAGGATTCACTGCTATGTTTAATTCTCTCCAACATAAAGCTTAAGCAAAATACTTTAAAAATTGCTCCTATTGTCGGTGTGGGCTCCAGCTCCCAGAGAAGCTCACCTGTCTCGCTCCATACTAGAAGGACAGCATGCCCTTTTTCTCCTCTGTCTCCAGACCTGCTGCAAAAGCTTGCTCTCCTTTGAGTCACAGCCTGCTTTTATGAACTACCAAGCCATTGAAAAACCTTCATCTCAGATCTTCACTAGCCTCTTACAACAGATCACACCAATTAACACTGCGGTGACAGTAAGACCTGTGACACCTTGCTAAATCTCACAGTCAGAAAAAGAAAAGTCCAAATCACCTTAAATCGTCAGGCGTCCTGCTCCAAGCGACTACACCCAAGGGCTCAGACCAAGCTCAGGTCTGAGCATCTTCTCACCCAAACATTGGCCTTTCTGCTGGCTGCACTGACACAGGTCTCGCACTTGCCCCTCATGCTGTTTCTTAGCCAACAGTTGCTCCTTTTCCAGTCCAGGCTCAAAGAGGTAGCAAGGTTTCATATTTATTCATAAATTCAAAACACACTTCCCAGAGTGGAGCAAGCTGAGCGCCCTGTTCCCATGGAAACAATTCAGATGCATTTATATGAATGGGCAATTTTACAAACTGCAGAAAAATCCTTGACATCGTCACAGCCGAGGGCAGACTCAGGGACTAAACAAACCAAGTTCTTAAACCTCAGAAACAGCCGTGAGGAGATAAAAAGACGTGCAGCAGCAGCAGCAAGCAGATACAATGGAGTCGGAATTTCCACTGATTCTGACTTTGAGCAGCCACAGTCAGAGCACTGGGATACAGCAGGCAAGAGTAACACAAGCAGAAGGGGTTTTTATTGGGGAATTGGGGAATTTATTTACCAATAGTTTCTCCTATAGCTAATGCCAGGTTTTGTACTGCTGTAAACGGCAGTGAAACCTTCCCCAACTCAGACCTACACTCCCCCACGAAAGGTTCTCCATCACCATGAACACTTGAACCAAGCAATGGAGGACTTTAGGGGGCTGGTTTTCATTTTGGGGTTGCAGAACCAGCACTAGGGACCGAACAGGAGAGCAAACCATCAGCCAGCAAGGTCTCTGGCTCCAGAGTACCCCAGCTGCCTTGCTTATGTGCCAATCTGTTTACAGGGCTGGATTAGATAGGGTGAATCTCATCCCAGCTCTCAGCAGAGCAGATACTGCTGATACCGTGCGGCTGTGAAGAGCAGGAGAGCCACAAACAAGTCCATAGATAAACTGCCCGGAAACGCACATCAGCGTTCTGCAGCACGACACCGTCCCGCTGTCCTCTGCCAGGGGCTTTCAAAGGACCTCAATGCTGGAGAAGAGGCAGAAAAGGCCATTCTTAGCTGAGGCTCCTGAAATCACAGACTCTGCTGATGCTCTGGTCCTACAGCTCCAGATAAAACTCACTGCAGCTTGTACAGCCACCATCACCACACAGACATCCCCACCAGCCATGAAAGGGTTCGCTAGGCAGATCCAAAGACCGCGTTCCCAGTTCCCAGCTAACCCCACGCAAAATCCTTCGTACTTTGGAAAGCTTCTTAGGAAGCAGGAAGGACAGGCTCGGGAGCCTGGCTGTGAGCAGATTTCGACTCCGGCTGCCAGCTGTTTTCTTCCTTTCACTGATATGTTTTATTGGGCAGTAGAATGATGAGACAGTCACTTCCTTCAGCTGGGATTTCAACAGCAACTCTGTAAATGCCATCTTATGAAAGAGAGAATTTCAAAGCAACAGATTGCCAAGGTTATCAGATTTGGACAGCAATTGACAAACAGCACATGCAGTTTTTGGAGATGTGACTGTTCTAAGCAGCAAAACAAGTTTCAAGTCTTCAGCAGGAAAAAGAAGTCTTTCCTAGGGGAGATAACTCCTTTATTTGCATATCAGCTACGGATCTTTCGACCATTCATTTTAAAGGTGCTCTAGAAAACTCTTTTTGCTGTGAAAAGTTTGAACTGGTCACACTCCAAACTGCAGAAAGAGCAGGCTGTCTCTGCAATGTCAGGCAGCACTAACCAACAGGGATCCGAGCTCAGGTTTTATATATGTGCTTCCACCCTGTTCGCTCCGATTTACAAACGAGAAATCATTGTGTGAACTACTTTAAAGTATATACAAGTGTCAGAACTACTTAAAATGATATACAAGCATCATCAGACTTTAAATTGCTCGTGGATAATTCACTACAATGAAGCAAAACATGATATAAATTTCTGAGCAAAAGTAATTGCTCCTATGGGTTTGCAAAGATACCGTAAGTCATGAAAGCTACTAGATGTTGCACTCTGAATTAGTCCAGCCTCACCCATAGTACTGAATTGGTTGTGGCTCTTACAGAAACATGGAGAGCAATAATTTCCCTAATACTGTTGACCCAAGAGCTACTCTCAGAACTTGTCACAGATCACTACGTGCTGTAAACACCAGGCAGATTTGCAGTCCCCTTACTGGGAAGTCAGAGACCACTTACATTCCCCAGTTTGGAAGCACTTGTTTGTACCAGAAAAGCTTTTCCTGCTTGAAATCCAGGTGAGACGAGCAGCAGTGCAGTGCCTGATGACAGGCTTGGTGCTGATCCTCACTACAGTGTACAGAGAATTGGTGGCTCTCCTCTCTCCCTGAGGCTCCTATGCAAGTGCTTTGCCTCACATCGACCCATTTCCCATCTAAATTCTGTACAGCTGTTGTTTGCCACTAGAACAGACCTTAATGCACCAAGCGCTCCTAATTTATAGGGGGGGAAATTGGAATTAACCAAAGGCTTTAATATATGATGATAACAATTATCAAAATGTGATAGCTAATAAACAACCCTCCGGTAATGGGTTTGATCTGCAACTCTAAGAGTTTGCCAACCTACATTTCTGAATTTGCATTGATTGCTTTTTGCATATACCCAGAGACTCCTTCAGCTTCTCAGCTGCTGAAGCATAAGAATTTCCCACCTCCAACATTTCTGAGGCTCTAGGGTTTAAGAAAGCAGGGTTTGCAGGGCTTTTCCAGGTAGGAGACTGTCACCTACTGTGGAGGGGCAATGGAAGGAACCTTGCAGCCACATCAGAGCCCAGCTTGTTGCTTGAGAACTATGAACCATGATTCAGATTTATTTAAAGGAAAAGGGACAAAGACATCACTCAGTGCGACCGGAGCTAAAGGAGATGCATTTGTTTATGTCTGTGGTAAACCTCATCTATACATAAAATCTATTACATTTTTCACCAAGCTGTGAGATAGATTCCTTTAGCACATGCCCGCTATGCATGGGGAGGATAGATTCAAGGCCCATTCCCTAGAAGACAGATCAATCTCTCTTCTCCTTTGGGACACTAGCTCAGAGGCTGTTTATGATGGCTGTTCCCTGCAATCTTGAATGCTAAACCGTCTTTAAAGTTGCTGCCAGGTTTCATTTCATAGACTCAGACCGCTCTGCTGCTGACAGCACAGCCCCCGTGCAGTGCATAAATGTTTCTACAGCTGCAAGAAGTGTCAAAAGATCCTTTCAGTAAATAGCACCTAGCCCAAAGATTTTGAAGGATTCATCAAGCAGTTTTAACCATCCTCCTCCTCCAACTATTTTATTCCTGCAGTTACTGCACAGGGCTACACAGCAGAACCAGTCCGTGCTCATCGTGGCTTTGCCGCACGTTCAGTATATGCTCTTAGCTGAGACAGTCTCACTGATCCACAGTTTATCTATCCCAAGCAGATGATAGGAGCCCAATAACATGAGTAAAAGCATTTATTACAGGCATTTGTATAACAATAGAGTTGTGAGGCATCATTGTGTTCAGGCACTGCTCAGTGAGACTGAGATGGTGGCAGCGGCTGCCCTAAGAGAATTCATCATCGGAGAGGAGGAAATAGGAACCCGGTGTGTGCCCAAGTGGGGAAGCGCAGCACTGCCACTTGCTTACGGTGGCAAAGGACATTGTGGCAGGGTGAGACGAAGCTCTCCTGTGCTCCCAGAAAGATACTCCCCGGTGCTCAGAGATCCCTTGCTACAGAACACGATACATTCATGCACACAAATGAAAAGCCACATGCAACGTGGAATTATTATCTTGCAATAAACTGCATTGGAAGGTTTTTCAATATTTGTTAAAAAGCATGCAAATAGCCTCTTACTGCGATCAAACTCCCTTATTTCCCCTCCAGAGCTCCCTTACCTAGGGACAAACACCGCGGATGACCCCAGAGCAAGTTGCAGCAGTTGGAAATATCAGTGCTACCCCACTGAGCCTTAAGGCTGCTCCCCACCAACACCACAGCAAACAGGAGCTAAATAGGACCCCTCAGCCCCAACAAGCCAAACCCAGACAGTGCATGAGAAATTCATGCTGCTTTGCTTTTGTCCTTCGCAAGCCATTGCACTGGCTCTGTGGGATTTCTGAGAGCTCTCTGACCTGTTTGTGCAGCCACTCAGCTCCCAGGTGGGGACAGCCCCTGGGGAATCACTTTCTGTAATGCAGTTTCATAAACAACTTGGTAAAAGAAAAAGATCTCAGGAAAAAGAAAAGAAAAAAAAAAGAAGAAGAAGAAGAAAAAGAAAACCTTCAAAAATAAACAAACAATAAAAATGATGAAACAGCTGCCATGATTCAAATCCCAAAAGCAGTCTGAGATCTCAGAGGGGGGAAATGCAGAGATTAAAAGGCTTTCCCATGAAGACAGTACTTCAAACAGGGGTGATTTCCTTCCAAATGGGTTCACTTGTCCATTATTTCCACACTACTACTTTGCATCTATTCCATTTGATAGGGCAATTCTTCCTCTTGACCGCATCCCTCGGGGAAGTCATAACCCCCTGTCTGCACTTTCCCTGTCTGCTTCCCTGGGAACAACATCAGCTGCAAATCCAGATTTACGACTTGGCTAAGCAAAGGGAGCTAAAGAAAGCAGACAAGGAATGACTTGGTCAAACAAGATATAGCTGTGATCAGTAGCAGAAGTGCTACTGAAGGGAAACACTGGAGGAGGGGAGACAGATATTTGGAAGGGCTCTGCTCAAAAACACGTGCTAATCTGTGATGCTTTAGTAGCACTGGAGGGAGGTACAAAGACATATCCAGTGAACTTCTGCCCTGCTCCAGTCCAATGGCTCTAAGCATCACGTGGCAACATACCCCTCTAGGAAGAAACACAACAGTTTTGGGTGTGTGACACATACTTCTGACAGTCCCTGCAGCCCAATGCAGTGTTATATCACTGTGACTCCAGAGGATGTAAGCTTGGAAGGTTTTGTTGCTTGGTGTCTTCCCTAAGCCACTCTGGCTGGTCATCCCTTGGCAACCTGCATTACAGCCAGCCTCATCTTTCCTTGCTACCCCAAAAAAGCAGTGATGGAAAAACCAGTCTCCCCCTGGAGATCAAAGCCTCTGCAGCCGTTGCTCAGTAGAGCTTGTCTAAAACACACCTATTTTTTATTTGATTTTTTAGATAATGATACTCTCCCACAAGCTCTACAGCTGAGTCAGGAAATGCACTGGTATTTGTTTCCCACTGCCGACTTTTTCCCTCTCCTCCGTGTAAAAACCAACAGCATTTCCTACCAGCTCTGTGCCTGTGACACATCTCTGTAACATTGTCAAGGAAAGCCATAATTCTCCAACATGTTTTACACACAGCCACACACTCTTGCACACAGCACAGGCCTGTATCACTGCAGAGATGCTGTCGGTGTTTTGCCACCAAGGCACAATCTCAGGCACACAACTGCCTGCTTTCAAAATCCAACTTGTGATGCCAAAGAGCCCGCAGAGCGTTCACCTTCAATTGGGTGGATATGCATGATAAACACATATTTCTGACTGTATGACACAATAATGTTTCAAATCCATATATTCTTTTTAACTTTCAGTATTTTTCCTCTTGAATTTCTGCCTTAAGGCACATGATTATCCCAGGCTGAAGCTCCAATTCTAGACCAGTTAAAATACCTTAACCTACTCTTCTAGCTAATATGCTTCGGTTCTGGTTTCCCCTTGTGTGCTGTGCTGGGGCTGCTGAGCACCACCAGTGGGGCTGCTTTCATCCTGCTCAGCTCCCAGATCCAACTACGGCACGTAGCTTTGGACCACAGCCACTGGGACTCACCTCAAGAAAGCCAGGGCTGACCAAGGAAAAATTAAATCTTAGGGTGACTGAAGCATCCTCTGGAAGTGCTTGTCTCTCCCTTCCTTGACTAGATATGAAGCAGAAGGTTCAGACACTGAAACTACAGGGGATAAATCCAGGCTGCCGTGTGTGTTTGAACCCTGGATAAGATGAATCAAGCACTTTCCAGCCAATGACTTTGGCTGCCACACTTCACAAGGTTAAGGCGAGAGAAAAACATTCGGCATTTTCACACAGGAATGTCAGAATTCCTGTGGCGGAAGAGGCCACAGGAGCATTTAATCTTGTTTAGCAGCAAGATTTAAACCTCATCTCTCGCTTATGCAGAATGGCTGGAAACACTCCTTTGACCCCAGTTGACTTCTCTTGATTAACAGCCTGTGTCACTTTTATTTTGGTTACTGTGAACGCAATTACTATTCCATGCCCTGATGCAACATCACCAATATCCAAAAAATCAAACCAGCCTGGGAAGTGGTGTGCACTAAAAAAAATAAACACCAGTTTAAGACTTTCCAAGTGAAGAACAGAAAAGGATGAAAAACACTTTGGTGGCACTTTGAAGAGCGGGGGATGAGTGGTGTCATAACTCATGACATAACCAAAACTCCAGACAGTACAAAATTAGCTCCCCGCAAGCTCAAATTAAACCTTCTCTCTAACCAGTCGTGATGTGAGACAGGCTGGAGGTGCCGGGGAAGCAGCAGCCCGTGCCTCAGCTGGGCACAGCACTGCACGGCCCCGGGCACTGGTAGCTGCAGTCCCTATCTCTCTCAAAATAGCTGCTGCAGTGAGTGTTCCCAGACAACGTGAAGATAGCATGCAAAGATAAAATGTGACATTAGACCGGATCCCAGGTATCTTCTCAGCTCTGTGATTACAGTATAAATCCCATAGAATATTTATCGTGTTGGAAAACGAATCACACCTAAAATTAGTGAGTAGGTTTTCCCCAGGGAATAAAAGCCTCCTCCCTTTCCTGTACCACACAAGGATCCAGAAATAGGACGCAGCCAGAGCTCTCAATTTCAGACTATTAGTTTGTAGACATGCTGTGTGGACATACAGTTAAACAGCTTTCCCTATGGAAATAATCCAGCCACTACCCCACGGTGTGGAATGTAACGCTGCTGGAGGAGCCTGTGCAGACCCGGAGCTTCCCTCCGTTGCGGGACACACCACTTCCACAGGCAGGACATGGCCAGAGCAGTTTTAGCCAACACATGCCATTCCTGGGCTGAGATAGACACAGCAGTGTGGGCATCAATCAGGGCATCAGAGCAGCAAAGTAATGCGGGAAATTAAAAGGAAAATGGGAGTGACTTGCCTTAAACCAAAACATTTCAGAGGGAGAGGAGAGCTCAAGCCAAGCAAAACCATATTTGCATTCCTGCAGAACAAGTTAGGTACAGGACACTGAGACCAAAGACAACTAATAAAAGATAATTAGTCTGGAGACTGGAAAAAATATAGCCACCTGTACCCAAGCTCTGATTAAGCACAGACTTCTGAACCATAATCTTCAATTGAGTGCTAGTGGTTTGGGCTCAGACCCAGTGTCTTCTGTCCAAGTTCTGATTAAATATGAATCAGAGACAACTCACGGCAAAGCCAGCCAACTCCTGAAACCCTTCTGACGTGCCACCAGTCCAGGAGGACGGCAGACCGAGTACAACAAAGTGGTTTGGGGATTTCAGGTGGATTCTTTCAAAGTGTTTAATTACAAGATGAACTGATGGAGAGGGCATTTCATTTTCACTGTAGCAGTAAGGTTTCAGCGAGCAAGTTAAGCAAAGATATCTCACAGGTACAGACCCTGATTAGAAACATTTCTTGGGTGTTTTGCTTCAATCCCTGTCTTCTACCTACCTGTTGCTTTCTACTCCTTGCCTTACTCCTCCTTTGTCTTTAAGTGACTTTTCAAGTGTCCGTTTTGCTTCAATTTGTAGCTCAGACTTAACTAGGTTGTTCCTGCTCTGCAATAGCTTCCTGCATCACTGCTTTAAGTCAATCCCATGGCAGACAGAAGAGCCCTGACCACGAAGACTTATTACACTGCCATGAAATTTTTCTCAGCGTGAAAGCTGAGAGCTTGGTGCCCCTTCGTCACCTACCCTGGGGACACCTTTCATCTTCGTACGTCTTTCACCTTTGAAATCACATCACAGAGGGGTGGCCTTAGAGCAGCACAACCATACGATGCTCATCTACCTTGAAGCTGCATTTGGCAGCTCACCTCCAGCCTAGATTATGGACCACAGCCTGTCCAAACCAGCTTCTTTACACCTACCCTCTTCTCCCCTTTCCTACTCAGGATTTGGCCCCTTCTTTGCAACAACACGGCCAGTGTGGCCACCCCTCCCGAGAAAACCAGCCAGGGCTTTGGCACGAGCCCTCCACCTTGCCTCATGCCTCCTCCCCACAGGCAGCTGGCAGGAAGATCCCAGCCTCAGCCTTTGCTTTAGGCGCACAACCACACCATCATTTTCTTTGGAGCCCAGGGTTATTTTCACAAGAGTTCTTGCCCCATGAGTGTATTTCTAGCAGACTATTTAAAAGCCTGGCATTTTCCCTACCCAAATGACCCACAGCCTGTTGGCTCACCTCCAAAAGCCCGACTTGGGACCCCTCTTGACACATACCATTAAGTTTAACAGTTTGCTTAACAAATTTTATGATCATGCCCTTGAGTAGGCTCATCACAGCTCCCAGGACTTTATCACTCCTTGCTGCACAAATACCATGAGCCAACTATGCAGGGGAGTATTTAACCAAGCCACTGAAGCCACGTCCTCAGCATGGTCAGCCTGGCATAGAAAAGAGTATTTTTCTTGGCAGACAAATCAGTTGCCATCTTACAGCTCTGCCTTGCCACACTTACTGCTTTGTGCAAAACTATCAGAACATGAACCTGTGCATTTCTCATTCCTGCCCTTTTCATCTCATTTGCATCAGAGACTCACACGGTACTTAGATTTATACTTTTTGCAATATTTTATGCCTCATAGTGAATCCTTTGCACCAATAACAGGCTCCATCACCTGAAGTACATAATCCCTTTCATAGCCTGTTTCTTGGTAAGCACTGCAAACAAAGTACAGAGGAGATTTTTCAGCCTATTCCTGCCTAATTTTTTTTTTTTGCCCATAGATGTCCAAGCACTTTGTAAGCCAGCAATACATAGCAGTCAGCAGGATTTTACAGCTGGGGCCAATAAACAAAAAAAGACAAAGTGACTTGCAGATTGTCAGAGTCTGAGAAGTGCAGTCTTCTGCCTGCTGCATAAAGAGGTTTGTTATTTAATGCTACAATAACTAAACTATAAAGCAAAGCACTCCAATCTGCCACCACAGACACACAGCTGGAGCCACCTTCTGCCCTCCCCTCTGTGCACGGTGTGGCTTTCCCTGGTGACTCCCCAGCGCCCTTGCTCTAGAGCTCCCCAGTAAATCTATATAGATTATGTGGCTCAGATCCCATCCAATTCCTGCAGTGTAAGTGACTAATAAAGCCTGTAATGCTACAACAGCATTTAAAAGACAATTCTAAACCTCCTCTTCACAAACTGTGCCTTCTCCAAAACCTCCTCAGTCAAAGCCCATGCTACCATCTCCTCGATCTGTTAGACCTGACCTTGGTTGCTTTGGAGTAAGTTTCAGCTTCCTGCACCCATGAATCAGCTGCTTGCCACACATCCCCTCCAGAGCCTGTCATTATTAATGCCTTTGCCTTTTTGGCTTTGCAAATTTCTCTGTTCCTCATTCTTTTTGTTTTATTTTTCCCATTTCACTTCCGTAGAGGTTGATATATTTCTCCCCCTCCTCCTGGAGGATCCTATTGCAATCCACAGGGCTAGTGGTTGAATAAGTCAAAATGCACCTTTTTTATTACAATACTGGGGATGTTTCCTAGTATTTATGGGCATTTTTCCCTCCAAGGAGGTGCACAAAAGGTGCACAAATACAGAAAAGCTAAACAAACCGAGCTCAGCAAGGGAGGAAATCCATTACAGCTCAGAAAATATAGAAGTGTATCTCTCCCCAGAACCGTTATCCATGTTCCTAATTGGACTTAATGTTTATAATCACTCTGTGCTTGCTGAAGGGCCCCATTAACCCACCAGAGAACAATTATGCCAAGTCACCTTCATCTTTCTCATTTATTATATTCCAAGAGATAACCAAACAAATTAGCAAAAAGCCAATTACAAAGGACAATAAGTAAGCTGGAGATGGACAATCGAGTTGGTGACAGGCAAGGATTGCAGAAACAGATCTAGATATGCCAGAAGCATTCCTGCCCAGTGAGGGTTTGAGAAAGCTCTGGGAGCTGGGAAGTGTCACCTCCCACTGCCGAGGACAACAGGACAGAGACCACATGCGTGCAACCTGGGGACACGTGCACTGTTCTTTATGCACATATGGAGATGTCCATATGGACATGTCCATAAAGTGCATACGGAGAGATGTGATATAATGTCAGTCTAGTCAAACTAGTCCAACACTCTGCATACAGGATTTTATGGCAGTTCAGCTTAGAATTCTTTTCTGAATTTTGATGTAACCAGTTATGAACAGGGACAAGTCCACAGCAGAAGTTGGAGATAAAACTGAGTTAGGTTAAATGGCAGAAGTGAGTTATTAAACTCATCACAGACTAGCAACCTTGAGCTCTCAAATGAAATGCCTGATGTCAAAGGACTCTTCTGAAAATAGATCAGAAATTCAGCCACAATCCCCCTTTCTTCTGGGCTGGTTCATGGCTCTAATGCACAGGAAACTGTGCAGAAGACTAGACTCTGCTGGGGGAACATCCAGCTCAGGCCAGGGCTTCTTTCTGCTGATGGTGCCTTGCTTAAGATTATCTCAAAAAAAAAAATCCAAACAAAAACAAAAAACCCACCAAACCCCAAAACAACAAAAAGCACCACCACACATAAAACACTTGACATTATCATTTAACATCCCTGGGTGCTGTGGGCGCTAAGTACCATATAAAACACTTCCACGCTTTTGCTGCAGGGAACACCGCAACGCTGACTTGCTGCTCAAGTCCAAGGTCTTTTATTACATGATTTTTTTTCCCAGCTATATATTAACAGCATCACACAAAAAAGTGAGATGGTGCTACATGTCCTGACAGGAATGCACTGAATTTCTGCATACATAAAAGGTGGATGATAAACTGTAAACAGTTCAAAGAACAGAAGGTTCGAAGTCAAGTACCAAGAGAGGGAGATTCACGTTTTGTGTGTGTATATATACACATAGAGGAATATCTATTTGGCCATGAAAAATAAGGCTTGGGTGGAGGATTTCAGCTTGTACAATACATCCTAGAGTCAGAGAATATGCACTGCTGCAGAGCTTCGCCCCCAAATTACCTGAACTCCCGGGGAGCACACGGAGAGGCAAGAGGAGCAAGCAGCATCTCAAACACACCGAGATGAGCGGATGTTACATGAGGTTATACCACGTACCTGGCAAGCTCGGGTTTCCTGCAACAGTTGTCCACAATTTCTTAAATGCCAATGAGGTGCAATAATATTGTCTTGCCTGGCCGGTTAACTCTTCTCTGGTATTCCAAACCTGGACAATAGTGTTTATTTGGATAGCTGAGGATACACTGCCCAGCAAAGGTAGCAGTGTCTCAGAATATGGGAAAACTATCATCCAGAAAACCAGAGATAAAAAAATACATTTGCTTACAATTTCAGATTCCATATTTCAATCAATTTAAGAGAGGGTCAACATTTCTGCCCATCTAAGGATACTTTTTCTAGTCGCTCCTAGAGCTATCTCCCAGTTATCCCAGTTATTTGGGCCCATTCCCAACAGACAATTCCTTCCATGAGTAATAAATTTCTAGCAGCATCCCTGACAACTGGCTGCAGTTTTTCCACACAGAAGAAACAGTCGTGTAGCACAACTGCCACTTCCTATGTCAAACCCAACATTTCCACAATGCATAAATGTTGACAGCAACATTATCCAATAAATTTTTAATCTCATGGCTCTTAAAACAACTGGGAAGGATTTGAGTGACTGAAAAGAAACAATATCAACCTTCTATTCCTGCCTACTATGTATTATGAAAATGTTGTCCACATATCCCACTAATTTTTTTAAATACTGGCCTCAGACATTCCTTCAAAGCAAAAAGCCAAGTTTTCTCTCCGAGCAGCGAGCTTCTCATGTAAACCAAAGAGCCACTAAATTTCACGGATTCTCTTCCTTATTTGTAGATGCATCCAAGCTCTTCTCCACCAAGACAAATCCCTTCACAAGGTGCCACCCTGGGACAAAACACGTCCTCCCAAGCCCCTCCTGCAGGCTCATGATCTATGGAACTCACATAAGCTTTCTTAGAAGATTTTATTTGTACAACAAAAACTGTTGATAACTGGCCTTTGATTTCTTTCCTCTTGTGATTAATATTAAACCATGTTTTGTCTGCATTATAAAAGCATCCATTATGATAGGCTTATTAATGCACTTCCTGACTCTTTTTGAATTAAATGGCTTATAAACTCTATTCTTTAACTTTGCCTTAGTAAGGCTGATGGATGAGCATGGTAAATGACTAAGAGGGAAACGAGCCACTGCAGCTCAACCACTGCCATTATCACAATAGTCCTCCTCTGTTTGGATAGAAAGGGCACTCAGTAACTTCAATGCCTATGGCTTGCTTGGCTAACCAATCATCATAAAAGCAGCTTACATAGAGCCCCATATCATTTCATTTAAAGAAGAAAGAAACCAATAAAACTCCAGGCTTAACACCAGGCCACCTTCCCATGCATGCTTGTCTCTCAGTCTGATGTACCAATCATCATGATATTCTAGGGTTAGATATATTCAAGAGACATTCACCAAGTATTATCAACAGATTGAACTCTTTGTTATATCTTAATTTCCTTCTAGCAACCAGGGCTTACGTGCACATGTGCAACATGTATTTCCCTCTTCTGTGTCCACCTCTGGGCAATTTTGAGCAGCTAAGCATCAACGATGGCTGAAAGTCTTACATATCCACATGACCTCCAGCATTCTGAAGGCTTATAGCTCAGCTGGTTCTGAGTAGTATACGAACAATCTTCATCTCTCAAGGGGGCTGGTTGTGTTGTTTGTGTACATCTGGACCTTGTCTTCAGCATTTACTAACCTAGGTCAGACAGTAGGAATGCAAGAGTCAGGCTGAAGCACTTCAGAACCTTTGACTCTGTTATAGCGGATCACAAATGAGATGCTAATTTTTCTGAAAAAACTGCTCACCCAAAGTGGTGGCAGTCCCCCAGCGAGGGACCACTGTCACCTGGGAACACAGAAGAGTTGTGTTTCTGTATGGTCTGACTTTCACTGCAATCCCCAATTATTTCTGAGAAAAGGATTAGGAGGGACTCAAATTCAAATGAAAGAAACCAAAACCTGTTCATCTCTTACCCCAGATGGTACCATAAACTCCCATCTGAACCATTTTGCAGTTCAGCAAACCACCCGGCAAAAGCCATTTAACGACCCAAATGTGCATGCGTCCAGCTGGTGGGAGGAAAGCTTTGCAAATCTCTCACTTTCCATCCAGTGGCACCTGCTGTTTGTCGGCACGTTATCAGGGCCAGTGCATTAGGGAACCATATGGTGTGGGGAAGGCACTGCTGGGATGATTCATACTGTGCTAATGAAGTAGCAGGCCATCCACGAGGGCTTGGTCCTACAGAAGCTGTTGAACTCAAGAAAATTGGATGTTTCTTACAAAGCTGTGCAACATTTGCTGTGATTCCTTGGCAATAATCATCATTTTTTATGATATGAAATGATTCTTCAACATTTAACGACATGAAGATATTGCCAAGCTGTCTCTAGGGGTTTCCATCCCTAAGTAGAAGAGGGGCTTTCAAAGAAACATAAGAATTCTGAAGCCAGAAAATATTGCTGCATTTCAGAAAGATTTGTCAAGAAACATGACCTGGCTATAGTCCGATATCATCCAGAGTCTGCGACTATCCACAGTTGGGCTTTCCCTTCCCCCCATTGCAAAACTAGGTCAGATGTGGGATCCAGTTCCAAACCTCTCAGAGGCTCAGGGCAGGGAGAGCACAACCATTCCTTGGCTGCTGCTCCCTCCCTCCAGAAGAACACTTTGGGACTGGAAGGGGACACGGTGTTTGTACTTCCCTCCCTCCATCACTTTCAAGAACTGAATTATTTGTCAATTACGTATATTAGACCTTAAAGATCTTAATTTGTGTGATCAATTGCTTATTAGTAAAAAGAAATGTACCTCATTAATGGCATAAATGAAAGCTAGGAAATTCAGCATTTCCACCAGACATGAGAGAAAGAAATAACTCAGTCCTATAATAGGAGATCAGAGCCTGGGATCCAACAGCCTAATATATATTTGTCAATATATGTTTGAGGATGCAACTTTTCAAATTACTGAAGAAGGCAGATGCCAACATCAGATCCAGATCTCAGTACTCATAATTGGAGGTGGACTTGAATCGCTGTCCCAAAGCTAACAGCACATATTACCACCAAGTTTGCTCCTCGGAGTGGGTAACGTATCCGTGTGCGCTGGGTGTGCAAACTCACAGTACCCAACAAATACCTGGCCACTGCTCAGCATCTGACATACTGTAGTTCTCTCATTAAGTGTTTAATAACTACTGCAAGCAAGAGGAAAAAAGCACGGCTAGTAATTCTGGCTTTTAACTTTACACGCAATCATCTGATTAGTGTCTTATAAGAGCGCATATAATGATACAAGACTAATTTATCTAACGACAAAACAGCTACCTACTTTGAGGGAACTTAACCCTTAAGTGCATAGCGGATGATTTCTGGATCTGAGACAGAATGTGTGATTTTATCATAAAAGCCCAGAGAACCTGGCTTTAAAACTATCACTATTCTAGTTTAATATTTATCTTATGTATTTTTAAATGGAAATGTGGAGCAACTGCAGCGAGGTTAGTAGATTTTCCCTGGAAGTATATCAGTTTAGCCAAGACAAGAGCTTGCCTCCAGTGACTGTTTTTAAAAACATCAAGCAATATCTATTCATTCTATCCTCAGTCCTGAGCCCTTGAATTTTCACATTAGGTGGTGACAGCGAACACCTAACATCAACCTAAAGCTGATCCCAGGAAGAGCTTCATGGTTCACTTGAGTGAGCACTGATGGACATCCAGGTTTAAGCAACAGGCTTAACCCAGCTTGCAGCATATGCTTTTCATCACTCTTTTCCACGTAACATCACCTCCAATACCTTATTGTTCCTAGAAAGAGCAAATTCTAGACTGTTCATAAAATTTTACTAAATTAAGGGAGGTTTTTCTGAAAGATCATAAATCACCTAAAAGCCTCCAGTCTGAAAGCCATGTTTAGTAAGCAGTAGAAAGCTATGACAGATTAGAGGAGTTACACATAAAACTACATAAGGCTCAAACTCTATATTCCTCCTACGGAGCAGTATCATCAGTCCTTTCCCAGTTTCATTACACTGATCTCAAGAGTCTACAAAAACAGGCGAGAATGAGATGGGCTGGATAAAGCTGAGCGTGGGTTAGTGACCTTGTGGGGAGCAGATAAGTCCATTCCTACAGTGAAAGCCGACGACAAGACTTTTTATAGCTAGGAACCTCAGACAAGCAGGGCACAGGGTTGGTCTCTGCTCAGATGCTTGCCGACTGCTTTTAAATGCGCTATTTGCTCGACTTTTAAATGCCTGGGGCACCCTGTGCTCAGCTGGTGATTTCACACAGAGAAAGACTTGCCACAGAAAAGTTCAGGCCTGGGAAGCAGGTGAAGTGTTTATGCTGCTGCACCGAGCAATAAGTGAGAGGGAGAAAAAACAACACTTAAAAACGGGTGATCTGAGCAAAGCACATTTACATGCAGAATCCACACTTCCCTCCAGGGATTCATTAGAGAAGGAAAGGAAATTTGCTTCTGTTTGTTTGGAAAGACAGATTTATTAATGGCTGTGAAAAAATTAAGAATTGCCAGCATTTCCCCAGGTAACTAATATATGTGTTGCAGACGAAGTCGGATCTTAGTTTAAAGGGCAAAGAACTGGTCCTTGTGGTTCCAAGAGAGAAAGGGATGAGCCAAGAGCGACGCTGGCCCCAACTCTGTTTCGAAGGGGGCCATAGGCCACTGCAAGACATTACCACCACTATTAAAGGGATCACATCATCTGCTATTTGTTTGTTTTCTAACCAAAATGCACTCAATCTGTGATTCTTGGAGTTCAGTCTAGTTCTGGATGTGAATTTCCAAAGATCCTGAATGGCTCTAAATTCCTCCAAGAGAGGAACATTTAAGCCAATTCTCAACTTCCCACATACTGAGAAATCCTAGAGTTGATCCACAGCTTGGGGTCCATGTCCCCCAGACCCTTGGGACAACTGTGCCCTTCGCCTGAAATTGCTGTTTTGATGGGTTGCCGTACAGTTGCTTATTCCTGGGACACAAAGAGCACAATTTCTCAGCCTCTGATTTCCAGCACTTTGCCTGGGTCTATCTGCTTTGTCTCTCATGGCAGCACCAACCTGGTACCTTCTCTTGCCAGGGCTGTTGCTCACCCCCCAGCTATGATGAAGTGATGCTCAGACAGCAGTCCAGGTCCAATGGGTGGGAGAAGATGCAACAATTCATGAAAGTACCACAACAGACCTTTGGCAGAAAGGATAGGCAACAGCTCCGTGCAAAAACAAACTCTCCTCCCTCACCTCGAGTTGTATCTCTTAAGAGTATTCACAAGAGAGATAAATAAAATCACTCTTCCAGAAAGAGATGTGATCAGCATGGACACTGGAGCACAGGCATGGCTCTCGCTCTTTCCCCAGGAGAATAACGAGCACAAGAATTAGCTATGAAGTCACAGCCCTTGCCCAGATCCATCCTCATCTGGCTTTTGGTTAGCGAGCTCACTGCTAATTACCTGCTGCAGATTACACTTGACAGAGGCTAACAGCACACCTCGCTTCCCCCAAATGCATTTCCCCATCGTTTCCCTCTATGACTCTATCCTTTCCAACCCAACCAACGAGAAGGAAATCCGCCCATGTGTGCACTCCTCCCCTCACTGAAGAGCCTCAGAGCCTCAGCTTCCTCCCACTGTATCTCCCACAAGGTGTTATGCAGAAAACTAAACACTTCTCCAGTAAGGCTGACAGTCTCCAGGACATAAAAGCTGTTAATCATGATGGGCTTCCTGCATTTGTTTGCTTGTAATATTAAAGATTTCTACGGAAAGCCTCTGCACGAGTACCACAGCAAAAGCTCCAGGTGTTGTGCACCATGTACAACAGAAGCCGTAATGCCAATCTGTTAGTTCTGGAGCTCACAGAAACAAATGGCCAAATAATAACTTATTTATTATTACTTAACATAACATAGTTATTTCCCTCAAAGGAGGCCCGGGGAGGACTTATTCATTAATGTTTGTTGGCCATTTGGAAAACATAAATGAGCTATTTAACAAGAAATGCTTCCTTTCCGCTGCCTCATCATTATCAGATGTCTCACTGTCATTAGATCAGCTTGACTAATGGGATCCTAAATCCTAATTACAGACCCTAGATGTGACTTTCACACAGTATAATCATAAAATGAATGCTAGTCAAAAGAATAGGAAAGTGCATTCCACTGGAAAGTGCGGTTCTTTCAGAAATTACATCAGACAAAATTTTCAGCAGAAAATGGTGTCCTGGTTCCTCAAGCCCATCAGGTCAGCTGTAAAGGAGCTGTGGCACTGTGCACAACTGGAGCACGAGTGCTTAAATGAACATTCCTAAAATCTTACAGATAAGGGCACTTGAAATTTTTAAAGGAGAACTAAAAAAAATCTGTATTTCTCTCTCCAAACCAGAAACTCTTTGCTATTGTTATTTCTGTATCAGCGTAGCCCAAGTAGCTCAACTGCATCCTATTTAGAACTCCAAAGAACTTGGCTAGGCGTCTGTGGCAGCATAACTGTGCGACTGCTCTTTGCAGTGGCAATCCAGGTTGCCCAGTTGTTCCATACACTCATCACATTACTGAGGTCCCAGGTGTTCCAATACAGAAATGTTTCAGTGGTCCAAGCTCCGACCAGAGAAACAGCAAAGAAGGATGAACCTTGCATGTCTGCAACATCTGCAGTTAGATTCTCTATATGGGGATGGATCTCTGCTCACAACAGGGCTAGGAAGCTTCTGCCCAAAAGGATATTATTTCCTATTTCCAGGTGTGCATCTGATCTGGGATCTGCATCCCTGGACCCGTATCTGCATCTGTTATCGCTGTTACAGGATACTGTGCCAATAGACTAGTATTTTTGGAGTTTGCATTAATTATTCCACTTACCAATGTGTGCAGAGTTTTTGCTCCACTGGTTTTGACAACAAACCCATTTCTTTAAAAGTGGTTGCTATTAAATCTTATAAATAATTTTGTTCCTGATCAGAGGAGTTTCCAGCAATACAATTACCTGCGAGAAGCCAATAAAGGCTATAGCTACAGTGCAATAATGAATTTATAAATTAAAGTTTGCTTTGCCCTTGAGTCAGAGCAATTAGCGTCACACAACCTTCTTGCAGAGCAGTGATGCGAGACTTCTCGGTAGCCACTTATTGTGAATGCAATCAATAGCTTACACTTGGGAGTCCATTGTGCACCATAAACAGCAGTTTAGACAAGCTCAAGCAACAGCCAGTCTGAGTAATATGATGGCTTTGGTTAACCTGGTCGCTAGGCTCTGACAGAAACATCAATTTAACACCCTCAAAGACCTGTGGCCAAGGACAAGTCGGGTAATGCCGTACAGCAGAGCTGAGAGCAAGGACAGCTTTAGCAGGGGCAGTGCAGCAGAACAGCCCATATTCCAGCACTTACCCGCTGTTCACTGCAGACTTCACGTTCCTCTTTCCACATATATCTTAATGAAATTGTCCAAAGTTCCAGTGTCACCTCTAGATTTGACTGTCCCCATACTTCACAATTAGCACAAGAAGTGACAAGACAAGGTATATTATGGCAGCCTAATTCATGAGAGTTTATATAGAGGTCTGACAAATATCCTCCTCTATGCTCATCAACAGCTACCACTAAAGGCACTCTGATCAACTCCCATCCAGTCCATTACCTGTCAATTCTTTCACAGTCTATATATTTTTCTAGCACAAACACAGGACCTTATTCTGGGACATTCATTGTGCTGCTACCCAGCTAGTACTCAAACTACGAGGGCAAAGAGGCAAACTGGATATACACACCAGACTGCAAGACACCAAGATTTTCATAAACCAAAGAGGACTTATTGCACCAACAAAAAATGCTGAGCAACAGGAAATGAAGAATATGTTCTGCCTGAATCCCTTTCCAGAATACGATCACTGTTGTCATTGGAGACATAGCTGAATCAACATCAGGATCATTTGAGAGCAGGGGTTGCACAAGCCCAGCCACAAAACAAGACTAGCAAAGAAACTCCTCCTGCCACCACCTTTATGTCTCCAAATCAAATGGCTACTAACCCAGCATGGCAAAGAAATTGTCTCCACGTGAGGCTCCTGCACATCAGTAGATACCCCTGATAGTCAGACACATGCCTAGGGCCGTGGAAACAGACCTGGGGAGGGAGACGAAGCCAGAGAAGTGAAATGAGGACTGCAAAAGCTCCTCTGCTCAGAGAGAAGGAAAAAGTCAGAAGAAACTGGGACATAAGCTGCAATAGCAGCAACACTGAAACTCTCCAGAAGGCAGAGTCTGAACTCCGGCAGTCTAAAAAAAAAAAAAATTTTGAAAAAAATTTGCAATGGCAGAATCAATTAGACCTCAAGAAGGAAACGTTATTAAAACAAAGACCTGCAGATCTGGATAGAAAGAAAGAGAAATGGGCTTGATTCCTGACTGGATCCCAGCTCTCTTGGATGGCAACAGGAGAGCAGATGACTGAGGAGCACACTGGGTTTTTCCAATCTGATCATGTTCAGCCTCATGCTAGGACTACAAGAAAGGAGCACTAATGTGTACCGGGATAGATATTCAAGATCAGGATCTGAAGTTAAACTTAGGGCTATTGATAGCACTGGTGATCAGGGTAGCACTAGACCTAGTGCCCTAGGCATGCAGTGGCCTACAAGCATCACACTCTCTTTACTCCAAGGCGCAAAATATACAATCATGAAAATGAATGAATTCTGAGAGATGAACAAAAAAGAAAATACAACTTTTGAGACTGGAGTGGCGGGTTGCCAGAGCATTGAGGCTTTAATTAATGGTCTTTTCCTGGCAGAACCGGAGAGGGAAAAAATAGCTGTAGCACAGCAGTAGCACAGTCATTTGCAAGTCTGCACTTCTGATTAACATACAATAGCTAGGAATAATTGCAAAGTTCCCGCTTATAATATAGCCTTGGGAAATGCTCACCTTGCTGTGCTGCTTTTAAAGTGCACTACTTATAGCACTGTTCTCTGTCAGCTTTACTAGCAGAACTTAAAAGCTAGTTTTAATCTTCCAGGTTTGACTTTCTTCTTCATGAATAGATATGCTTTTATGTCATAGTAAGAGTCAAGAGCGGTTCCCCAAAATTCTAGGAAAATAAGCACTGTTGGGGAATTCATAATTGAGTGAGGCAAACCACAGCTTTAAATGATTTCTTTCCCCCTCAAATGGACAATACACATAAGTACACATACATACTCAGCAAGTATACATATGATGTGGTGGTATAATGCTGTCAGAATCACTTGCAGGCGTTTTATTGTAGAATTGGTGCCCAATTGGAGTTGATGCAAAGCAGGACTCATCAGCCTTTTATCAGCCTGAACGCTCCAGGGAGCCTCAGCATGAAATAGTCACCAAGAAATATATTTATAATGACACCCAACAACTGCAAACTCTGTACAAAAGGGTCCTTATCTCCTTTTGAACTCAAAATTACAGAAATTACTATCACTATAGTAGCATAGTAATCGGTTTAGAGTTTTCTCTGTTCTCCCCCGTCTCACACCCAAATTATTAGTAATGACCCATCAGGAAGTCCCAAAAGGGTATCAGATCCAGTGACGGATACTGCCAGTTGAACTAGGCACCACCTCTGCCCTAAGAGCCCTAAGGCTGAAGAAATAAGGCTAAACTAATAAGGGAGGTACGAATTAAACAAGCAATCCTCCCCTCAGCTGACATCAAGCTTATGCAACCTAAGACCAAGACACAGCATAGAAATGAAAAGATTTAATAAATCACCCCAAGTTCTTTTCAGGTTAAGGAAATTTTTCAACCAAATGTTCTTTAAAGATTACTTTCTCTTTGTTTCTTTTCATCCTTTCCAAGTCATAAGTAGTTTAAGGTTTATAAATAATTATCCCATTTCATCCTTTGGAGGAAAGCATTTGCTAAAATTTAATTTCTAAAAAATGTTGCCCATCTGATATGTTTGCTTACATCAGGAAGCAGAAAAACAGAAACATTTTGGCTGTGTTGTTTTGACTTTTGAAATGAGGCCATTAGCTTTGTCTTCAAAATGTCTGTGTACACAGCTTCACATACCCAACGGTCTTTGTACGGGAGGTTCTTTTGTGTTTTCATGGCACTAGTTCTTTTTCAACCTCTTCCAGTCAAAAGTAAAAAAGCCAGCTTTTCATGTACTATTTTTATACTTTAGATTATTGATAAATGTAAAATGCAACATACAGTGATCGTTTCATAGTCCTTATTACAAAATAAGAGCATTCTGAAAGAAAGGTTATTAAATAGGTTCAGTGAAAGAAAAAAAACACAAAAATGAAAGCTGGGCAAGTTTTTCCACTGAGCTAGTTTCCAACTTCTTGAAATAAAAATGAAATGCTCACTTTTTAAGAAGTGATGCTTCCAAGCAGGTGACTTGTGAGAACTTCCCTACAACAACAGGCATAACAGAAACCCCAAGGAATTGGGACTCCATTTCTAGGGCAAGATTAACAAACCACAAGTCTTCAATACTTTCAATTCTGATGGAGTTATAGGAAAGGAGAAGGAAGGAGGAGGGTACATTGAAGGAAAGCTACTAAGGTTGTTAGTGGAATTATGTTTGTTCACTAAGGATATGGCCCACCTGCATCCAAGAAAAATTCCAAAATTCATAAAGATAGGTCTATCTAAGAACATTCACAGAATATGGTTATTTGTGCTCTCAAAGCCCGCTACATTTAAGCTGGGATTTTCAAGACAGAAGCTAAACCAGGCATCCATTTCTCCTGAGTTTGCATGGCAAGAGGGCCGTGTGTTTCTTCAGTGCTCTCAGGGCAGAAAGCATATTCCTCTGTCTAACGACGTCTAAGTCAGCAACAAGTATATATATTCAGATGCTAGGGTTTTTTCCCACCACCACTCTTCACCCACACAAGATTCCCCACATAAGCTGGGTAATTGTTGCCCAAAATGGCAACGCATGCTCTGCAATTATCATTAGAGTTAATTAAAGCCTCTATGCAGTAGGCAGCTTTGAATTGCTGTTTACACTCAAGTCTCTGAACATGCTGCAGGTAATTGAAAGAGAAGCGTCAACCCAATATTGTTGATTTTTTTATTGGCAAGGGTTTGATAATTTGATTTTAGCCATTACATATTTCTAAAAATAAAAAATTAATTTCCTCTGCAGGCCTGATTCTCACCTTCGGCACACTCCACCGAGTCATTTTCATATGTTTCTGTGGCCCTTACTGTAATGACCCTTGGAAGTTCTAAGAGAATCGGGTCAAAAAGGAGACAATATACCCAAAAAAATCTCATGTGTGTAGGGGGGGGCAAAGGCTTTCTGCTTTTCAGACCACTGGAAGCAGATATCTAGGCAAGGTGCCTTTTAAAGGCTGCAGTTCCCAAGTACCAGCCAATTTTCCCCTCTTATTCTCTAACCTAGCAGAAGATATATCTCACGAGTAGTAAAAATAACATTTCCCTAATAATATTCTCTTTTTCTTTCCTTTCTGCTCATCAGGGTATGTGCTCAGGAATCTGCCCTATAAAAATTGGTGGTCTGGTTCACAGGCTGACCCAGGTTGGAGGAGGGAGCCCCAGTCATTTAATTTCTGCTCTGCTTTGAGACTGGTCCCTGCACTGCCTTGGTTCTCCCGCCACTTGAGCTGAGAAATACAGTCAAAATTGTTGTAAAGACATCTCTACAGCCCAAATACCCTAGCTATCGTTTTTAAAAGCCAACAAAACTGAAGTACACTTTCAAGTTTTGACTCACAACTTCAAAATCTGTTCTAGTCACAGAGGGAAAGAAAAAACCTTGCAAGGCATCACTTGAGAGCACTTGCATAGGTCTTCTCTGGGGATTCAGTCTTGGCTCACTGTTTTCTATCTTCAGCTCCTTTCCTCCCATTATCCCCATAGAGCACACTTAAAAGCTCAGCAAAAAGCCTCCTTCAACAGCTCCTCAGGAGCACAGCTGTCTCTGAATTAACCCTTCATGTTGAATCTGAAAAAATATCCAAGGTCAGTTGGCTGGCAATGAGCAGAGCTGCTGGCTCCTCTAACTTTTAAAGCACACTCTCTGAAGGCTGATGATGCCAGTGTGCTACTGAGCACACATTTATTTTCATCCTGCCAGAGAGAACAATGGCCACTTAGCAAACATTCAACTCCTCTGACTCCATCAAAACTCGTCTCCTCTGGACATCCTGCCCTGAGCTCCTCAAAATTCAAGCACAGAAGTACACAAGGAAGGCACACTGCAATGAATACTATTCATCCTGGAAGAGATAGAATTGCTGATGACAGCCTCACCGCTGGCACCCAAACCAAATGTTTCAAAGACAGTTTTAACTAAATCCAGAGAAGATCTGCATTGGGATCTGTAAGGCTGGTATCACCACTTTATGATGAGATTAAGAGCAGTAACAAAGAGAAGTCTTGGCATGTACTTCAAATAACCTCTCGCCTCATCCTAAAGGTTTCTGTGGTAGAGCACTCACAAAACCAGAGCTCTGAGGTGCTCAGCATTGTTCTTATAAGCCCGAGGTAGGTCGGGGTGCTTGGCAGAAGGCTGCCCTTAGGGCTGGAGCTCCAGGGTGCGGGCAACCATCAGGAAGAGCTTTACCGGTGCGAAAACAGGAAGTCAAAACACAGAGACACCCCTGCCCGAAAGGTCTGGCGAAGTCAGGCTGGGCAAACCCAAGCACACAAGTTCCTCTGAGAACTTCACAGCTCTCCCTGCACCAAGCCCCAGCAGTGACCCACCGCTTTAGAAATGTACAGCCAAGGAGTAAACACAAAATTCACCTAGTTTTTTCAACTTGAAAAAGGAGAGGGAAAACTTTGCCGTAACTCTGCTTCAGCCATTAAGAGAACAAAATATTCAGATGTTCTCCGTGTCCCTATTCATTTCCTTCCCGGCCACAAAGCTGACTTTCCAAGGAGAAGCCACAGGGAGTGACATAAAAATAAATTAATTTGTAAAAAGCACAGATGAAACATTACCTGGACACAGGAAAGTGCTCTTCCAGGAAGATCAAACCCCAGATGCTGCTGAAAACCAAATGGGGTTTAATGAATGGCAGATCTTAGGCCAGCAATAGATAGTCAGGAAGATTAGTAGAAAACTGGTAAGATCAAAGTCCCCAAACATGGTTTAGTGACCACCACATCTGGGCACGGTCACTGAACCTGAAGGCTGAATTCCGAGTTAAGAGGAATCTTTTTTTTTTCTGTGTGCCTTTAATCATAGGAGGAAGAAAAGCTGTTTGAAAAGCGCTCTCACAGGTGTGAGGAGATAAGCTGGAGGCAGATCACAAAGACAACAGCTTTTGGAAAAGAGGAGACCAGGGATTATCACCACAAATACGCATAAGCTCCATTCTGTATAGCAGAGCATGTCGTTATTAATAATACTACTTATCCCTCTTATAGCATTTTAAGCTTTCAAAGTGCTATACAAATACTAATCACTAAGTGAAGGTGCCAAAGAATCCTTTCCATATCCTGCTGATTGCACAGACTGAAAGCACAATAAGTACAACATGTACAATGGCAAACACAGGCCCGAACAATCACTGTAGTTAATAATATTACAAAAAAAGATTGTGTTCCAAAGGAAAAGATATTAGCGTGCATCCATTAGGAAACTATTCTTACCTAGTGCTGTGGAGGCAGTATCAGACTTAGAGAAACAGATACTGCTGGGAGGAAGATGAAGCACAGAGAGGAAATGGAAACATCTACCGGAGATGGGGACCAAAATGTCAACAAGAGGAAACCTGGGAAAACTTTGCAGATGTACTGGGGAGCAAAAGGTGAAGCTAGGGCAAAGATCTGAGAGCAAGAGTAATGTCATTAAATCAGCCAAGAAGGAAGGTGAGGAGTTTTAGCAGCTTCACTTTAGCAGGAGTGGGGAAAAATCAAATAAGAGACTGGCAATCAGAAGGGCTGATCAGGACACAGGCTCATTCCTTGGCAATAGCAACAAGGAACAAATTACATTAATTTTAGGTAATGATGGGAAACTGTTGCCAAATTGGTGAATACTGGTTGGAAAGCTCAGATGAATTAATCCTGCCTAGTCCTTGAATACTTGGGCTGTCCGGCAGCGCTTTCTGCAGAAGTGCTCAACAGAACGTATAAAAAGGCAAAGTCTGTAACTGTACAGAGTGATCCTTCATACAGCAACACAGAGAATAACCAGAATTTCCACAGCACAAAATTTAATTACTGCAGCTGCTGAACATGTCCCAGGGCAAACTGCAGGATCCCTCCCGGTCTGTTCAGGGTCATTCTGCTTTTAAGCACAGATGCTCTGCATCACAGTGAGCTCTGCCCTAAACACCCATCTGAAACCAGTGCCACTAAAAAGGTTTCACCATCTTAAGCCATCTTTTCTACGTGAGGGTTCCATAAAACCTGGCTTTCTGACCTCAGCTTTTTGTCAAATATAAATAGAAAAGCAAAACTATTTATTGACAAGTATATCTCTATTTCTGGTGCAGCAAGGACATAGAGAACCACTCCTCTGTTCCTAAAACAGGAGCTATACGAGCTACTTGAAAGGTACAGAACAGAAGTTCAAGCGAGCTTTTCAGACAAATTCTATACAGCCCGTTCACTTCCCTGCCAGATAATCGCTGTGCTGTCACCAAGGCAACAGAGGAGGCAGTGTGTTAAATGAACTTATCTCATTAACGTTTATTTCCTGGTTTACTGTTTCACCAGTTAATACAGAAGATGCTACAGCCACCAGAAGAAAAGATTCTCAGGTCCATTCTGAATAGGGAAACATGTCAAGCACTGAAGAAGATGTCCCAGACTTTTCTTCCCTGAAGCTCTGGCACAGTATCTTGGCCCACGGTGAGGTGAGATTAATGTTGTTCACATGAAAAATGCAGAAAGCACGATTGATCATAAGGCAAAGATTTCATACCTGTTTAATGACTCTCATTCTTCTTATTTTTAAATACTCACATGGTCTATTTAAGTAGTTTGATTTGTAAAAACTATCAAAGGTTTGGGGTTCTCAGTGTGGCCTCTCTCAGGGACACCCGAATGAATAAAACAATGAGATTTTTATCTGTGGCTCTTTCTGAAAGTTTTGACCATTTTTTCCCCTTTTCAACTGAACAAACTAAGCTGGATCCCAGCAAGAGGGAGGAGAAAAGACCTGATCAATGACAGAGAAATAACTCTTTGGAGATGCTGAAGTCTCACCCCTCGTCATCCGCCTACTGTCAGGGTTTCAGCCCTGTCCCATGAATGCGAGTGGCTGAACACCGATACCTCCAAGATGCCATGTTTGGGTTTGAGTTGTCAATAACCAGGTTTCATTTATTGATGAGGAACCTCCAACTGACATTTTCCTCATTCACATTGCTGCTTGTATTTGAAAGATTTGCTCCGGGCATCCAAGTCCAACACGGACCCGTGTCCCTGGGAACACTTGCATGATCACCAGCAATACGCAATTACGCTTCAGCTCCTTCTCCCACATCATACTTCAAAAGAACAACGCATGCCAGAAGGAAAGTCGAATATCACAGGCAGTTGCCTCTCCTGTTCACTCTGTCGGAAACTTGGTCAAAGGCTGCCACATTTCACCAAATGAGATTAAATTTCTTATTCTTCTGTTTTATCTCCTTTGCTCAAGTGTTTGCTCATAATTGCTGCCTCGGGTGATAGTTTTCATTCTTAAATCTGATAATATTTCCAAAATCCCTTCTTGTCAGATAGCTGGCATCTCCACATTTTGGTATGTTTTCTCTGGGATTGCAGAAATACACTTTCTCCTCCCCAAAAGCTAAACACTTCTTAGCAACAGACAGTAATACCACTAAATTCCTCCAGTGCCCTTGGATGTGTTTTAGATGTTTAAAATTCAAGGGAACAGCTGTCGAGTGAGATGATAATTGTGCTGTCAGCATACCCAACGAGAATTAGTGAAATTACCCTCCAACGAATGTATGCTACATAATCTCATAAGTAAAAAAAAATAGGTTTCCTTATCACATAGAAATGGAGCAAGATATCTGAAATAAGCAACGTTCATCTGAAATCAATGCTATCTGAAAGATGTAGTGAACCAAATGCATTGCTGAAAGCTATGATAAAAGGGACACATAGAAGAGGGCAGCCAAGGCCATCTGACACCATGACAGCACAGTGGCTTCATTTCTAGACTCCAGAGCATTTAAGAAAGACTCTGAGGAGCAACTGTACTATTGTGGCCCTCCAAAGAGCTTGTGGCATTGACAGTCCCACCAGAGAGGAGCTGGCTTGTATTAATGCCCTCCTGATTTGCAGCATGGGGAGGAAGGACAGACAGTTCATCCTAATTAACCCTGAGTGAGAAGCAGGGATTTCCACAAGCAAGGATGAGCTTGGGAAACCCCACACCTCCTGTCTGCTCAGTTTTATGACAAGGGAAGAGAACCCAGTAGCCTGTGCTCCTGGTGGCAGAAGCCACCTTTGCTTCAGGAGCAAAGATCTCCAGCATGTGCAAATCCCAGAAGTGCAACCATCTAAATATTGTGCTTCTACCCTGCCTGCTCCAATACATACTACATTAATGCCCCTGAAACCTCAGAATGACATTGCAGAGAAATCTAAAGAGCCTGCACATCTATTAAGCTTAGAATTAAGTACTGTTAGACTATCATTCCCTTCTTTTCTAATCCAAGTTACTTGGCACAAAGTCATCCTGGCCTGTAAAAGATGATACCGTAACACAGAAGGAATCCAAACATTGGATTGGTTGGCATTGAAAGCTCCAGGACTGACCTCTCAAGCAACATCTTGAAGTATACACTCACTTCCAGGAACAATCCCAAAAAGCTATAGCAGAGATAAGCAGGGAATTCCTAGAGTCCCACAACAGGGTGGACATCTCACTGAGCCAGGGTGACTGAAATAAGATCATAGCAACTCATTAAAAGATAAGCCACTCAAAACATTGTGCAACACAGTCCAGCTTCAAATAAGCTGGATTTACCAGCTCCAAGTGGAAAAAATCAACAGCAATTTTCACATTTTGTAGAAAACCTTAATCAGGCAGAAATGAGAAAAGCATAAAAATTGGGAAATGGCGCGTGAAATGGCTGCATTTGTCCTGTGGATTTTCCAACAGCATTTGGACACAGCCGAATGCTCCCATTGCCCACCCAGGATCAAAGCTCCCAGGCCCCAGGGCAACTTTCACGCTGATATATTCCACGTTACTTCTCCTAATGCAAAGGCAAAAACCAAGCCCTACCTTTCAGTTATTAAACAGTCATTAATTGTGATTTCTGCTGCATTTCTATTGCTTCCGCTCCCATGGAAACCACTGACCTGAAGAAAGATTTTCTGTCTTCATCACAACTAATCAGTAATGGGACAAGAACAACCTAAAGGCTTTGCAAGCTCGTGTGTTTCCATGTTTTCCCAAGATGCACAAGGTTCCAGGAAAGAACGTAAAATGGTCTTGTGCATCCTAGATACATGGACTTTAAAATGGAGAGAAACACCGTCTTCCATCAATGGACACACACACTGGCCACTGGGACAAACTGCAAGTTAGAAAGTGAGCCAGGATGAGAAAGTAGCAAAACAGGACAAACTTTCATTCTGTTTAAACCCTGCTATAAACAAAACACACCTAAATCAGCATTAGGTGAGAAGCAGCAGTCGCCTTTCATAATTTCAGGGGGGAAAAGGAATTCTTTATCTGAAAAATTTTGGCAGGTGACAACTGATATTAGAGCTACATGCTGAAAAGCAGAGTCAGAACAAGGAGCCTTACACAGTCGAAACGTCACTGCGCTTATTTAGTCAAAATTTCCATGCCATTCAGAGAGTTTTGTCCAGATTTAGACACAAAGCTTTAGCTCAATGTAAGAACTTTCATCTCTCTCAATGAAAATAAGGCTACCTGCGGTTTTTATCAAAACTGCCTTTTGCTAGGAAGCTGGATTTGAATTGAGTCAATTTTTTTTGCTGCTGTTCTTAAGATGCCCGCACTTGGTTGAAAAATTGTGATTTCTTGTTGTGGTTTTTGGAATAAGTCAACACTTCCTGCCGGAAAAAGGGTGAGGAGAGAGAAAACAAAATAAAAGATCATATTCTATCCAGCAATAAAGCAGAAAAACAAAAAGACTAAGTGAACAGCTAGAAAAATGAATCTCTGCATCTTGTGTTTCAATCAACCTCATTTTCATTGTGTCATCCTCAGGGATAATTGCCAAGTGGAGGTAAAAAGTTACTCAAAAAGCCTTTTACAAGACCAGGTTCCTTGGCCCGCAGCAGCTGTGGTGCTCACAAGCCATCAGCCGTGGGCAAACGCCGCTTTGCACGCTCGGCGGGTCTCCCTGGAGCCTTCTCTTCTCCAGGCTGAATAACGCCAGCTCTCTCAGCCTGTCCTCACAGGAGAGGTGCTCCAGCCCTCTGATTGCCTTCGTGGCTCTCATCACAGACTGAGCATTTATTTATCTACACTATCAGGCTGGGCCCAGGAAAACTGAGCGTTGCACCACAGGCTGCTGCAATCAGCAAGTCCAGCAATCTCACCTACTCTTCCGTTAGGGGTAAGCCATACTGACAAGGTAACAAAAGGTTTAGATTCCCCAAAAACCATCTGCTCTCCTGGGTAAGTGTGATTGTGCAGCGCATACAAGAGGCAGAAGCTACAACGAGGTACAGAGCATTTTTATAACTGCACAGGTTTCTCTCCCCGATACTCCTCAAATACTTGAGGCCACATTGCAGATGCAAGATCATTCCCTACATAACCAAGTAACGAATATTCAATAATTTATACCTGTTAAGTTCTCCCAAGATATTCCTGTGCCCAGTACTATTAATGCTGCTCCATAACTGCTCCTGGTTGGGTCGGAGTGACAGCACTCGAGGGACACCGAAAGAAAAAAACAAATACCAAAATCTTATCCCCAAAGACAGCTCTACCCAAAGCTTTTCTAGCTGCTGACTCTGCTTCATTCTCCCACACCTCTTTGGAGAAGCAACTTACTCAACTCCACCCCCACTGCCCGCAGTGTTTGAGGGCAATAGCTGCTCTGAAGCTGGTACTTAATATTCTGCATCACCCCAGCAGTACTTACCAGCAGCAGAAAATTAGAATGTATGTCACCTAAGCAATTGACTAGAAACCTCCTAAGTAAATATTTTAGCTCAGTTACTAACAAGATTACTTTTTTCTCTTTGATCACATATCAGGGCCATTTTCCTAACCAGAGTTTCATGCAACACAGCTGCGATGCCCTAGAAAGACACAGTTTGATGCTATACCATGAATAAGTATTACATTCGCAGAGCTGCTCTTGTATCAGCTTCATTGTCAGTTGCCAGTACCTTTTGCTGCCTTATGAAATTTTTTTTCAACAGGTCTTCCTATTCAGTAGGAATTCACTTCACAGAGTTTTGCAATAAAATTTTGCACTTTCAGATTTTGAAGAATGGAGAATTTTCCGTCTTTGCACGTCTGATCTTTCACCAAAAGCACCTTGTAGAAAAGAGACAGAGAAAACAATCTGACAGATGAATAAAATAAAAAGAACAAAGAAAATGGGTCTGTAGGTGTAGCTTATTCCCAAGTAAAAATTCCACTTTTCCCCTTCCCTCTTCCTTATTGCTGCTCACTAGGTATGTCCCAACAGGTGGCATTACAGATCGAAGCTTGCAGTCTTTCATCCACATGACTACTTGGACCAGGTAAAGCAATCTTAGAAGAATTTATTACTCCTATCCCTTATCAGTGGAAAGCAGGTGCAAGAGAAGCATTCATAATCACAGAGGGGCCTTCAATCTGGAAAACTACTGCTTCTCTCACAGTGTAATTGATACCCCTTATGTCTTCAATTCGGTTACTGAAACTACTCAAATACATTTAGGGTGTTCCAACAATATAAAACCAGAAATCGTATATATGTGTGTCCATATGCACATCTGTGGATATTTTATTTTTTTTTCTCTGGAAATTTCTAGGCTGAGCATTTGATCAGTACATTTAATTGAGAATTAGATTTGTGGTAACTAGTCCATAATGGTAATAAGAAAAGTATTTATGACTGTCTAAAGTATATATGGAAGATTAACAGCCCTGCAAGAGTTGCTGGAGCTGAAGAACTATTTTTACCAGGAGACCTGACAAAGCTTTCACCTTTAACGCTGCCAGAGACCTCCCACCCCAAAACTTGCTGAGAAGAGGCAGGTTAAAGCATCAGAGGGAGATAAGAAGAGCTGGCTCTACAGGGACTTTTCCCCAGCGCCTGACAAGACACACGAGTGCTTTGGAGGACAGCCCCATGCTTGGGACAAGATGCTGCTATAGGTTTTCCCCAAGCGCAAAGCCACAGGCATTTACTTCTTAATAGCTAAAAAGATTCCCATTTTTAATTGCTCTTTGCCATCTTATCCCATAGGGAATACTGACAGCAAAAAAGTTCCCTACTTATGCAGGGGAAGCTGGTGATGTTAAAAACACACAGCACATTCTCAAGCCTTCACAAGCCCTCGCTGTCAGATGGACCTTGGTTCCCTATCAACAAAACTAAAGGACTTTCTTTTCAGAACAGTCTTTCTCCTCGCTTTCCCTCCTCCCATATGCAGATTTGGAGAGGCAACCACAGGCTGCTGCTGGCACCAGTCCTTAGCAAGGAAAAGAGCTAGTTATGTAAAGTAAATAAATTACTACCAACATCTTTCTGTAATAAATCCTAAAGGTCCTCTCTGTCAGACATCTTCAAATACACACCCAGTCCCACTCCACAGAAGCTGGAGTTGCACTTTATTTGAACACACGCCCATAATCAGAGTAGTCTTTCATCATCATCTCACGCCTAATTCCTTTTCCATGTGATATGCATTTCCCGTATTTTATGCCATTAACATTTTATTGTGGAGCACAGAGAGAACATTTGAGCAGCCAAAGCCAGACAAAAAGCATGTGCATTCCAGCCACAGAAGATGGATTATACTTCAGCACAAGGAATTGCATAACCGCAATAGGATTATATTTAAATACGCCTCATGCTATTACAATAGTATTTCGATTGGCCAACAGAGGTCCTCCAGCACTGAATGGGAGCACAGAGATCTGCACGTGGTGGGACAGAAGAGGAAGAACCATATGGCAATTAAATCAGCTGCTACTGTAGAGCTGCAGAATGGGGGGGGGAGGGAAACTCACCACCTTTATGGTTATTCCCCAGCTGCCATATAATAATCCTGTTCTCTAATTAGCAGACAATTCAACCTCAGTAACAAACAATGTAACGCTTCAAATACTTTCTTCTTGTTCTCCCAGCAGGAAGCCTCCAGGGACTGTAGATTAAAGTCATATTTAAAGATAAAGGAAAAAAAATATTCAATGACAAATTGGAGGAGATCCAGAAAAGAGAAGGAAAAGAGAGTGAAGACCTAACCTGACAGAATAACAAACAGAACTACCTGGCAGAGCTAAGAAGGAGGTTTGAAAAAGAAAATCAAGTGCTTAGATGGCAGAAAGGCTTAATGGATTAGATGTTTCTTCTGGGAACATGAGCTCTAGCCTGATTAGATAACGCATCTTACTCACAGCTTCATTAAAGCCAGAACCCAAGCCTTTAGAGGAATAAAGGAAATCGAAATATTTGACAACAGGAAACCAACAAAGCAACAAACTACAAAAAAAAAATCCCCATTTGTTTTCCAATCCCAGCTAACTTTCTTTCCAGACCATCTCCAGAGGAAACACCTTGTCCCATTCAAGTCAACAAGACTCTTTCAATGCACATTAACAAGACCCTTTGGGCACTCAGCTTTGTGGAGCCAGATATCTCTGAAATCCAGCTCAGAGCCACCTGTACTGTGGCAAAGCCTCAATGCACAGGCTGGGACTTGATACATCTGTAAACTGCCATCATCAGGGGAAGGGAATACAGCAACTTGATTCTGGGAGTAAACAGGATTAATTTTTCAGCAATGAATCTCAGCTAGAAGAAAGCAGTTAAGTACTTTTTTTTTTTAGTGAAATATGCAGAAGAAAGCCATGCAACAGAACATTAACACAGGAAAGGAAAAAAAAGAAAAAAATGAAAAGTTATCCTCCACACCCTAATGTTCATTTAAGAGTGAAAAGCTTAAGAAAACATTACAACATATGTGGAAAAAAGAACTCTGAAAAAAGCTTCATTACAGATTAAGCATCAATGCACAAGAAGGAATACACCAACAATGCTGGAAACTCCAATATTAACCAACTTTGTAAAAATTTGCAAGCTTTTCTAGGATTAATAAGCTATTCCATTCACAGAAATCTCCAAATTCAAAACAGTTTGCAGACCACGTGAAATCCAACCAACAGATTCATATCATCAACCCAGACTTCTATCGTACTAGAAACCTCATAAGAAATATCACTCAAGTTGCACATATTTATTCTTCTCCCTGAAGAATATGGAGAAAATAGGAACTCCAAAGCGTATCTTGAACGTTACCAAACTTAGGCTACCATAGACCAAAGGCAAATACCTAGCTAAAAGCCTCTACTCTCTTTGCTGAGCTCTTCATGCCCTTCACACCATATGCTGTTACTACAGGACCAAAACTTAAAAGAATCATGGACCCAGGAGAGAGAACGGTACCTGGGGAGAGGCTTCAAGAGGATCTGAAGAACCAGTGAAGAGCTGAGAGAGACACGCGGGTGAGCTGCTCAGCAGAGCCCTGGGGTAAGCCACAGCTGTACAAATTGAGCTGAGCTTCCCTTCTTCATCCTCCCTCCTTAAAACCAGCTGAGCTGGGGATTCAAACATGCCCTGTCTTTGGGCTGGGAGTAGGTGATGGTGTTTGCTGATCAGTATCTAAACATAGCAAAAGTTACAATTCTCTATTTTTGTTCCAGAAACGAGAAACATGCATTCATCCTAATAGTCTTGACATCTTGCTGTTCTAGTTATTTAATGCACAAAATTGCTCGCAAGAGCTGGGCTTCATTTCCCCGTTCATTATCGCAGGGCTCCTCAGAAACACCAGGCTACTGGCAGCGCTTTGTTTTGTTGTTACGAGAAGAGAAAGCATCGCATCATTTATTCTGGAAGAACAAAACACTGTCAGAGAGACTTTTTTTTGGCCACAATAGCAGCCCAGAAAGCTATCAGAAGCAACCTTTTGTCTCTTCGTTAATCTGCACCAGGAAACAGGGGAAGGAAGAGCAGAGTGATGAACTTGCTGCTAATAAATAGATGAGCATCCACCTCTCTGCAGCTGAGAAATCCTTCCCACCAGCATGTACAGCCCAGGGCAGCATGCTGCTCCCCAGCCTGGCCTGATTAACACCAACCCAATGCTGCAGGTGCCTCACACTGTGATTAATTAGGCATATGCGGGTTGAACCACCGGTGCGCACTTGAGAGGGCATTAGCTGACATCACCTGTGACGCTCTCAGTTGGGTCCCTGTCTCCTAATAGAGCCTCTTCTGTTCTTAACAGCCCAGCAATTAGGAATCAGAAGATGCAGTAATTGTTTAGGGTCCAATCAGCAGGAAAATTTCATTAGCTACATGGATGCAGGCTGTGCTGTTTACAGAAGCCAGAAGGGGAAAAAAAGAATCCCCAGGATTATTTAGGGAATATCTAAATGTTCCTCAGACACCTCTCTGAGTGGCATTTCTGACCGAGCTGTGTGATTCACAGACATCAAGATCATTAACTCCTTCCCAAAAAGGCTTCCCATAAACAGACAGCACAGGAATTCAGGGTCAAAAATTAAAGTGTTTTTTCCTGAGAGACTGCAACAGGAGCCTTTGGGCACCTGATTGCTTCTGCACAGGAGCAGGGGAGAAGAAAAGAAGGGCTTTATGTGACTTGTGCTCCCACAAGAATGTGACAAGTGGGTAAAGCTGTGAGGCTGCCTGTTTGCCAGCGGGCAGAGACGCACCAGAAGACTTTGTGTCCTGCAGCACCTGGGACTTTGGGTACAGAGCCTCCAATCAAGGGGCTCCATGCCTCAGTTTCCTTCACATCTAAAACAAAGCTAAATCCAATTGTCTGCATTTGGAAAGTTTGCTAATATCCATAAGGGAAGAGGTCTTAAACAAAGGGATGTATCCCTCCTAAAGTTTTTGTCTCTTATTTTTGGTAGGCTATTTGGAGCCATTTCCTACTTCTACAAAAATCAACTCTCCGTAACTAAGACACCCTCTAACAAGTCAAGCTCTTCTGCTCTGCCACATCTCTTCTTTTTCTATACATGAAAATAATATTTTCTGTGTTTCATGTGTCTATTCCTGTTCTCTGACCAGAGGGATGGGACTTCAATAATTCTTTCAAATTAATTCATTTTATTTTACTATTCTACTCTGTTTAAGGGCTGGTGGGGTCACTTGAAGCTTTTAACCTCTCCTTCCTTGTTTCTGTCTCACTTTGACAGGCATCACTCCCAAACTTGCATTTTTTTTTATTCTCCCGCACCTTGTCACCCAGACTCATGCAGCAGCTCCCTGTTCACCTGCCCTTATTTCTGTTACTGAGATAAGTGAAAGGTCCACGATTTTACTTGGTCTGTGCCCAGAAGCTGCAGCTAGATCCATTTCTACATGGAGATGCCTGATGTGGTACGAGATCCACGGTGGATGCTCCTGCTCTTTTCTCCAGCCCCTTGAAAGCTGCACAGCAAAACACTCATGGACAGGGAGCAACTCCAATTTGGAAGACATCTGGTTGCCCTTTGCCATTCTGACTGCTGCCACTAGTAAGTTCATTAGCAGAATTCTGCAAAGCTTTCATAAAACACATTAAGGCACTTTATAAGGAGATATGCCATTTTAGACTCATAACCTTTTTATTACCTATAAGCCGCTCAAGTAATAAAGTCACACTAGTCCCGTCAAGGAGTTTGAATCACGAAGATTTAAGCCTGTAGCAAGAGAAGAAAGCAAGCCAATTTGAACTATCAGAGCTGCTTTTTCTTTTTAGTTCACTATTCAAAGAACAGTCGGAGGCTCCAGCATCTGAAGTCCTGCGAAGACTGATTTCAAGCCTGGAATGCAGCACAACTAACAAACCAGGCTACCACTCAAAGACATCCAGTCCTTGGCAGTGGGCTGTATTTTAAAATTGAGAAAAAAAAATGAAAAATGAAGTATAGCAAGGCAAATTATCTGTGTAGAATAGCTCCTTTGACTTCAAAGCCAATTTACAGGAAACTGAAATCTGGCTCATTGTTTTCTCCAATTCATGTTTTCATCCTTTACTGTCCCTAAACTTAGACTAATTATTCTCTCCAACAGGTTGCCATAAACCTTCCTATTTCCTTTTGCATTTACTGTTGTATGTTTTAATAACTCTCTCTTCTAAGCAAATTGGAGGCCTCAAGCTATTCATGCCCTGACAGCTTCTGAGTTCCGCATGGGAACAGGATACATTTTTCTGAGAAACATAACGAAGTTCTTAGCAAGCGGCACCATGGCAATACGCTACAAGGAATGCTCTTCACTCACCAAGTGATGCTGCACCCCGTCTCTAATGGCCAGCTAGGAACTTGGAGCCATTATAAGTAGAGACCATCAGTAGTCTGTCAGCAGTGTAAACAGGAAAGTTAGCAGATGAAGATGGTCATTGACCTCTAACTCAGAGATAAGACCTAGCATCAAAGCTTGGGATGCGAATAGTGTTGTCTTCAATTTGTGTTGCAAAGCAATCCTAAGTATCAGGTGAGAAATGGATTTAACTCCTCTCTGACAGGAAAGGGAAGCCAAGTGGGGCAGAGTCCCTGGTCCCACCACAATTCCATGTATGTGTATGTGTCATTAACAACATCCATCAGCAACCCAGTGCCTCAAGGATGGATTAAGCCAATGGGATGAGTGAATTCCCACAACACTAATGGTCCACTTTCAAGCAAGCATTGCCTGGTTTTGGCCACGCGGCAACTGCCACACCATTCCCTGTGGGCTTCATTGTTCTGCATCTGTGAATTCCTGGTTAAGGAAGGGGCCTGGTGAGAAGAACTCATGCTTTCAGCAGGTTATCAAGTTACTCGGGCATACAGGTGCCAGCATTATTGCAGCACACTGGAATTTTTAGCTCTCCCGCTAAGTTCAACCCTGGCTGGGTTTTGTGTTACATTTGAGTTCAAGAGCAGAGCCTTGCCCAGAGGAAGGGTCCAACTTAACCAAAAGCTTCCCAACTGATCAGAAGCAAAGGGGAGAGTAGAGGACAACTCAAAGCTGTGATGGTGAAAGCCTTTCCAGTGGAAAGAAGAAACAGCCAGCCAATTAAACACAAACAAACAAAGAAAAAACCAAAAGAAACAAAAAACCCCACACCACACTTTTCTTCAATTTTTCTTAATTATTTTCTTTTTCATTAAAGAAATATTACCGCTTCAGAGTGCACTAGTATAATAATTGAATACTATTCTCTCCTTGACCAGGGCAAATGACATCTAGTAATGAAGGTACATCTTTACACCGTTTGAGGCAGCAAACAGTTTGCAGGTAGCAGAGCCTGATCATTTGGGTTAGTCTCACAAGCACTTTTCCAGGTCACACACTTGATAACGAGTGTGTTATCACCCTCTCTTCAGTATTAGGGAATTGGGTTACACTATGCCACTTGCTGGGAACCCATCATCAGGACTGGGGATGGAGACCTCAAGGTCCTGCCCAGGGGATGCTGTGTAAATGCAGATGAGAGGGGGAGTAAATAACTCCTTCTACCCATAGGAACACTAAAGGTGACTACACTTCCTCCAGTGGGCTGAGCTAGAGGGACATCAGCAGAGAGCAGCCATCCCTGCCGTGCCGTGGGGATGCAGCAGGATCTCACAGAGGAGGCTCCAAGCCCGGCTGAAACCTGCTGATGGTGCTGGCATGCAGGGCTGCATCCCACCAAACACACTATTCAATTAACTGCCTGCTCCCTGGGGACCACAGCACAGAAATGAAGTTCCAACAACAACAGAGGATCTTCCTGAGTCAAAGTGAAGAGTACTTAAGTTCTACGTTAGAACTAAAGTTGCCTTTATCTCACAAAATAAAAATATTTTGACATGGGAGCAGCAGACAACAGGATAAACACATGGATAGATGGCACTGGTGGGAACTGCTAGCAAGCACACGTTTATTTTTACTTAGTTTTTGCTGCGGCAAACCCCAGACAAATATAATTTTCCCCATGTTGTCTCTTTAAATGGCTTTAAAAATGAGACAGGAAAGCAGCCGATGGACCTGGCATCCCCATTCCCTTCTCCACCAGGGCAGCCATCTTCAGACAAACTGCAGGTCTCTCTCTCCAATTGCATCATTTGTTTATTTTGGGTGCATCACAGTCCCCATCCCGAGCGTTGTGTGTTGGTATAAGACTCATGGACGTAACATCTCTGGAGCCAAGGAATGAGTGCGGGAGAGTCCTCCACTCCTGAGCACCCTGCTCCCCTGCACCTCCCGTGGGCTGCCCCCTCCAAAAACACCATGGCACTTAAAAAATGACCAAAGGGTTAGAGGGAGCTGCAGCCTTCAGACCTGTACTGCTAAAGAAGAGAGGGTCAAGGACCAAGGATGCCAAATTAGCACCTACTGCCTCAAGCACCCACTGCTTGGGTGTCATGGTTTTGGCTGGAATGGGGTTGACTTTCTTGCTAGCAGCTGGTGTAATGCTGTGGTTTGGATTTGGGATGAGAACAACGTTGGTAGCGCACTAATGTTTTTGGTTGGTGCTACACGCTCAGAGCCTTTTCTGCTCCACACAACGAGCAGGCTGGGGGTACACAAAAAGTTGGGAGGGAACACAGCTGGGACAGGTCACCCCAACTGAGCCAAGGGATATTCCATGCCATATGATGTCATGCTCAGTACATAAAGCTGAGGAAGAAGAAAGAAAGGGGGGGGCACATTCGGAGTGATGGCATTAGTCTTCCCAAGTCACCGTTAGGTGTGACGGAGCCTGGCTTTCCTGGAGATGGCTGAATACCTACCTGCCTGCGGGAAGCAGTGAATGAATTCTTTGTTTTGCACGGCTTTTGCTCTACCTATTAAACTGTCTTTACCTCAACCCATGGGATTTTCCTCACTTTTACTCTTCCCATTCTCTCCCCCATCCCAACTGGGGAGAGTGAGTGGGTGGCTGTATGGTCCTACTTGCTAGCTGGGGTTAAACCACAGCATTAGGGCTATGCCCTCCTACAGGAGATTTGGTTTGGGGACACCCAGGTAAAGACACCCAAAACAGCATGGATGTGAAATAACAATGAAATAATAATAAATGTGATCTCTGGCCAGATGTACATGCAAAAATAAACTGACCAAAGAGAGTGTGAGTGCACACGTGGCTGCTGGACATGGCTGATGCTGCAAGGGGAACTGCGGAAACCAGGAATGCAGACGTGGTTTTGGTACCCGGTGCAGTGGTGACTTCTGCTCAGGCTTTGGCTAAGTCACTTCACCTCTTTGCTCCCCAAATGTAAAACGGATTAAAAAAAAAACAAAAAACCTTCTTGCACAGGGAAATCATCAGGAAATATGCAAGAATTATTATGAGGCTAAATACTACAGAGTTTGGAAGCATGTAATTATTTCTAAAAGGCATACTTTTGAGGCTGAAATGGGATTTCAGAAACATAGGTATGGAAAAGAAAAGAGCCTCTTTTTGCCACTATTTCAGTCGCCTTCCCAGCTTGGGGTCATGTCAACATACCTCCCGAAAGCACTGCCCTGGTGCACAGCACCTCGCCTTTGGTACGGTCTGCAACCGCTCCACTTGGTCACACTCATCATCTGCTGGCCTTCGTAACAGGCATACAAATTGCAATCCGTGTTTGCAAAAAGGCTTGTGAAAGAATGGAAATACATGCAAAGGTAACACATCGCCACGTAAACCTTCACGCTCTAAGTGTTAAGCCCAAGGCTTTTAGAAACAAGCAAAGAAAAATCAAGAGTTTTGGTCCAAGGGAACGCCCTGCGGCTCAGGTGGTCACTCACACACCACAAATAATCATTGGCACAGTCCAAGGAGAACAGTCTGCAAAAGCAGCTTCTCCACAGGTCTCTGGCAGAACCGCTGGGGAAAAAGTTGGCAGAGCAGGTCCTTGTCTTGCCAAGTCTTAGTCATTGCTGTGAGCCCCCTTCAGCCTCAAGAACACAAAGGTCACCCAAACACTATTTCATAAAGAAAGAGCAAAGTGCCAAATCTAAAGTTGTGGCATATTTCATTTCATTAGGCGGAATGTATTTACCTTGGGGGTTTCGCTGTGACTCAGGACAGACTTGAATCCAAATAAAAATAGAGAAGATGCATCAAGCCCTGCTTTAAAGTTAACTGACTAATGTGATCACCTCAAAATGTTATGCATCAGCCTAAAAGGGGGCCTTTATATCAAATTAGTCATTTTAATTAAGTCTAGTAATTTCAGTATTCTTATTTAATGCCTTTTTTTATATTTTTTTTAGCACTAAGAAATGTACTTCTAACAGCTGAGTGACAGCCTTTGTCTAACCTTTACTATCCAGTATATTGGTGACTACACACTGGGGACAACCTTACTAACCAGCAGCAGCTCTGGAAGGCATGGGGAGATGACAAATTTGGTCTTAGCTAACATAAGTTACCTTTCACACCTGACCCACACACACACCTCTCCTAGAATCAAGCATGGCTGGTTTCAGGGTCTGCAAAAATGATCCCTGATTCTTGCTGCCTCAGTTTTGAGGCTGGTCCTGCCCATACACATGTCTGGTGAGGGATGAAAGATCCCACGGAAACCCTTCTTGATCCCTCCTGGGGCAGGGAGTAAAGCAGCGGACCAAATAATTGTCCCCCAGACTAGATACACTGATACTAGGATATTTGGAGTATTTTGGGAAGAGAATGAGTACAGCTAAAGATTAGCGACAGATAGAAATGATCAACAGATAGTATCTCCTCACCCTGAAGTACATTTTACAGCTTTCTTTTCAGGCTTCTCTAATGCAAGAGGAATTTCTCTGAGGAACCAGCAGTTTATTTCAAAGTGCAACTAAGTCATAAACAGGCTCAACTGCCTTATGTCAGATGAATTGTGACACTTTGCATTTTTGCATGTTGAAACAAACTCTATTTAAAAAGCTCTGTGCTAACCATCAATCAGGAAACAAATTGAATGAGAAGCAAAGCAGCGTGCAAGAAACCTCTCATCTTCCAGGAGCTTCCAGCCCCACGAGGGCACATGGGGAGGAAGCTGACACTGCTGCGAAGTTAAAAACAGGAGGGCACCTGCTGTGGCTGTTCTTCCAGAAACACTCACATTATATCACTGCGGTTTGTGAGCCGAGACTCTGAGGAAAGGCTCGATCATGCCTCACCCAGCTGTGGACTCTGAGCATAAAGTCTCTCCCCAGCTCATGTCCTTCTTAATAAAGTACCTGTCCAAAAGCAGACATAGTATAGAGAGAATCATTCTTATTAAAGGACTGCTGCTACTTTTGACAGATGTATTATGCCGAAGCAACACTGAAAGACAGGGAAGCCTTTTAAAAGTAAATAACACCATCCCCTTGCCACCCCCAAAATTCAGGGAAAACACAAAGGACCAAAGAACATTTAATTCCTTGAAAGCATTCCTCCATACTTGCTCTAGAGCAAGTGGCTTTTGTTTCAAAACAGAAGTTTTTAGGGAAGGTGGACATTTAAAGACATTTTAGAATTACTTTCATAGGAAACAAGACATTGAAATCTGGAAGTGATGCTGATTTGGGGTCAGATATTGTAATTTTATGTCATTTACATTACTCTTTCCAGGTAGTTCTATTTGATATTTTTTTTCCTGAATGCAAGCAGTCAGCTTACAGGTCAGCAGACACTAGCAGCGCGGTATCAATAGCCAGTGTTGACAGAGACAGAGGTAGCAATTAAGGGCTTTAATTGGCTGTGCGTAAAAACGAGCATTGACAAGAAAGAGAAAATACATCGCTTCTATATTTTTTCAACATTATCTTCCTTTCCTGTCCTAATGCCCGTTCCACTTTGTCTCCAGGTGGTGCTTCCCCAGCAGCTGTGCTGGGGTGATGCTAACGCTACCCCTTGCCCAGAACAGATAAGGTCTGTTCGCAGCTTGCATTGACTAAAGCTGCGCAAGAGACACTGGAGATAAGCACTTCTGAATTGAGTGGGCAGGGAACTATTCAGAGAGGAGCAAAAATATGCCTGAATTCCCAGAGGGTTCTGAATGGTCACAAATCAAAGCAGAGTTAAATTATGTCTTCACTCACAGCAGAAAAGTGACTTTGAGCAAAACCAAAAACAAACAACCCCCACACACACACATTTATAGCAAAGCCATTTGGGCAGAAAACCTTCTCAGTCGCTCCTCTAGCACTTGAGATCATCTAAGACTCTGCCCAAATGCACTAGAGACCTCCCAGAAATCACAAAACCCCACAGCATGGGAACGAAAACAATGGCCTCAAACTCAGTGCAGAAAGCTCTTCCACTGCTTGAACCAAAGCCCACCAGAAGAAAAGTGATTTAATGCAAATGGGAGAAAAGCACCACAGTTTCGGGACTGCGAGGAGCTAAACCACAGCTATGGGGCTACAGAAGGAAAAGAGCAAAGGAAGGAGGTGGTTTCTGGCAAAGCACCAGCCTCTCCCTCCACGCCGGCAGTCTCCACACAGCGAGACACAGGCAGACTGTGGAATTCCTCCTGGCTGCCCCGCTCCAGCCTAAGCAGCCCAGTTTAAGTAGGTTTTAAGGCCAGAAAGGTGGTGTTTTCATGGCAACATAACTACTCGGCAATAGCAATCTTGCTGTTAAATCCTAGTGAAGTGAAGGCAGCTGGAGAGGGTTTCCTCTCCTGCTTTGTCAGTAAAACACCAGTATCTTATTTCCAGTAATATAGGGGCTTTAGGACAGATTTGCCAGTCTGCAGAGGAAGCATCCTGTTTTTTCCAGAGTTGAAGGCAAACCTGTAGAGCAACTGCTCTTTGAGAGGTAGCACAAAGACCTAAGACTGAGATGGTTTTCAGAAGAAGAGTTAAAGTAGCACTTACTCATTCGGCAACCCTAGCAATCACATTCCTTCCTACCTGTAAGTTTCCTTCTCCCAACCCCACGCTCATTCCTTCCAGCCACATCCTTTCCTCTTGCCATCACAGAAGTCAATGTTATTAACATGAAGGCTAATGCAGGGCACATTTTAAGCCCAAACTCCTGAAAGCAGAGTCCCTGTCTTAGTTCCAGTGTTGATGATGAAGGTGAGTTTACCCTGCATAGCAAATAGTCCACAGTAGGGCATGGGAATTTCAAGGCTCCAAATCAACCCTATGAATAATACATTCAGTAAGAGTATTAATGCATAAGTTTAGATATGAGGAAATTGCACTCTGCTCATATAACACACGTGGCCATAAAGAAAAGTGGCAATACTTACAGGTAATAAAACTCACTAGCTATTTGAAAACAGCTGCACAAACCACTATCTGAACTATTTCTCTTAAAGTATTTTTCCTTCTATGGAAATAATTTTGCCTCCGATGGTGATGACTCTCTTCTAGACTATTGCATTTCAAGGCTTTGTGAGCTGAAAGAGGCAACAGCCCTTCTCCCTCACCCATTCACCAGCCAGAGTCCTACGTGCGCACATAACAGACCAGGGTAAAAGAGTGCTGGTTTTCACCCTGCACAACAGAGACGACTTCTTGTGGGCACAAGCCCCAAGGAAGAGGGCCCAGAGAGATGTCAGAAGTGCCAGCAGCTCTGTGGAAAACTCAGTGGCCTGGGTTGAGTGGGAGATAAGCAAAGGCAACACAGAGCAACCTTACTTGCCCAGATAAAACCATCCCAGAAACTCAAAATATTAAACTCAACTCAGCCAACTCAACTCTCCCATAGAGACATGGTAGCATATTTTGCAAGTTTGTACCACATCTAGCCTCCAGCAGGCTTGTAAACATACAGCACTTTTTAGGAAGAATAACCTCAGCATTCATTAACCGCTTAAGTGATTGCAACATCCTCCCAAGCTCCCTGCACAGATTCATGTCCCCCTCTTCCCCAATTAAAGATTTTTTTCATCACCCCATTTCTCCTGAGTTAACAATGACACTCAGTGGCCGGGAGGATTCCCTGCAGTCTATACTCATGCTCCAACACCCAACAGTTAATATTTATTATATATTACACACAGCAAATGTCTTCCATGAGTTTTAGGATCCTAAGATAGGGCTCAAATTATACAGAAAGATCACGGAAGGAAAGGCTTAAGAAAAAGGTGAAAGAAAACCATAATCTTTTTTCCAATTTGTGCAGTGACCTGGGAAATATTTTCCAACCATCCACATCCAGGCTATAAAAAAAAAAAAGCAGACCCGAGGAGGCAAAGGCAGCTCTAGATCAAATTATTAAACAGGCACATTCAGAGAACATGTAGCGAAAGCAAATCACACTGCTAACATACAAATCCAAACCACAAGCTGAAGAGTTGGGTATTTATAACGTAAAACTTTTGTTCTGTTATCCTCTCCCCCCTCCAAGGATGGATGCAGAACAACTGCATAAAGCACAGCTTGAAAGTCTCTCTCTGGAGCTTTGTCCTGTTGCTTTCTTGACACAACAGAATTTTTATCTGCGCTTCAGTGCTGATAAGTCAGAGCATGATGGATAACGGAAGGAGGATGAAAAGAAAACACTATTGTGCATGGACAAACAAGTAATGAATGAGTCCATTCCCAAACAGCATTTAATGAGAAGGTTTGAAGGATCCTTATACATCTCTCCAGCAATACAAATCACACTGGTACGATGCCTTTCAGTTTTGACCTAGACACAATACTACTCTTTTCAATGAATTAAACATTTGATTTACAGTATTCCTGCGCTGAAAGAAAAACAAGTAATTAGATATCATGCTTCAGCCATTGTAACATTAGGTATTTCCCAGAATCTGTTTCTCATAGAAATTCTCCTCTTCCCTGAAGTGCTGTGCTTATTATTTTTCAGGAAACAGTTTGACACTTTTTTTTTCAATATATCAATTCTGGACTATATCTTAGGCAGATGAACAAAACCCAGAAATTATTCTTTCAAATTATTTTACAATGTAAAGCACATGTAATTTGAAGTGCACAAATATGCTGCCAGAATCCTAAACCATGGATCTTACTCCTTCTAACAATAACAATTCTGCTCATTTAAGATTGCTCGCTTCACTTTCGACTAGAATATTAAGGCACCACAAAGGAAAGAGGTTTCCATCCTACTTATTTGCAAATGGAATTCATTTAAATATTACACAGGGTTTTGGGTTTTCCTCTTAGCATTGTGGCATAACTGTGTTTTCCACCATTCCAGTAAGAGCATCAATAAGATACACCTTATTATTAAACATTATTACAGCTGCCAAGTCAAGCATTCAAAAGACAGGAAATGCAAGAATTCAGGTTTGGCTCCCAGCACGTATACATTATGATACTAACTTTATAGTAATATCTGCCTTTGAGTGCTCTGAATTTTTTATGCTCAGAACTGCACCCCCTGAGCATAATTTAGGCATGCTGAACACGCCCCTGGCAATGCCCACATCTCTCCATTGCCTTCAAGCATGTTCAGGGACCAACCTGACTGTGCTGCATATGCGTGAATGTTCCCCGAGGACGACTGTTGGAGGAACATCAGCAAATAAGGCACCAGAATATCAAACAGAGTACTCAAAGTAAGGGACGTATCAGTGAAAACCATTTGGGAAAGCCATCATTTAAGCAAATTCCCCAGCATCACCTCAGAAGTCAATATAATTTGGAGGGGAACTGAACCAGCAAGGGGGCTCCCTGCAATGAAGCACATTCCAGTCAACCTGCAAGGATGGCCCAGGTGCCATCTAGCCCATCATAAGAGCCACAAAACGCCAACTTAAGAGCAGAATTTTAGAGGCATTGATGGCTGAGGCTGAAGAAGTCTATTCTGAGTACATGCAACCTAGATGAAAGTCACACAGTTCAGCACTGACAAGCAGATTGCATGCCCCTGCAGTCACTGGACATTTCTTGGAGCTAAAGGTGCTTTATAATTAGTTCCATCTCTTTAAGATGAATAGCAGCCTAGAAAATAGCATCTTTAATCCTTGCCCTTCCTCCGTATTTACCATTCTAATGATGGAAAAGTGAATTAAAATGCTCCAGTGTAAAGAACCATGAGAGAAATAGGGGATTCTACCTCTCATAAAATATTAATCAGATTCACTGACAAAAAAACATTACCAATTATTAAACAGACATTTAAATTACAACTCAGAAGGAGTCCGGCTGCCAAAATAAGAGAAGTCAATTTTGTAAAGCTCCAACACATTAACATAAACCCCTGCCAGATTAATCAACTAGGAAAGCCAGCAAAGTGACCCAAAGTGTGACTTTTGCCTGTAGTACTCAGCTTCCCTAGGAAGACTCGTGCAGGGTTTATGCCAGTCAGGAATTAAGCCCAGGAAGGAACTGGTCTTTTTACAAAGATTGGCTGATGGAAATGCAGTGCACTAAGCCTACTGCCTCAGTTACACAGGACGTATTAGCCAAACAGGTCACTTTATTTACATGGCAAGTGCTGAGCATTTAATTGCATAGCAAGACCGTGCTATCCAGGAATTACAGGCTACCTGCCAACTAATTATTTCTTCTCTTTCCCCCATCGTCAAGCCTGCAGCTGCTACATAACAGTGATCACACTTTAACTTTATTCAAACAACCTACAATAAATACACAGTTAACCAAGAAGTCTATTTAGCAAATAATAGCTGCTATTAATATTAATGGCAACTACATGCACATATCCCTGGGAAAATTAATGCTTACGGTATTTACTTACTAAGATCTGGGAGGCTGTTGGAAAGCAACTGAAGGTCCATCAGAGGTTGAACTTGTTCCTCAGGCCTTTCTTTGCTTAGATAACCTGAAAAATGGCTGGCTCAGGCTCAGAAGGCTCTTGCGCAGGCATCCCATAAGGTTTCTTAAAAAAAGAAAAGAAAAAAAAAAGTCAAATATCCACAATAGCAAGGAGTTCCCGCAAAGCCAAAGCACTACCCATATTGCAGCCCACACTCAAAAGCTGCCAGGGCAGGTACCTCCAACTGTGGCTTGTAATGATAGCACGTGGATGGTTGATAGACCCATAGTGCCAGGTGATGACAATAAAAACAGTTGCTTTCTGAACAAGAAAAGCAGGAATGCTCCCAAATCTCCCAAGCTCTTCCCCCACCAGCCCTGATACACAACGGATCTTTTCTCCAGAGCCCAGGCACCCCGTGGAGTCATGCAACCAGCACATGGGTGTAAATTCTCTCCTTTGCCACTCCATCTTTCAGAGGCCAAATTTATTTTCTGAGAATATAGCAATTTATCCCCCTCCCTTCTGAATTCTGTTTGAAAATTGCATCTTGGGATCTTGCATTGCATCAAAGTGAAAATAAAAGACAAGCAGAAAATAAAGAGATCATCAAAATCGGAACTACAGGGGCTGAAGAGGTAAGAAATGCATACTGTGCAACAGCATAATAAAAAGAATTTATACTTAACATTATACCTCTAGAAATCAAAGCACTTCACAACAGTAGTAAACCTTATAAACTTTTTACAGCAGAAAGACTGAGGCACAACAAAGAATTTGTCCAAAACCCAGCAAACCACTAAAAGCATCAGGAATTGCATCAACTCCCTGCAGCCACTTTAGTGCTCCATGCCCAACCCTGTGTCATCTGAGGACACCAAATAACTGACAGGTGACTGGGAAAACTGAAAGACAGGGAATGAAGAGGAATAAAAGAGAGATTTGCATTATTCGGTAACCCTGCGTGACATTCAATTCTGCTAGCTTTAAATAACTGCAGTACATACATCTTCATTGGACCTATTCAGATTGAGATGAATCAAGTCCGAAAGTGCTTTTTTTCTGCCCTCATTTTCAATGCAAGTTATCTGAACAGTCACACTGATGCAGATGTTGACACTGCAAGTGTTTAAACTTTACTGGGTGAGAGTTTTGTGCCAGACCTCTGTGTATTTCCCCATGCAATAACACTACCAAGACAATGAATAAAGTCATCCCTGTTGAGGCAGAGAACTGGACAAGTATTTATCCAAGCTCTAACTCCTAAACATTCACATTGGATCCAATGGCAAAAAGAGGGATTGCTATAGATTTAAAAAAAAAATAATAAAGTTCATGTTTGGCCAAGAACAGGTTGCTTGCAGTTGTCAGACAAGAAGCTAAAAGGGTTTGGGGATATAGATTCTTTTTAAAAATAAAAAATCCAGCATTCCATCAGAAAGTGTCAACAGTCCTAATTAAAGTGAGTAAGTGCCACATGCTGACTCCCCACAGTGATGAACTGGGAAGGAAAGCAGGACAAAGATGGGCTGGAGATGGCTTTCACAGTGGGTCATACCACATCTAGGCAGGACATGCAGTTGTGTGAGGTCCAGGGCATGCCCATGGGTAAAAAGAAACCACCAACTACTTCTCCACAGGCAACCATCTGTTCTCCAGTCTTTCTTCTTCAGTGCAGCAACGTGGACATTGAAAAAATAATAAATATATATATACACACACGCAAGACACTCTAAGTATTAAAAGGTCTTTGTTTTGCAGTGTAAACACACTGCTGGGCTTACACCAACTCAAAGCACCCTAAGGCACATCGGTGATGACCTGCCAGGCAGTGTCACAGAGGAGTCAGAAACACTGAGACTCCGACAAACAAATGACTCATCTCTGGGGCATCACCGAGCTTCAGTTGCTCCAACATCATCACCAGAGACCGTGCCAGAATATGCAAACTGGCTTGATACAAAGATTGTTTCAGGACATTTCTGAACTGTCCAAGGCTGCTTTCATGCCTGTACTAGAAGCGCAGAGGAAGCTCTGTAAAGTATCACTTTACTTTTTCCTCGGGATCATGTTGATTAAACTGTTTTAAGGCCATTCAAGGCAAAAAGCTGTTCACACAAATGGTTCCAGCTGTAGCAACTGCTCGGACGATTTTTCTGCTCGGGCATTGAGGCCAACCAGACGCTGACAATGAAGTCCAGGCTGACCCAAATTCAGGAGAAGGGCCAGCTGCCACAAACCCTTCCCAGCTCTGCTCCCTCCAGAGACACTGGCAGCATCCCCGTGATTCTGTCGGGTCCAACCCTACACTGATCATTCCTGGACGTCCTCACCATATCGTACAAACTTTGTGGTGCCAGATTTTTTTTTATGATTTGTAGAAAAACCCTTAGTGGGACTGCAGCAATTTGAGGCTATAAATACGATTAGAGTAAAGGCTCAGTAGGGAAGCAAACATCAACACAGCTTCATGGCCAACACAATGGCAACTTTTGTTACGGAGCACAAAAAGAGTTAAACAGGTCTGAGCTTTCCCACTGTCCCCAAACCTGTAAAATAAACAAATAGGAGACATTTCTAGGCTGAGGCATGGCTCTGTTATCAGCCTGGAGGGAGTTTACATCCACAAGTGAAGCCATAAGAAGATGTGCTTATGCAACACCTTATACAGCACCAAAGGGCTCCAGGCACTGCTTTAATGCCTCATAAACTTCCAGGCTACGGAGCACTTCGTATTTACACACACCCCCTTCATTACCTTCAAGACTTCCTGGGCTTTAGCATAGCACTAAATGCATGCTATTTTACTAATGCACGTTATTTAAAAAAATTGAAATGTAATTTCATGCCATGTTGCCATATGACTTCATTGCTTTATCAAAATTAAAAAGAAATAAAGCATCACGTTCCTGTTCACCGCCTTTGTCATATATACAAAGTTTATTTTGTTAAATGATATGAAGAGCTGAAAACAGCAATCCAGCACCTGCTGCGGGGCCAGCCACGCAGCACCGTGATGTCCTCTCATGGCATTGTGATGTTTTGTCATTTTATTTATTCAGACAAGCAGAAAGCACAAGGCAGAGCTGGGGCAGCACCTCAGGCTGGCAAAACCTGCGGCACCTCTTGGGTAAACTGCTCCTGGCTGCTGGTACCTCACTGCTCGCTCCCGGAGCGCCTGACCAAAACATCCCACAAAGTCTTTTTGTTGTTAATGATGGACTGAATTTGGAAACAACGTGCTTTCAAATGAGCTCAATGGCTTATGGAAAGTACCCTAGGAAAAGTGACTTATATAATTAGGGTAATAATTAGGGCTAATGATTAGGCTTATATGATTAGTAGCTGCATAACTGGCCAAGAACCTCAGTTTTAACATTAATGAGGTCAACTTTTCAGGTATTTGTTCTCCGCAACTGGGCAGTTTTCTCTCTCTATCCCACAACTCTCATACTATATAGAGATATGCTACAAAAAATAATGCAGACCTGCAACCCTTGTCTTGACCATCAGCCACTGAGGGTTAGGCAAGGGGCATCTGTGCCACCTCACGCATCTCTGCTGCACTTGACTGTCCAAGGGCCAGGTTCAGCGGTGCCTACGTGGCAGCAGCAAGCCCAGACCAGCTCTGTGTTTACAAACCTACATCAGTCATTTGGGGAAGGATCTCCAAGGGCTAAATGTCGTGATGAAAAATTATTTGGTATTCATCCAAAACCAAAACAAATCAGTCTCACTCAAGCCAGGACACCTCACCCTTGAATTCCCTCCAGGCAAGATCAGCAGCAGATGACATAGTGTCACGCTTTATAAATGTCACATAATGGGGCCAAAACTGCATCTGCCTTCACCAGTTATAAGGAATGAGGGGCTGCTGTACTCATCTGTTTTGGCCTCCCATGTTACCCAAGCCAAGGAGCTCACCAGGAGTCACTCTAGGTTGAAATTGTCAAGAATCATCCTTTTGCTACTCTGAAAAGCACATTTTTCCAAGCTGCTTTCCTTTGGAAAAGGTTGTTTTATTCATACTGATTATGAATTCTTTTTTTGCATGCCTCTGGAGAGTTTCAAAAAGCTGCATTTAAAACTGACTTTCAAAAAGCTGGAGAGGAACTTTGGAAGGAGGAAGAAGATGGAAGAGAGGAGAAAGAGTCACTATTTCTTTAATTACGTCCTGGCTAGAGAGCCCAAAAATGAGCCACTTAGAATACCTGCAGCTTCAGGATAAGCTCCCACAGTTGGAGGTTTGAGGGTTTTAATTGGAATTATGAGTCTGAAGAAGGAAACCTGCAGTCTATCTGGGTAAGCAGAAATGGACCGGGAACAGACCAGGACCAAGCCAGGTCCAAGACCAGGACCTATCTTTAACCCATCATGTGAAAGGACAGTTCATTTTCAGCCACTGGAGAAGAACCCAGCAAAAAAACAGGATCTCTCTCCCAGCCTCAGGGTTTTATCACACCAGCACTGCAGAAGCCATCCTTTTGGGTCTTTTTCCCCTCCCTGATGTCTTCCCAATAAGATAAGTTCATAGGTATATTTCTATTAGGCCTTTAATTAATTTCAGGAGCTACACAGGGTGTAGCTACTACTGTTTTAAGTACAGGTGAAAACAAAAAGTACTGTGTATAATATTGCCCTACATAAGTATAAACTACCAGGTTCAGCTACACACACATACCCCTCAATACCTTTAGAACACTAAAAGGCCCAAAAAAAAAGTTAAAGAGTTATACAAACCTGGTCTCTTTCTATGACACAGCAACCCGCTTGGTGGATGAGGGAAAGGCTGTGGATGTTGTTTCCCTGGACTTCAGTAAGGCCTTTGATGCTGTTTCCCACAACATTCTCCAGGAGAAACTGGCTGCCCATGGCTTGGATGGGAGGACTCTCTGCTGAGTAAAAAAGCTGGCTGGAGGCTGGGCCCAGAGAGTGGTGGTGAAGGGAGGTAAATCCAGTTGGTGGCCGGTCACGAGTGATGTGCCCCAGGGCTCGGTATTGGAGCCTGTTCTCTTTAATATCTTTATCAATGATCTGGATGAGGGGATGGAGTGCACCCTCAGTCTGTTCGCAGACGACACCAAGTTAGGTGGGAATGTCGGCCTGCTTGGGGGTAGGAAGGCTGTACAGAGGGATCTGGACAGGCTGGATGGATGGGCCAAGGCCCATGGGATGAGGTTCAATAAGGCCAAGTGCTGGGTCCTGCCCTTGGGTCACACCAACCCCCTGCAGCACTACAGGCTGGGGGCAGAGTGGCTGGAG